>OY720429.1:124627077-124952647 GCA_963082735.1 Pocota personata
ATCGAGAGCACCAAAAAGTTTACGGAGATGCTGCTCTAAGTGAAACAACGTGCCGTGATTGGTTCCGTCGCGTCAAAGACGGTGATTTCGATGTTGACGACCGTCCGCGTGAAGGAAGGCCAAAATCCTTCGGAGACGCTGAATAGGAGGGATTGCTCGATGAGTAACCGTGCCAAATGCAAGAACAGCTTGCTTCAGCATTAGGAGGTACCCCTCAAGCCATTTTCAAGCGATTGCATGCGTTTGGAATGATTCAAAAACAAGGAACTTGGGTTCCTTATGATTTGAAGCCAAGGGACGTTGAGCGTCGTTTTTTTGCCTGTGAACAACTGCTCCAGCGGCAAAAAAGGAAGGGTTTTCTCCATCGCATCGAGACGGGTGTTGAAAAATGGATTCATTACAGCAACCCAAAGAAAAGAAAGTCTTGGGGTCTGCCCGGTAATGCTTCTGCTAGGGTCTTCTTCATCACATCTTAACGGGTGATGAAAAATGGATTCATTCTAGCAACCTAAAGAAAAAAAGTCATGGGGACTGCCCGGTTATGCTTCTCCGTCGTCGGCTTGGCCAAATATTCACGCTGCGAAGATTATGCTGTGTATTTGGCGCAACCAGGTCGGTGTCATTTATTATAAAATATTGGAACCCAATGAAACCATCACTGGGGAACGGTAACGACTTCAATTGATGCGATTGAGCCGAACACTGCGAGCAAAATGACCACAATATGAGTAGAGGCACGAAAATGTGATTTTACAGCATGACAACGCACGGCCTGACGTTGTCAAACTCGTTAAAACCTACCTGGAAATGCTCAAAGTGGAAGTCCAACCCCACCCGCCATATTCCCCAGATCTTGCGCCATCCGATTATTACTTGTTCTGTTCGATGGCACATGGTTTGGCTGATCAGCACTTCCGCTTATATGAAGACGTCACAAAATGGCTTGATTCGCGGATGGCCTCAAAAGATGAACACTTTTACCGTAACGGTATTCCAGCACTGCCAGAAAGATGGGAAAAAGTTGTTAATGATTCATTTGTAACCATTTTTTCACAATAAAGTTGCGTTTTCATCAGAAACTTTGTTGCGCACCTAGTATATAATGATGATCCGCCTGTTACCCTTTCCGACGAGTGACAGGCGTGGTACCCACAGTATCCTTTAATCTTTGGGTGTGATTGTTTCGTTATATTTATTTCAGATATTAAACATACGTCAATATCTTTTTCCCGTATAAATATTTCCAACTCGTCGAATCTTTGCAAAAGCCCATTGGCGTTCCAAATAAGTATTTTAAGCATCTTTTTCTTGTACTTTTTAGGGTACACGTACTATGAACATTATTATAAAGTTTCTTTGGCAAAAATATTATTGTATATATATATATATATATAAATATAATTATTTTTACTCATTCAGATATTACAGCTTGTGAGAATGTTTGTACATTACTGACAGATGGCTTTTCTTTTACCACTTTTTGCTTAAGGCTTTTAGAATTTTCTTTATTTAGCGAACTTAGAGCTATATTTCCCCATGTTATGGTTTGAGTGTATGTCTGCATGTCTAAAACCGATGAATTTTCTTTCGTCACTTTTTCTTTTGTAGATTTTGGTTTACCCTTACTTGGTTGGCTTGAGACTTTATTTTGTGGCTTCATTAGTTTATCGTACCTTTTTCCAGCTCCTTAGCTACTTCACAGCCTCTATAATTAGCAAGGTGGTTTCCATTGCAGTTAATGCATGCTGCAGGAGTTTTTTTTTTGCTTACACCACAGTCTTCAGATAAAGTGTTTTCCGGCGCATTTAACACATCGCGGTTCTTTTTGACAGTATGTTTGGGTGTGATTAAATCCTTGGCAACGCTTACATTCACGTACTGACCTTGTATTGTTACAAAGGGGTTCGATTTTAAATACCATATCGAGTATCGTTTTTATTTCATAAATTTGACTTAATCGAATGAAAGCGCAAAGACAGATAGCCCACGCTTTACCGTAGCTTGCTCGCCTTCCAATTGCTGTTTGTCCCATTTCCTATTTAAAAGAGTTAACTTCAATTTTAAATGTAACCGACGATCAAGCTTTGATTCAAGACGAACAGAACTAGTCTTCGATTTGCTTCCTTCCTCTGAACATACTCAGAAAATTAAACTGTCAAAAGTCCGCGTGTCATCCCAATCATCATCATTGCCCTAAGTATACCAGGCATTCTGCTTTTGATTGTGTTAGTGTTCTGTTGTGTTGGATTCGTTATCTGAAATCACACACACACAGAGACAACATGTCAATTCAACCCCCCAACCCAGGTATGCATGCATTTTTCTAACCCGATCCAGTTCTGTTAGCTGATACTACGTTTATATGCATAACTGAATCCAGCTTCAACCCGGGTTGAAATTCATATAAACGCAGATCGAGTTGAAATAGGAAGGACTCAACTCGATTCAGCTAACAGAGCTGGATCGAGTTAGAAAAATGCATGTATACCTGGGTTAAGGGGTTGAACTGACATGTTGTCTCTGTGTGTGTGTGATTTCAGATAACGAATCCAACACAACAGAACACTAACACAAACAAAAGCAGAATGTCTGCTATACTTATCTGTCAGTTCAACCACATTTGAATTTTTCAATCCTTCGGTGTGTAGAAAGACTCAGATCGAAATCTCAACTCGATCCCAACTCGATCGCTCGATTCTGCATATAAACGTGGTATGAGTCGAGTTGAGTCAGTCCCATTTCAACACTATCTGCGTTTATATGAATCTCAAGCCGGGTTGAACCTGGCTTCAAGTATGCGTATAAACGTAGTATTAGCTGAGTCGAGTTGAGTCAATCCCATTTCAACTCGATCTGCCGGGTTGAACCAGGCTTCAAGTATACATATAAACGTAGTACTTGCTCAAGTCTCACCTTAAACCGACTTATCAATCTAACAGTTCGGGGAAGGGAGTTCCATAGCCGAGTAGCATTTTCGAAAAATTGGCCCTCTGACACTAGGAATGAATAGCGCATTGGAACAAGATCACAACTTCTGCTAGAACGCGGAAAACGTATCTTGTTATGAAGATAAGGGAGTTAACGTGTTTTCATAACATTGTGAAGCATCGTTATCGTTCTAAATATAAAATGGTTCTTCAGAGTGAGGTTATGTATTGATTTAGAAATGCAGGACATGTGATCATACCTCCGCCGTCCATAAGTATTCTGCGCGATAATATTTTATTCTACTCCGTCTGTGCTCGCAGTTGCAGAAAATTGCGCATCCGTACAACAAAATGGGAATAAGTAAAGTTTTGGCAAGCATCATCCTTATTCTAGCAGGTGTTATTCATTGAGCGGCCCATAGAATACGAAGACCTCCATGAACTTTGCCTACGGTCAATCTGGTTCCAGGTGAGTGCTTTATTAAATGTTATACCCAGATTCGTCTCAGAGTCAACGAACTTGATGGGTGTATTATTGAGGCGTATTTGTGGAAAATAGTACGTTTCAATAAGATTTCTGGAAATGACCAGGAATTTCGATTTGGTAGGATTTAAGCAGAGACCATTTGCACGTGGCCAGTTTAGTATTATACTTAGATCTTCATTTAGTTCGCATGCTCCATTTTCAACAAAGATCGAATGGACAACTGTTAACCAACTGAACATCTTCAGCATAAATATGAATGGAGGAGCTTAATAAAAGGGATGGTAGCTCATTTATGTACAATGAAAAAAGAAGCGGGCCTAATATAGACCCCTGAGGAACACATCGACTTAAAGGTAGAAAAGAGGACACCGTATTGTTAGCAGCCTCTATTTCAAATCATCCATTTAAATATGAGAAAACTATTATAGAATTGAAGATGGTAGCGAAAATCTAAATTGGGTTCTAAGTTTATTGCATAGAATACTGTGGTCGACCGTGTCAAAAGCTTTGGAAAAATTTATGATAGTGAGAAAAGTTACCTTGTCCTCGTCTACAGACCGCCTGATTCCTTCCACGACATTTATTATTGCCGTAGTGCTGCTGTGTTTACGACGAAAGCCTGATTGATTTTGGCATAGCATATTATTGCTGGTGAGAATTTTTCGCATTTGAGAATTCATAACCCTTTCTAGCATTTTAGATAAAAAAGGCAAAATAGCTATTGGTCTATACTCACTACGATTATTAGGAGCGGGTACAATTTTAACATGTTTCCAAGCAGTAGGTCATGAGTATTGTATCAAAAAGATGTGTTATATACTTTAATGTGAAAGGAAGAGTTGCCTTTAGAAATACTGGATAAATTCCATCAAATCCAGCAGAGTTTGACTTAATTGGTATGCAGCTTTTTAAAACATCAGCTTCATCAACGGCAGTGAAGCTTAACCCAGTTTCAAAATTTGCTCTACTTACTTACTTATGTCCTGTAACCCCTTGTGGGCCCTAGGGCCTCTACAACGCCTACGCGCCATCGTGTGCGATTTCTGGAAATGTGCCTCAGCTCTCCCCAACTCTTTCCCAGTTGTCGTGCTTCCTTCTCAACTGCTCTGCACTACGTACTCCTAGGACCGCCGCGTATCCTGCCATCCTGCCATTTGCGCTAGAGATGTGCTGAATGTTTGCAGCAGACATACTATTATAATTATTAAGGTCAATAGTAGATAGTGAAGTAAAGTTCTGGTTCAACCCATCGCAATCAACATTAATGAGATTTATATTAATCTGTTTACCTACACCTATTTCTCTTCCATTTTCCCAAAGCTTATGCCCAGGTAGAGAATCTAATCGCGAGGTGTAGAAACTTCTCTTTGATTTTCGTAGTTCAAACGAAACTTTGTTTCTGAAATCACAGTATACCTTCAGAAGCAAATCGAGTCTGAATCGCTTCCAACTTTTATTTCGCTTTCGGATCAAATCTGTAATATTTTCTGTAACCCAGGGTTGCTCTTTTGTTCGCACTGATGAGGTTTTCAAGGGGATATGAGCATTAAAGAGATGGCTAATATTTCCTTGAATAAAAGATACTTAATCGTCTACAGAGGGCATTGTATATACTTGGAACCATTTGATTGACCTAAGGTCCTCTTCTAGTTGACGCGAGTTAATGCTTCTGAAATCTCTGTAGCTGTGAACAGTATTGAAGCAGGCTGGTTCACATTGGAATATTAAATGGATGAGCTAGTGATGAGAAAGCAAGAAGCAGAGAGTTGATCATAATGGAGAACTTTGTTTAGATGACTTACAAAAAATACATCGAGTCAAAAAAACGACAGCCGACCGTAGAGGATCGTCGACGTGAACATCGAAGCTGAGACAGAGAAAATCCTTGGTATGTGTTGGAATTCGGCAGAAGATATCTTTAAGTTTCAGTGTAGGTTTCATTGAGTCAACCGGGACATTATGGAGAACGACAGATGGCCTATCAAAGGGAGTTCTTAAATATTGCCATGTCTGTCTTCGACCCATTTAGTATTTTTGCCTACTTCGCCATTTACATGAAGTTGTTACGCTCAGTCTGGGCATATGCTGTCAGGTGGGATGACCCAATACTGCAAGTTATTTTTGAGCGGTGGAAGCTGTGGAAGGCGGAGCTTCCCTTATTAACTCGGTTCAGAATGCGAGACGCCATGATGCTCACCTAATGTCGGTAAAGAACGTTTTTCACATTTTCGTGAAGTGGCGATTAGTGCAGTTTCATTTCTTAGAATCGAGTTTGGTAAAAGTGTTCGGGTATCGTTCATCTTCTGCAAAACCAAATGTGCTCCTAGGAAGCCTATTTCAATTCCACGCCTAAAATTATTCGCAGCCATCTTGAGTTGGAATCCAACTCGTCGTTGGATCCACAGTAGTGACCCCGAACGCTTGATAATGAACACAAGTCATTGGTCCCGATATATCAAAAGAGAGAAATAGCGGGACACCTATGGTGGCGAGTGCGGTAAAATTACAGCTACGCCTGAAGAGAATTTTTTTAGAACGTGCTCGCAATTGGAACTGAAGATGATACCTCCATTGCCGCTAAGGAAAGAGAACACCCCCATGGAAACTTCAACAGTCAACCGTGTGGCAGTCAAAGTGCCCCCATTTTGGGAAGAAAACCGCAAATTTGGTTCGCACAAATGGAGGCACAATTTCACAATTTTCCAATACTGGAACAACAACAACAACTGGTAAGTTCGAAAACTTTAAAAAAGTATAACTTGAAAGGAGCAACAGAAAATTAGACGCTTGCTAACGGACATCGAGCTGGGAGTCAAAAAACACCGCAACTGTTAAACGAAATGCGCCCGTTGGGTGGAACACATTTAACGGATGAGTTTTTGCATAATTTGTGCCTCAACCAGCTATTTTCACATGTGCGAGCAATTCTTCAAGCCTCTTCACCTCCTCGTCGATGGAATACGTTTGTACGACCAACCGAACAGCTGCTATTCTCGAATTGATTCCGCGACAATCTTGGCATCACATCGCGTCCGAATCAAATCCAACAGACTGTGCGTCGCGCGGTATTCTTCCGTCAAATTTAGTCAACCACAATCTTTGGTGGAGTGGTCCTTCATGGCTATCCGCATCAGAACAACACTGGCCTATATCATAATTTACTGCACAGGGATCCACGTGTGAGGCCGCTATCGTGGAAGAAAGTCGCTTACCGAAAGTAGCACTCACTGCAACGATAGAAAATGACACTCTGCAAAACCTCATCATCAAATTCTCTTCGTGGGATCGATTGCATTTGTCTTCGTTTTGTATCAAATTGTCAACTACCTCAATCAAATCGACATGTGTTCGGGCTCAGCCTCAATTAAATTCAAAAGGCCAGATTAACTATTTTAGAACATATTCAACAACGAGCATTCGCAGATGAAATTCATCATCTTACCAGCAGCAAAAATCTCCCAACAAAATCTCTACTGGTCAAATTGTCTCCATTTGTTGACCAGGACGGAGTTCTACGTTGGAAGAATAAAACAAGCATCAGAGGAAGAATAAAACAAGCGTCTGTTTCCTATAATATTAAACACCCTATTATTCTCCCTAATAATAATCATGTTTCGTTTATTACAGTGAAAGATCTTCATATTAAATATCTGCATGTTGGTGTATCTGCGACCTTCGTTATTGTTCGACAACAGTATTGGATATTGGGTAGTCGGAATCTTATCTGGAAGATAGTCTACAGCTGCAAACCGTGCTTTATGCAAAGGAAGCACACTAGGACTCAGTTGATGGGCGATCTGCCAGCGCAAAGGATTCAACAAAGTCGACCGTTCTCCAATACTGGATATGATTATGATGGTCCACTCACCATTAAGTTTTCCCGTGGACGTAAAAAGAGGCTTTTGAAAGCATACATTGCACTATTTGTTTGTATGTCAACTTCATCTCGAAGTGGTCACTGGTCTCACCACAGACGCATTTTTGGCTGCATTGCGGAGATTTGTTTCCCGACGTGGAAAGTGTTCAAACATCTACACCGACAACGGAAGTAACTTTCTAGGTGCCCATCGCTACTTGAACGAGATGCACAAGGCCATATTGTCTCAAGCCCACAATGATGACATCGCTGCAGCTCTCGCAAAGGATGGTATTTCATAGCACTTTATACCGCCATCTACACCACATTTCAGTGGGCTATGGGAAGCTGGGGTGCGATCGGTAAAGCTGCACTTACATCGTGTTATTGGAAGCTCTATTCTTACGTTTGAAGAGTTATACACCCTTTTGACCCAAGTAGAAGCAATTTTAAATTCTCGTCCTTTGTGTTCTTTGTCAAACGATGATATAAACCCACTAACCCCAGCGCATTTCATTATAGATGAGCTATTAACCGCAGTTCCAGAACCCAATCTCCTAGATATCCCGACAAACCGCTTAACACACTGGAAACATATCCAAAGCATGGTCCAAGGCTTTTGGAAACGATGGCAGATGGAGTACATCTCAACTCTCCAAGTGCGTTCCAAATGGCAACACCCCAAAACCGATGTCAATCCAGGCGAAGTAGTAGTTATCAAGGAATCCACCAAGTAAATGGTTTCTGGGACGAATCCAAGATGTTGCTCCAGGTGCAGATAACCACGTACGTGTTGCCACAATCACCACCAATAGAGGTACCTTTGTGCGTCCTATCTCAAAGTTGGCTGTGCTCCCGATGTCCTGAAACTTGTTCCAGGGGGGCCGGAATATTTAAAACTAATCTCATTCACTTAATTTGTATTTATTAATTATTGTTAAATTTTCGTTTAAATATTTTTGTTGCTTTCTGTTACTTTGTTTAAAAATTATGTGACCCACTGGACATCATTTGAATCGAACCAATTTCTGCAGTTGCATCCTAACAACAATTGCACGCATTGAGGATCACGCATTGCACTTGCACTCACACACACATCAGCGCACCCGCTCCTACACTGTGATGATCCATACGCACGCTCTCCTGCACTGCGTAGGTGTAGTCGGATGCTGGTGTGAGTAACTACAGATGCACTCTTTCACTTGGATTTTGGTCGAAGCAGGCATCTCAAAGTTGTAAGATATCCATTGAAAATAAATATTTGTACATAAATTTGAATTTCTCGGTTTTTTTGGAATCATCACTGTTCTTCGTCGATTAATTCCTCGTATTAATTCAACTAAATCCCAACCAGTGACATCATTTAGAACAACCGAGGTTATTTAATATTAACGTGTTCCACATTTAAAACCCAAGACACAGCGGGTATCCACTATGTAACCGAGGTTAGTCAATATCCACATGTATTCGCTCTACCTTCCGCAAACGAAACATGTGTGTCACAGAATTATGCCACCCAAGTGTTGCGTATCATGCAATGAGCAAACGATACATGTGTGTCACAGAACCAACCCGATATCATATTACGGACTTGACCCGATGCAAGCATTGGAAGGAGGTAATGGAAAAAAAGAGGACTAGCATGAACTATGACGCGTAGAGTGAACAGTTAATCGCGGGAGATAGAAACGCACAGACGCTTGGCAGAGAACCACACTAACTAACGTATTGTAACATAATGTAGCATAATAACTACGCCCTCGAACTGGCATAATTTTGTTCCGAAGTGTCTTTTCATTCGAGGTTCGTGTCTGCGGTTAGTGTTCACGGTTCGTGTCCACGATAAGAGACGGATGATGTCTAAGACGACGTCACGGATAAGAGAGAATTATAACTGCACGAAATTATTGTAATCTTGGAATTATTACATCAGAATTTTCTTGTTCCAGTGGTCGAAGAATTTGCTAGAAGTTTCTGGCTATCAGAAGTTCTGCTATATAAGGACAGATGGCGATCAAGGCAAGGCAGTTGGTTTTGAACCGCACGAGGAGATTGGAAAAGTGATAACAGCCGAAGTTGTAATTTTGTGATAAATTGAAAGTTGAGAGTTAACAAGAAGAAGTAATTAGTTTGGATTTGTGAATTAAGTAATTAAAAGGAGATAAAGTGATTTGAGAAGAAAAAGACCTTGTAAGGAAGGAGTTTGCGAAGAATAGTATAGTGTGAACTTGAATTGTTCTATAGACTAGAAAATAAAGAAATATTTTCACAGAATATCGTTTTGTCTACTCGAGCCTTAGCTCGCATACTACGAGCTACGGCTCAGAAGTGGGATAAAACTTATTCTGTGAATAACTATTTCCGTGGTGTGAAATTGCACAAGAAAAAAAAAAAAAACCATTTCTGTGTAGAGTTAATTAGTTGCGCAAAATGGGTCGCAAATTGGGAAAACTAACTATAATTCAACTAAAGGCAGAACTCGGTAAGCGGAATCTCGACACAACTGGGGGAAAACATGCCTACTGATTCGTCTGGAAGAAGCAGTAACGCAGGAAGGTGAAAATCCGCATGACGTAGAGTTTGACGTGGAAGAGGAACCAGCAAGTACAGTAGCCGACCCGGGTATAACAAGTCTGCTCCTGCAATTTAAGTCAGTCATGGACGAACAAAAGAAAGCAATAGAAGACCAAAAGAAGTCTCTGGAACTTAAGCTCGATGACCAAAATAAAGCAATAGACGACCAAAGGAACTCTCTAGAACGTAAGCTTGAGGAACAAAAGAATTCTCTAGAACTTAAGCTGGATGAACGAAAGAAAGCAATGGACGAACAAAAGAATTCTCTAGAACTTAAGCTGGGCGAACCAAAGAATTCTCTAGATGCTCTGGAAAGCAAACTTGATGAGCAAAACAAGAACTTGGAATCCAAATTCGAAGTGATCGAAGAGAAAATCGAGAAGGTCGAGACGCAACTCGAAAAAGTCGAAACTAGATTCGATGAAAATTTTGAGAAACATGAAACTCAGTTCGGGAAGATAGAGACTCAGTTTGAAAAAATGGATACGCAATTCGAAATAGTAGGAAAACAAGTCGAAAATCTTGCTAAGGAGCTTAGCAACGTGAAGAGACAGAAAGCACGGGAATATTCCACTGACAGTCTCAGAAGAAAGGAGATGCAGCCTCCTATCTTCGATGGTCAAACATCATGGCCAATTTATAAAAGGAAATTCGAAGCGGCCGCAATGACCAATAGCTGGGACGATGAAGAGAAGTCCATTGCACTCACACTTGCACTGAGGGGTCCAGCTGCGGAGCTCTTGCAGACCATCCCGGAAGACAAACAGCAGAACTATGACTCTCTGGTTCAGGCTATCGAGATGCGGTTTGGGGATGAACACATGCAGCAGGTGTACAGGGTTCAGCTGCGTAGTCGAGTCCAGAAAAGGGGGGAAACGCTCCAACAGTTGCAAGCGGATATAGAGCGACTAGCCCATCTTTCATACCCTAAAGCCGGTGAGGAGCTTATCAACGAAATGGCGGTGGAAGCTTTTATTCAGGCCATAGAGGACAGACAACTGCAAATGGCTGTAAGGATGGCTGAAAAGCGAACACTCCCCGAGGCATTGGCATTCGCTTTGTCAATGAAGGCTGCGGACCAAGCATACCAGGGAATACACCGTGTCAGGGAAATGTCCGTCGTGGAATGCTCATGCCAGAGAACATGGATGAAGACAAAGCTCGCGGAAGTTAAATCCGTTGCTGGAATTGCAACCAAACCGGACACCTACAACGGCAGTGCAGAAGTGCACCTAGACGAGGAAATTGTCCACATTGCGGAAGTAGGAGAAGCAGAGAGGAAGCATCTGGCGGTGATAACATCCATCCTGTCAGTCAGACTTCCCAAAACCAGCAGTCGGGAAATGCGTAAGGACCAACTTCGCGGGGCAGAAGTTGGTTACTGGAATCGAGGCCCCCAGGACCACCATTTAAGTTTCGCAAACCAAACGGGGTAACAAGAGCCTGACAGTGGAGGCACTAATCAACAAGAAAAAGTGCGTAGCCACCATCGACACAGGTGCCACTGCCTCTATTGTAAGAAGAGATATCGTCAGAAGCTCCTGGCTGCACAACACCAACAGCTACTGCCTGAAGACTGCAACAGGGGAAATTGCGAAGGTGTTTGGAGAAGTTCGTCTTACGATTACTCTGGCGGGACTGACGTTCTCCCATGCGTTTCTGGTGGCAGATATATGCGACGAGTGCATCATCGGAATAGACTTCATGAAAGCAAATGAAGCAATCTTGGACATCGGGATGCAAGTACTGATGTATCGAAATGTGGAGATTCCGATGGTGTACGGAAACGAGAATGCCGTAACTCTCAGGACAGTCATCAGCAAAGACGAAGTTTTGCCGCCGTCTTCAGAGACAATCATTTGGACGAAGCTGGAAGGTGATCTTGGGAGCCACCGATTTTACATAGTAGAACCAGACCCAGAGGAGAATTCTCAAGACTACATCGTGGGAAAGACGTTAGTCGAACCAAAGAACGCCATGGTTCCAGTGAGCGTTTTGAACGCGAGACCATACACTGTCAAACTAAGGCGAGGGGAGGTGACTGGAAAATGCACGCCGATTACCGCCGTCGCAACAATATCTGAACGTGATGCTCCAAAACCCCTCTCATCGCTTTGGACAGCGGAAACGAGAGAGACGATTCTCCAGTCCAGTGAGCTGAATCAGGAGCAGCGAACTATGGCACAGAATCTTATCAATGAGTACGCTGATGTATTTGCCTCACATGACGGAGAATACGGCCGAACACACCTGGTACAACATCGAATAGACACTGGTGATATTAGACCAATTCGTCAGCCTGCCAGGCGCCTTCCATTGGCAAAGCAGACAAAAGTTGCAGAGATGGTGTCGGCAATGGAGAAGAAGGTCTGATTGAAAGTTCCAAAAATCCGTGGGCATCACCGGTTGTTTTTCAATTACGTCACCAAGAAAGAAAGCTATCCTCTGCCACGGATTGACGACACGCTAGACACACTATAAGGAGCCCGATGGTTTTCCACTCTCGACTTGAAGAGTGGCTACTGGCAGGTACAGATCCATCCAGCAGACCGGGAGAAAACCGCCTTCACCGCAGGAAATGGGCTATGGCAATTCACGGTAATGCCATTCGGGCTGTGCAATGCTCCGGCGACCTTCGAGCGATTGATGGAATGTGTCCTGCAAGGGTTAACATGTAAAACCTGTTTGGTATACTTGGATGATGTCATCGTCGTAGGAAAAACGTTTGCGCAGCTTCAAGGCACTTAAACAACGGCTATGCGATGCCCCGATACTAGCTTACCCCACTCCCGGGGAAACGTTCATTGATACAGATGCTAGTAATGTCGGGGTAGGAGATGTACTCTCCCAGGTGCATGATGGCCAAGAGAAGGTGGTTGCGTACTTCAGCAAGGTGCTCTCTAAGCCAGAAAGGAACTACTGCGTGACAAGGCGGGAACTTCTAGCTTTGATCTTGGCTACGAAGCAGCCAAATACCTCTATGGGAGAAAGTTCGTTCTTCGCACAGACGATGCAGCCTTAAAATGGCTATTACAGTTCAAGACTCCTGAGGTTCAGGTCGCAAGATGGATCGAAAGGCTGCAAATCTACGACTACGAAATACAGCATCGTAAAGGAAAGCTCCACTCTAATGCGGATGCACTGTCCCGGAGACCATGCAGAACGGATTGTAAACATTGTGCGCGTCGGGAAGAACGGGAGCTGGTTTCCATCCAAAGAATGAGAGCCGAACCTATCGCCGGCTGGATCGTAGATGAGATCCGGAACGCTCAGAAGGAAGACCCGGATATCGAACCGATTCTGGCCTGGAAGGAGAACATGGAGAAACCGGGTCATCAGAACATCTCTCACAGAAGCCCGACCTTAAAGGCGTATGGGCAGTGGGACTCCCTCCATGTCCAAGAAGGTGTTCTGAGGAGAAAATGGGAATCCTCCGACGGAAAGTCTTTCAAGAAGGTGTTACAGGAAATGCATGGCGGAGCGTCCGGAGGCCACTTGGGAGTGAATAAGACGCTAGAAAAGGTACGAGAACGTTTTTATTGGATAAAAGCGAAGGAAGATGTCGAAGACTGGTGCAGAAAATGCGACGTGTGTGCAGCTAGCAAGGGTCCGAGAATCAAAACTCGAATTAAGATGCACCAATACAACGTGGGAGCACCTTTCGAACGAATCGCCATTGACATCGCAGGGCCCTTTCCGGAAACCGACAATGGTAATCGGTATATACTCGTAGTAATGGACTACTTCAGTAAGTGGCCGGAAGCGTTTCCGATCCCTAACCAGGAAGCCAGAACCGTGGCGGAGCAGATCGTCTACAATTGGGTGAGCAGATTCGGTGTGCCCTTGGAATTGCATTCTGACCAAGGGCGGAACTTCGAGTCAAGAATCTTCCAAGAGATTTGTCAACTACTCGGAATCAAAAAGACAAGGACAACCCCGCTTCATCCACAGTCGGACGGTATGGTGGAGCGTTTCAATAGGACTTTGGACGAACATCTCTCGAAGGTCGTAGGTGACTACCAACGGGATTGGGACCGGCAGATTCCCTTGTTTTTGATGGCCTATAGAAGTGCCGTGCATAGCACTACTCGACATACGCCGTTCGAAATCTTATTTGGTGGAATAGCTCGTTTACCCAGTGAGGTGAAATTTGGATCTCCTACCAATGAGCCCAGAAATGAAGAAGAGTACGTGGCGGACCTTAGGGAAAGGCTTAGGGACATACACCAAAGGACCAGAAGCCAGATTAAAATAACGAGCGACCGCATGAAGACCAGGTATGATGCCAAGGCAACAACGTCAGGATTCCAGGAAGGAGATCTAGTGTGGCTGTATAATCCCCATCGCCAAAAGGGGAAATCACTTAAGTTGCAGCAGAACTGGGAGGGTCCCTACAGAATAATAACCCGCATCAACGATGTTGTCTACCGCATCCAGCGAGGACCAAGGGCCAAAATGAAAGTGGTTCATGTGGACCGACTGAGTCGATACAATGGCCGAAATGAGGATGCACTTGTTCGGGACGAACACGTCTAAGAGGGGGGCAGTGTAGCATAATAATAACTACGCTCCCTAAAAGTATGATGCAACAAATTCCGAAGTGTCTTTTCATTCTGGCAGACTTTTGGTCCGAACTGTCCTTTCATTCGAGGTTCGTGTCTGCGATGAAGTCTCCACAGCTCATGTCAACGAAAGAGACGGATAATATCACGGATAAGAGGGAATTATAACTGCAAGAATTATTACATCAGAATTTCTCTTGTTCCAGTGGTCGAAGAATTTGCTAGAAGTTTCTGGCTATCAGAAACTTCTGCTATATAAGGACAGATGGCGATTGAGAAGGGGCAGTAGTTTTTAAACTGTGGCGAAGAGATTAGAAAAGTGATAATGGGCGAAAAGAATTGCGAAGAATAATATAGTGTGAACCTGAATTGTTCTATAGACTAGAAAATAAAGAAATAAATTTCACAGAATATTGTTTTATCTACTCGAGCCGTAGCTCGTATATTACATTGGTGTCAGAAGCGGGATAAAACTTATTCCGTGAATAACTATTTCCGTGGTGTGAAATTGTACAGAAAAAAAAAAAAATCGATTTCTGTGTTGAGTTAATTAGTTGCGCAAAATGGGTCGCAAATTGGGAAAACTAACTATAACTCAACTAAAGGCAGAACTCAGTAAGCGGAACCTCGACACAACTGGGGGAAAAGATGCCCTACTGATTCGTCTGGAAGAAGCAGTTCCGCAGGAAGGTGAAAATCCGCATGACGTAGAGTTTGACGTGGGAGAGGAACCAGCAAGTACAGTAGCCGACCCGGATATAACAAGTCTGCTCCTGCAACTTAAGTCAGTCATGGACGAACAAAGGAAAACAATGGAAGACCAAAAGAAGTCTCTGGAACTTAAGCTCGATGACCAAAAGAAAGCAATAGACGATCAAAAGAACTCTCTAGAACTTAAGCTGGACGAACAAAAGAAAGCGATGGACGAACAAAAGAAAGCAATGGACGAACAAAATAAAACAATGGACGAACAAAAGAATTCTCTAGATGCTCTGGAAAGCAAACTTGAGCAAAACAGGAACTTGGAATCCAAATTCGAAGTGATCGAAGAGAAAATCGAGAAGGTCGAGACGCAACTCGAAAAAGTCGAAACTAGATTCGATGAAAATTTTGAGAAACATGAAACTCAGTTCGGGAAGATAGAGACTCAGTTTGAAAAAATGGATACGCAATTCGAAATAGTAGGAAAACAAGTCGAAAATCTTGCTAAGGAGCTTAGCAACGTGAAGAGACAGAAAGCACGGGAATATTCCACTGACAGTCTCAGAAGAAAGGAGATGCAGCCTCCTATCTTCGATGGTCAAACATCATGGCCAATTTATAAAAGGAAATTCGAAGCGGCCGCAATGACCAATAGCTGGGACGATGAAGAGAAGTCCATTGCACTCACACTTGCACTGAGGGGTCCAGCTGCGGAGCTCTTGCAGACCATCCCGGAAGACAAACAGCAGAACTATGACTCTCTGGTTCAGGCTATCGAGATGCGGTTTGGGGATGAACACATGCAGCAGGTGTACAGGGTTCAGCTGCGTAGTCGAGTCCAGAAAAGGGGGGAAACGCTCCAACAGTTGCAAGCGGATATAGAGCGACTAGCCCATCTTTCATACCCTAAAGCCGGTGAGGAGCTTATCAACGAAATGGCGGTGGAAGCTTTTATTCAGGCCATAGAGGACAGACAACTGCAAATGGCTGTAAGGATGGCTGAAAAGCGAACACTCCCCGAGGCATTGGCATTCGCTTTGTCAATGAAGGCTGCGGACCAAGCATACCAGGGAATACACCGTGTCAGGGAAATGTCCGTCGTGGAATGCTCATGCCAGAGAACATGGATGAAGACAAAGCTCGCGGAAGTTAAATCCGTTGCTGGAATTGCAACCAAACCGGACACCTACAACGGCAGTGCAGAAGTGCACCTAGACGAGGAAATTGTCCACATTGCGGAAGTAGGAGAAGCAGAGAGGAAGCATCTGGCGGTGATAACATCCATCCTGTCAGTCAGACTTCCCAAAACCAGCAGTCGGGAAATGCGTAAGGACCAACTTCGCGGGGCAGAAGTTGGTTACTGGAATCGAGGCCCCCAGGACCACCATTTAAGTTTCGCAAACCAAACGGGGTAACAAGAGCCTGACAGTGGAGGCACTAATCAACAAGAAAAAGTGCGTAGCCACCATCGACACAGGTGCCACTGCCTCTATTGTAAGAAGAGATATCGTCAGAAGCTCCTGGCTGCACAACACCAACAGCTACTGCCTGAAGACTGCAACAGGGGAAATTGCGAAGGTGTTTGGAGAAGTTCGTCTTACGATTACTCTGGCGGGACTGACGTTCTCCCATGCGTTTCTGGTGGCAGATATATGCGACGAGTGCATCATCGGAATAGACTTCATGAAAGCAAATGAAGCAATCTTGGACATCGGGATGCAAGTACTGATGTATCGAAATGTGGAGATTCCGATGGTGTACGGAAACGAGAATGCCGTAACTCTCAGGACAGTCATCAGCAAAGACGAAGTTTTGCCGCCGTCTTCAGAGACAATCATTTGGACGAAGCTGGAAGGTGATCTTGGGAGCCACCGATTCTACATAGTAGAACCAGACCCAGAGAAGAATTCTCAAGACTACATCGTGGGAAAGACGTTAGTCGAACCAAAGAACACCATGGTTCCAGTAAGAGTTTTGAACGCAAGACCACACACTGTCAAACTAAGGCGAGGGGAGGTGACTGGAAAATGCACGCCGATTACCGCCGTCGCAACAACATCTGAACTTGATGCTCCAAAACCTCTCCCATCACCTTGGACAGCGGAAACGAGAGAGACGATTCTCCAGTCCAGTGAGCTGAATCAGGAGCAGCGAACTATGGCAGAGAATCTTATCAATGAGTACGCTGATGTATTTGCCTCACAGGACGGAGAATACGGCCGAACACACCTGGTACAACATCGAATAGACACTGGTGATACTAGACCAATTCGTCAGCCTGCTAGGCGCCTTCCATTGGCAAAGCAGACAGAAGTTGCAGAGATGGTGTCGGCAATGGAGAAAGAAGGTCTGATTGAAAGTTCCAAAAGTCCGTGGGCATCACCGGTTGTAGTGGTTAAGAAGAAAGATGGCAGCACGCGGTTCTGCGTGGAGTATCGGCAGCTCAATTATGTCACCAAGAAAGACAGCTATCCTCTGCCACGGATTGACGACACGCTAGACACACTATCAGGAGCCCGATGGTTTTCCACTCTCGACTTGAAGAGTGGCTACTGGCAGGTACAGATCCATCCAGAAGACCGGGAGAAAACCGCCTTCACCGCAGGAAATGGGCTATGGCAATTCACGGTAATGCCATTCGGGCTGTGCAATGCTCCGGCGACTTTCGAGCGATTGATGGAATGTGTCCTGCAAGGGTTAACATGGAAAACCTGTTTGGTATACTTGGATGATGTCATCGTCGTTGGAAAAACGTTTGCGCAACACCGAGACAGTCTAAGGGATGTGTTTCAAAGGCTTCGAAGTGCCCACCTGAAGCTCAACCCCAAGAAGTGCGCCCTGCTTAGAGCGGAAGTCAAGTACTTGGGGCACATAATTTCAGCGAAAGGAGTGAGAACCGATCCAGAGAAGGTCGAAGCGGTGAAAAACTGGCCAGTCCCCAAGGATAAACACCAGCTAAGGAGCTTCCTGGGCCTAGCCACCTACTACAGACGGTTCGTGAAGGATTTTGCCGGGATCGCAAAGAGCCTGCACCAGTTGGCGGAAAAGGGAAAACAATTCAAATGGTCAATTGAGTGTGAGAAGAGCTTCAAGGCGCTTAAACAACGGCCACGCGATGCCCCGATACTGGCTTACCCCACTCCCGGGGAAACGTTCATTGTGGATGCAGATGCTAGTAATGTCGGGGTAGGAGCCGTACTCTCCCAGGTGCATGACGGCCAAGAGAAGGTGGTTGCGTACTTTAGCAAGGTGCTCTCTAAGCCAGAAAGGAACTACTGCGTGACAAGGAGAGAACTTCTAGCTTTGATCTTGGCTACGAAGCATTTTCACAAATACCTCTACGGGAGGAAGTTCGTTCTTCGCACAGACCATGCAGCCTTAAAATGGCTATTACCGTTCAAGAGTCCTGAGGGTCAGGTCGCAAGATGGATCGAAAGGCTGCAAATCTACGACTACGAAATACAGCATCGTAAAGGAAAGCTCCACTCTAATGCGGATGCACTGTCCCGGAGACCATGCAGAACGGATTGTAAACATTGTGCGCGTCAGGAAGAACGGGAGCTGGTTTCCATCCAAAGAATGAGAGCCGAACCTATCGCCGGCTGGAGCGTAGATGAGATCCGGAAAGCTCAGAAGGAAGACCCTGATATCGAGCCGATTCTGGCCTGGAAGGAGTACATGGAGAAACCGGATCATCAGGACATCTCTCACAGAAGCCCGACCTTAAAGGCATATTTTGCGCAGTGGGACTCCCTCCATGTCCAAGAAGGTGTTCTGAGAAGAAAATGGGAATCCTCCGACGGAAAGGCGTTTGTAATGCAGCTTGTCGTACCGCGGACGAGGGTCAAGGAGGTGTTACAGGAAATGCATGGCGGGGCGACCGGAGGCCACTTGGGAGTGAATAAGACGCTAGAAAAGGTACGAGAACGTTTTTATTGGTTAAAAGCGAAGGAAGATATCGAAGACTGGTGCAGAAAATGCGACGTGTGTGCAGCTAGCAAGGGTCCGAGAATCAAAACTCGAGGTAAGATGCACCAATACAACGTGGGAGCACCTTTCGAACGAATCGCCATTGACATCGCAGGGCCCTTTCCGGAAACCGACAATGGTAATCGATACATACTCGTAGTGATGGACTACTTCAGTAAGTGGCCGGAAGCGTTTCCGATCCCTAACCAGGAAGCCGGAACCGTGGCGGAGCAGATCGTCTACAATTGGGTTAGCAGATTCGGTGTGCCCTTGGAATTGCATTCTGACCAAGGGCGGAACTTAGAGTCAAGAATCTTCCAAGAGATGTGTCAACTACTCGGAATCAAAAAGACAAGGACAACCCCACTTCATCCACAGTCGGACGGTATGGTGGAGCGTTTCAATAGGACTTTGGACGAACATCTCTCGAAGGTCGTAGGTGACTACCAACGGGATTGGGACCGGCAGATTCCCTTGTTTTCGATGGCCTATAGAAGTGCCGTGCATAGCACTACTCGACATACGCCGTTCGAAATCTTATTTGGTGGAATAGCTCGTTTACCCAGTGAGGTGAAATTTGGATCTAATACCAATGAGCCCAGAAATGAAGAAGAGTACGTGGCGGACCTTAGGGAAAGGCTTAGGGACATACACCAAAGGACCAGAAGCCAGATTAAGATGACGAGCGACCGCATGAAGACCAGGTATGATGCCAAGGCAACAACGTCAGGATTCCAGGAAGGAGATCTGGTGTGGCTGTATAATCCCCATCGCCAAAAGGGGAAATCACCTAAATTACAGCGGAACTGGGAAGGTCCCTACAGAATAGTAACCCGCATCAACGATGTTGTCTACCGCATCCAGCTAGGACCGAGTGCCAAAATGAAAGTGGTTCATGTGGACCGACTGAGTCGATACAATGGCCGAAATGAGGATGCACTTGTTCGGGACGAACACGTCTAAGAGGGGGGCAGTGTAGCATAATAATAACTACGCTCCCTAAAAATATGACGCAACAAATTCCGAAGTGACTTTTCATTCTGGCAGAATTTTGGTTCGAACTGTCCTTTCATTCGAGGTTCGTGTCTGGGACGAAGTCTCCACAGCTCATGTCAACGAAAGAGACGGATAATATCAGGGATAAAAGGGAATTATAACTGCAAGAATTATTACATCAGAATTTCTCTTGTTCCAGTGGTCGAAGAATTTGCTAGAAGTTTCTGGCTATCAGAAACTTCTGCTATATAAGGACAGATGGCGATTGAGAAAGAAGCAGTAGTTTCTAAACTGTGGCGAAGAGATTAGAAAAGTGATAATGGGCAAAGTTGTAATTTTGTGATAAATTGAAAGTTGAGATTTAACAAGAAGAAGTAATTAGTTGGATTTGTGAATTAAGTAATCGAAAGGAGATAAAGTAATTTGAGAGGACAGAGACCTTGTAAGAAAAGAATTGCGAAGAATAATATAGTGTGAACCTGAATTGTTCTATAGACTAGAAAATAAAGAAATAAATTTCACAGAATATTGTTTTATCTACTCAAGCCGTAGCTCGCATAATAATATTATTGTGATAACTCTTTTTGGACAAGCTTAAAGTTGTATACTATATGTCCACACTGATTGAAGTACTTGCATGTATAAAAACAGTTTGTTGTCCACGTTAAGTTTGAAATATTGTCCAAGTAACCAGTAAATTACTCTGTATTTATTTTCGAGTCATTTGCATTTCTTTTTCATGTGCGTCGAGTGTCATCCTGAGGTATTTAGCCTCATTCGAAAAAGCAATTCGAGCGCAATTGCAAAGATAGGTAAATTGTTTACTTTTTTATAGGTGAAATTTACATGAACAGATTTGGTTTCGTTGAGCGCCTATTTAATGCTCCTTGTAATTTCTCAGTGGTTGCATCTATAATTTTCCCCGTCGCCAGAATGGCAGTGTCATCGGCAAATGTACCTAATGTGGTGCCTTTTCCTTGCGGTATATCACGACTATACAACAGATACAAGAACGGACCTTTAACACTTTTTTGTGGTACCCCAGTCGCTATTTCTCTCAATTCTGAATAATAGATACCGTGTTTGACACGGAAGAGTCCAATTGCGAGATATGACTCCAAGATATCATATAAATGCCTTTGGCAAAACTTGTCGCAATTTGAACTTCAAGCCCCGCCTAAACAAAGGCTTGAGAAACGTCTGGAACGCTTGAGCAAATCTTCTTTTCTTCAAAAGTTTTTTTTCAATTACATCGGTTATTCTATGGACTTGGTCAATTGTGGAATGCTTGCATCTAAATCCGAATTGATGACCAGGAATAAGATGTTTTTCTTCCATAATAGGCTGCAACCGGCTGAGCAATATCCTTTCGAAGACCTTGGATATTATCTTAAGAAGCGAAATGGGTCTATATTTTTCTTTTTTCGTATGTAGGTGAAAAATCTTCATAGACATTATGTGCTCGGTGCTCGGTGCTCGTAGTAGTATGAGATTTTTACTCACTAAACAACACCTCAATTCTACTGGTTTACAACGATTAAGTTTCCTTATCAAGTAGTTTTAGTTTGAAAAATATTCGCATTGGGCAGGTAGCTTTCCAGCGAAAGCACCTGCTACAACCTACCATCAAATGCGGATGGTCTTTATTGCCTTAGATCGAACGGTTTCGTTCTTTGTAGTCGGCGCATAAGGTTTCTCTCATTCAGAATTTAGAGTATAAAGTTATTACACTTTGTTTTGAAAAAAATGCTTCGTTTGGTACAACCCTAAAGTTGCAATTCCTTTAGGACCTGCCCGGCTATTAAGTCATATTCAGGGGCATTGTTATTTTTAAGATCTATTATCTGGCAAAGTTCGACCAACGGCACCCTCTTATTTTAAAGTTGTCAGGTGTCCTAAATGTACCACCGAGGTCTTCTGTTAGCGCCTGTCCGTCGAATGACTTAAACGTTTCTTTCGCGTGCACTGCAAATAAATTCGCCTTCTCTTTGTCTCCTTTTGCCATTGTTTTTTCTTATCGGTAGCGATTGCATTTGGGGTTTTATAATACCTTTCATGGCTTTCCATAGTGAATAATTCGAACTTTTTTCGGCAGTCAAGCTTTCAAGATACATACAAATCTCTCTGTTTCTGAAATCTTTGATTGCTTTCTTGAGTTCATTGCACAGATGGTTTCAAAGAGTTTTGTGCTGGGGAGCTCGAGGTTCTTGTCATCTTTTGCGTGCCTTCCTCTTTTGGCGTATCAGTTCTTTTATTTCCGGCGGATATGTATGTACCTTCGCTATTTACGACTACTTTCTTCCTATAGGAAGTGTTGTTCCTGTATGACTTCAATAGATCTGTCGACTTCGTCTTCTATTTCATACGGTGTCTTAAGCGACACATTCAGAACAATATTTCCTAAAGCCGCCCCGGTTAATTTTGTTGGTGGTTAATCTAGAAGCCATTTCTTTTTTCATTAGACGCTCGCCTATTGTCATGATAACTGTTGAATGATCTGAGGTGAGATCAAAACTTTCCTCGACGTTTGTAAAATCTTTAGCTACACCTCTTGAAAAGAGGAAATGCTCTGTCGGTGGGCCAATATGCTGGTCAAAAGAAGTCAACATTAAATTGCATGCCGGTTTCCTAAAGTAGCCTGTCTTTAGTTGAACCGCAGCTTGAACTCCAAGAGGTATGTTTCGAATTAAAATTACCAATGACAATAAAATCCGGTCCAAGTGAGACCAAAAGATTTGTAAAGTTGTTTTTTTCTAGTTTGTATCGCGGAAGGCAATAAATGAACGCGATATCGTAGTACGAATGCTCATTTCTTACGAGGACTGTACTTACTTGCAACGCAGAAATACTTCTAGTTCGTCTATCTCTTCCAATAGTCCGTTTGCGTTCCGTCTTAATATTTGAAGCAACTGTTTCATATTCATACATTAGTTCCTGTTTTGAGAGTTTTATGATCGAGATTGCTCAATTTTTCAAATATAAGTTTATTTGTTTTGCTTTGTTTCTCAAGTTTCGAGAATTATAGAAAGAATTTGTGAGATTGGATCTGGAGCAATACCGATTTTCTTACTTTCTTCCGACGCGGCTTGCGCATACGTTTGCCCGCCAGAAGATGACGGCTTTTCTTTTCTAACTTTTTCTTGCACAACTTTCGTTTTTTCCTTTGCGTATGACTAAAACCTTGACAACGCTTATCTGCGATCTTATACTGCAGGATCGATCTAGTATTTATCTGCAGTGGCTCGATTTTGATTACGATGTTTAGTATAGTTTTAATACTGGCTTTTCTAGGTTTTTTTCGTAAGTGTACCATTGGATCATCTCGGTATTTCTGGGACACTTCTCGGTAACCGTCGGTATCATTATACCTTGAATATCAATACATACTTGAAATGCAATGCAATTTATTGTATTTCGAAATTCCAATTACGTTTATTGGGGACGGAGGACGTAATTTTGTTTGGTTTTATTTCGCACGCGACTCCTTTCCTTTGTCTTCTCTTTGTAGCTTGACTTCGGGTGAAGAACCCGTGCTTCGTTTTTCTCTTTGACTGCATTTCTCGTGTTAGCTCATCTTCGTCCGTGTGATATTCATGCCTATCTGAGCGGGGTGGGCTACCTTCGCGTTCTTTTTGGAGATGAGAGTTCTTTAGAGCCTTATTTTCTTGCCGGAGTAGATCTACCCCTTTTTTTAAGCTCGTGATAGAGTAACTTCATTTTGTTAATCTTCACACGGAGTTCATTCCTTTTTTCTTCAAAGCTTTTCCGTTTCTATGAGTTTCGTTTTTCGCACATTGGCGCTTCCAGCGGACTTCTATTCCCGGATACATTCGATCTTGGTGGTGGCGATCGAAATACCTTCCTTATCATTCTTTTGATTGACGGTACTTGGATCTGTTGATTGATTTTGACATATCCAAAACGTCATGAACCGAGCTTTAACATACGGTAAACAAACTGTTTTGACACATTAGTGATTTTGTTTTGGCGTCATATACTTCTGGTTGTGTACTGATTTTCTGCCAAATAATCGTCACTTGCGGGAAATGTTGATTTTCTTTTTCATTCGAAGAAAACGCTGGCTGAAGCGCATCGAGAGCACCAAAAAGTTTACGGAGATGCTGCTCTAAGTGAAACAACGTGCCGTGATTGGTTCCGTCGCGTCAAAGACGGTGATTTCGATGTTGACGACCGTCCGCGTGAAGGAAGGCCAAAATCCTTCGGAGACGCTGAATAGGAGGGATTGCTCGATGAGTAACCGTGCCAAATGCAAGAACAGCTTGCTTCAGCATTAGGAGGTACCCCTCAAGCCATTTTCAAGCGATTGCATGCGTTTGGAATGATTCAAAAACAAGGAACTTGGGTTCCTTATGATTTGAAGCCAAGGGACGTTGAGCGTCGTTTTTTTGCCTGTGAACAACTGCTCCAGCGGCAAAAAAGGAAGGGTTTTCTCCATCGCATCGAGACGGGTGTTGAAAAATGGATTCATTACAGCAACCCAAAGAAAAGAAAGTCTTGGGGTCTGCCCGGTAATGCTTCTGCTAGGGTCTTCTTCATCACATCTTAACGGGTGATGAAAAATGGATTCATTCCAGCAACCTAAAGAAAAAAAGTCATGGGGACTGCCCGGTTATGCTTCTCCGTCGTCGGCTTGGCCAAATATTCACGCTGCGAAGATTATGCTGTGTATTTGGCGCAACCAGGTCGGTGTCATTTATTATAAAATATTGGAACCCAATGAAACCATCACTGGGGAACGGTAACGACATCAATTGATGCGATTGAGCCGAACACTGCGAGCAAAATGACCACAATATGAGTAGAGGCACGAAAATGTGATTTTACAGCATGACAACGCACGGCCTGACGTTGTCAAACTCGTTAAAACCTACCTGGAAATGCTCAAAGTGGAAGTCCAACCCCACCCGCCATATTCCCCAGATCTTGCGCCATCCGATTATTACTTGTTCTGTTCGATGGCACATGGTTTGGCTGATCAGCACTTCCGCTTATATGAAGACGTCACAAAATGGCTTGATTCGCGGATGGCCTCAAAAGATGAACACTTTTACCGTAACGGTATTCCAGCACTGCCAGAAAGATGGGAAAAAGTTGTTAATGATTCATTTGTAACCATTTTTTCACAATAAAGTTGCGTTTTCATCAGAAACTTTGTTGCGCACCTAGTATATAATGATGATCCGCCTGTTACCCTTTCCGACGAGTGACAGGCGTGATACCCACAGTATCCTTTAATCTTTGGGTGTGATTGTTTCGTTATATTTATTTCAGATATTAAACATACGTCAATATCTTTTTCCCGTATAAATATTTCCAACTCGTCGAATCTTTGCAAAAGCCCATTGGCGTTAAAAATAAGTATTTTAAGCATCTTTTTCTTGTACTTTTTAGGGTACACGTACTATGAACATTATTATAAAGTTTCTTTGCAAAAATATTATTGTATATATATATACATATATAAATATAATTATTTTTACTCATTCAGATATTACAGCTTGTGAGAATGTTTGTACATTACTGACAGATGGCTTTTCTTTTACCACTTTTTGCTTAAGGCTTTTAGAATTTTCTTTATTTAGCGAACTTAGAGCTATATTTCCCCATGTTATGGTTTGAGCGTATGTCTGCATGTCTAAAACCGATGAATTTTCTTTCGTCACTTTTTCTTTTGTAGATTTTGGTTTACCCTTACTTGTTTGGCTTGAGACTTTATTTTGTGGCTTCATTAGTTTATCGTACCTTTTTCCAGCTCCTTAGCTACTTCACAGCCTCTATAATTGGCAAGGTGGTTTCCATTGCAGTTAATGCATGCTGCAGGAGTTTTTTTTTTGCTTACACCACAGTCTTCAGATAAAGTGTTTTCCGGCGCATTTAACACATCGCGGTTCTTTTTGACAGTATGTTTGGGTGTGATTAAATCCTTGGCAACGCTTACATTCACGTACTGACCTTGTATTGTTACAAAGGGGTTCGATTTTAAATACCATATCGAGTATCGTTTTTATTTCATAAATTTGACTTAATCGAATGAAAGCGCAAAGACAGATAGCCCACGCTTTACCGTAGCTTGCTCGCCTTCCAATTGCTGTTTGTCCCATTTCCTATTTAAAAGAGTTAACTTCAATTTTAAATGTAACCGACGATCAAGCTTTGATTCAAGACGAACAGAACTAGTCTTCGATTTGCTTCCTTCCTCTGAACATACTCAGAAAATTAAACTGTCAAAAGTCCGCGTGTCATCCCAATCATCATCATTGCCCTAAGTATACCAGACATTCTGCTTTTGATTGTGTTAGTGTTCTGTTGTGTTGGATTCGTTATCTGAAATCACACACACACAGAGACAACATGTCAATTCAACCCCCCAACCCAGGTATGCATGCATTTTTCTAACCCGATCCAGTTCTGTTAGCTGATACTACGTTTATATGCATAACTGAATCCAGCTTCAACCCGGGTTGAAATTCATATAAACGCAGATCGAGTTGAAATAGGAAGGACTCAACTCGATTCAGCTAACAGAGCTGGATCGAGTTAGAAAAATGCATGTATACCTGGGTTAAGGGGTTGAACTGACATGTTGTCTCTGTGTGTGTGTGATTTCAGATAACGAATCCAACACAACAGAACACTAACACAAACAAAAGCAGAATGTCTGCTATACTTATCTGTCAGTTCAACCACATTTGAATTTTTCAATCCTTCGGTGTGTAGAAAGACTCAGATCGAAATCTCAACTCGATCCCAACTCGATCGCTCGATTCTGCATATAAACGTGGTATGAGTCGAGTTGAGTCAGTCCCATTTCAACACTATCTGCGTTTATATGAATCTCAAGCCGGGTTGAACCTGGCTTCAAGTATTCGTATAAACGTAGTATTAGCTGAGTCGAGTTGAGTCAATCCCATTTCAACTCGATCTGCCGGGTTGAACCAGGCTTCAAGTATACATATAAACGTAGTACTTGCTCAAGTCTCACCTTAAACCGACTTATCAATCTAACAGTTCGGGGAAGGGAGTTCCATAGCCGAGTAGCATTTTCGAAAAATTGGCCCTCTGACACTAGGAATGAATAGCGCATTGGAACAAGATCACAACTTCTGCTAGAACGCGGAAAACGTATCTTGTTATGAAGATAAGGGAGTTAACGTGTTTTCATAACATTGTGAAGCATCGTTATCGTTCTAAATATAAAATGGTTCTTCAGAGTGAGGTTATGTATTGATTTAGAAATGCAGGACATGTGATCATACCTCCGCCGTCCATAAGTATTCTGCGCGATAATATTTTATTCTACTCCGTCTGTGCTCGCAGTTGCAGAAAATTGCGCATCCGTACAACAAAATGGGAATAAGTAAAGTTTTGGCAAGCATCATCCTTATTCTAGCAGGTGTTATTCATTGAGCGGCCCATAGAATACGAAGACCTCCATGAACTTTGCCTACGGTCAATCTGGTTCCAGGTGAGTGCTTTATTAAATGTTATACCCAGATTCGTCTCAGAGTCAACGAACTTGATGGGTGTATTATTGAGGCGTATTTGTGGAAAATAGTACGTTTCAATAAGATTTCTGGAAATGACCAGGAATTTCGATTTGGTAGGATTTAAGCAGAGACCATTTGCACGTGGCCAGTTTAGTATTATACTTAGATCTTCATTTAGTTCGCATGCTCCATTTTCAACAAAGATCGAATGGACAACTGTTAACCAACTGAACATCTTCAGCATAAATATGAATGGAGGAGCTTAATAAAAGGGATGGTAGCTCATTTATGTACAATGAAAAAAGAAGCGGGCCTAATATAGACCCCTGAGGAACACATCGACTTAAAGGTAGAAAAGAGGACACCGTATTGTTAGCAGCCTCTATTTCAAATCATCCATTTAAATATGAGAAAACTATTATAGAATTGAAGATGGTAGCGAAAATCTAAATTGGGTTCTAAGTTTATTGCATAGAATACTGTGGTCGACCGTGTCAAAAGCTTTGGAAAAATTTATGATAGTGAGAAAAGTTACCTTGTCCTCGTCTACAGACCGCCTGATTCCTTCCACGACATTTATTATTGCCGTAGTGCTGCTGTGTTTACGACGAAAGCCTGATTGATTTTGGCATAGCATATTATTGCTGGTGAGAATTTTTCGCATTTGAGAATTCATAACCCTTTCTAGCATTTTAGATAAAAAAGGCAAAATAGCTATTGGTCTATACTCACTACGATTATTAGGAGCGGGTACAATTTTAACATGTTTCCAAGCAGTAGGTCATGAGTATTGTATCAAAAAGATGTGTTATATACTTTAATGTGAAAGGAAGAGTTGCCTTTAGAAATACTGGATAAATTCCATCAAATCCAGCAGAGTTTGACTTAATTGGTATGCAGCTTTTTAAAACATCAGCTTCATCAACGGCAGTGAAGCTTAACCCAGTTTCAAAATTTGCTCTACTTACTTACTTATGTCCTGTAACCCCTTGTGGGCCCTAGGGCCTCTACAACGCCTACGCGCCATCGTGTGCGATTTCTGGAAATGTGCCTCAGCTCTCCCCAACTCTTTCCCAGTTGTCGTGCTTCCTTCTCAACTGCTCTGCACTACGTACTCCTAGGACCGCCGCGTATCCTGCCATCCTGCCATTTGCGCTAGAGATGTGCTGAATGTTTGCAGCAGACATACTATTATAATTATTAAGGTCAATAGTAGATAGTGAAGTAAAGTTCTGGTTCAACCCATCGCAATCAACATTAATGAGATTTATATTAATCTGTTTACCTACACCTATTTCTCTTCCATTTTCCCAAAGCTTATGCCCAGGTAGAGAATCTAATCGCGAGGTGTAGAAACTTCTCTTTGATTTTCGTAGTTCAAACGAAACTTTGTTTCTGAAATCACAGTATACCTTCAGAAGCAAATCGAGTCTGAATCGCTTCCAACTTTTATTTCGCTTTCGGATCAAATCTGTAATATTTTCTGTAACCCAGGGTTGCTCTTTTGTTCGCACTGATGAGGTTTTCAAGGGGATATGAGCATTAAAGAGATGGCTAATATTTCCTTGAATAAAAGATACTTAATCGTCTACAGAGGGCATTGTATATACTTGGAACCATTTGATTGACCTAAGGTCCTCTTCTAGTTGACGCGAGTTAATGCTTCTGAAATCTCTGTAGCTGTGAACAGTATTGAAGCAGGCTGGTTCACATTGGAATATTAAATGGATGAGCTAGTGATGAGAAAGCAAGAAGCAGAGAGTTGATCATAATGGAGAACTTTGTTTAGATGACTTACAAAAAATACATCGAGTCAAAAAAACGACAGCCGACCGTAGAGGATCGTCGACGTGAACATCGAAGCTGAGACAGGGAAAATCCTTGGTATGTGTTGGAATTCGGCAGAAGATATCTTTAAGTTTCAGTGTAGGTTTCATTGAGTCAACCGGGACATTATGGAGAACGACAGATGGCCTATCAAAGGGAGTTCTTAAATATTGCCATGTCTGTCTTCGACCCATTTAGTATTTTTGCCTACTTCGCCATTTACATGAAGTTGTTACGCTCAGTCTGGGCATATGCTGTCAGGTGGGATGACCCAATACTGCAAGTTATTTTTGAGCGGTGGAAGCTGTGGAAGGCGGAGCTTCCCTTATTAACTCGGTTCAGAATGCGAGACGCCATGATGCTCACCTAATGTCGGTAAAGAACGTTTTTCACATTTTCGTGAAGTGGCGATTAGTGCAGTTTCATTTCTTAGAATCGAGTTTGGTGAAAGTGTTCGGGTATCGTTCATCTTCTGCAAAACCAAATGTGCTCCTAGGAAGCCTATTTCAATTCCACGCCTAAAATTATTCGCAGCCATCTTGAGTTGGAATCCAACTCGTCGTTGGATCCACAGTAGTGACCCCGAACGCTTGATAATGAACACAAGTCATTGGTCCCGATATATCAAAAGAGAGAAATAGCGGGACACCTATGGTGGCGAGTGCGGTAAAATTACAGCTACGCCTGAAGAGAATTTTTTTAGAACGTGCTCGCAATTGGAACTGAAGATGATACCTCCATTGCCGCTAAGGAAAGAGAACACCCCCATGGAAACTTCAACAGTCAACCGTGTGGCAGTCAAAGTGCCCCCATTTTGGGAAGAAACCCGCAAATTTGGTTCGCACTAATGGAAGCACAATTTCACAATTTTCCAATACTGGAGTTAGCTCAGATGTCTCAAGGTTCAACAACTGGTAAGTTCGAAAACTTTAAAAAAGTTTAACTTGAAAGGAGCAGCAGAAAATTAGACGCTTGCTAATGGACATCGAGCTGGGAGACAAAAAACACCGCAACTGTTAAACGAAATGCGCCTGTTGGGTGGAACACATTTAACGGATGAGTTTTTGCATAATTTGTGCCTCAACCAGCTATTTCTACATGTGCGAGCAATTCTTCAAGCCTCTACTGCCGACCTAAAGGGAAAAGATAAAATTCTCGAGGTAAGTGACAATCACCGGGTTGACATGGCCACAAAATCTGCCCCATTAACGTCGAAATTATCCATGGAACAACGAATTGAACAGATCGATTATCAATTGCAATAACTTCTTTATTAAAGTCATCGCTACACTCCACGTGTCCGCAGTAGAAGCCGCAATCGGGAACAAACATCTGCTCGTTACAACAACAGCAAAAGCGGTACAATGTACCGTTGGTTTCACAAACGGTTTGCCGAAGCTTCTCACAACTGTCGCCCACGAAAACAAAAAACTACTAAGCCAATCGTTTGAGAATTTACAAATTGCTCGTCTGTTTATTAAAGATAACAATTCCAATAAAAAAATTCTTATCGATACCTGTGCTGATGTTTCCGTTATCCCAGCGCAACGAAGTGATATTTACAAATCTCCGCATTTATCCAAATTGTATGCTGCTAACGGAAGCGAAATAAAAACGTACGGTACACAACATCTAACACTGGACCTTGGCCTTCCCAGAAAATTTTCTTGGGATTTTATTGTGATCGATACCCACTGACTCTGGCACGATTTTGTCCAGGCAAGAAAATGTTTTCAACCATCGATCTTCGAAGTGCTTATTACCAAATCCCCGTTCGGGAAAGTGACATCCACAAGATCGCCATCACAACGCCGTTCGGACTCTTCGAGTTTCTATTCATGTCAAATAGACTCAAGAACGCTGCCTAGACGTTCCAACGCCACATCAACTCGGTACACAAGGACCTGTTTGATTGTTGTTTTCCATATGTGGACGTTGTTTTCGCAAACAACGAAGAGCATAAGAGAGATCTACGTCGAGTTTTCCAAATGTTGGGCGAGAACAACTTGAAGATCAACGTCTCCAAATGTGTGTTTAGAAAAAGCGAAGACACTTTCCTGGAGCATCTGGTAGACAAAGAGGTATAAAGCCAACGAACGACAAAGTTGCTGCCTACAAAACTTCAAACAGCCAAAAATTGCGAAGGACTTGAAAAAGTTTTTAGGAATTTTCAAATTTTTACAGAAAATTTATTCCTCATGCAACAAAAAATCAAATGGTATTACAGGATCTCATCGTTGGAAACAAAAAGAACAACACCACTCCAATCAGCTGGGATAAGAAATCGGAACAAACCTTCCACGATTGTAAGCAGGAACTAGCAAATGCTACACTTCTACATCATCCTGCTCCAAACGCTGAGTTAGTTCTGTATATGGACGCCTCTGACTTTGCAGTGGGTGCCATTTTAAATCAACTGGTCAACAACCAACTTCAGCCACTAGGTTTCTATTCAAAGAAACTAACGAAGTAGCAGACAAGCTACAGCACATATGACCGCGAGATCCTTGCGATCTACCATGCGATACGGTTTTTCAAACATTTTGTGGAGGGAAGTCGTTTTATAATCCTCACCGACCACAAGCCTATAACTTTCACTTTTCACCAAGGTCGTGAAAAGGCCTCGCCACGTCAACAACGCATGCTGGACTGTATTGGAAAATTAGGCACCGACATACGGCATACGAAAAGAGAGCACAACATGGTTGCTGACTGGTTATCACGCATCCAAAAAATTTCATCCAAGAAGATAAATTTTGAGGAGATGGCACAAGAACAACTGAAGGATAAAGAGCTGCAAATATATTTGGAACAAGGTAAAAAAAACCAAACTTCTCTAAATATCAAGTTGTTTCCTATTCCCAGCGTTCAAGTTGTTTTGGACCGCTTCAAGTTTGCAATTCACCAAATAAATGCTGGTGTTCGTCAAGGCTCTGTTTTGTCTCCGACCCTCTTTCTTATTTTTATATGTGATCTCTTGTCTGCAACTTCTAATCAAATCCATTCCTTCGCTGATGATAGTACCCTCAGTTTTTCATATTCGTTCCTTAACTCACGTCCTTGCTCTTCGGCCGTAGAAGGGGAACGGCAACGTATGTTAAACACATTAAATTCCGACCTGGACAGCATAATTAAATGGTTTTCAACCAACAGAGTGAAATTTAATGCTTCCAAAACACAATGCTGTCTTCTGTCTCTCAAGCGAAACCAAAACCCTCAACCATTGTCCATGGATGGTACTTGCATCATTGAAATCGAAAGACTTGACATTCTCGGAATGTGTATTAATAACCATTTGCGATGTAACGATCACATATTCGAGGTCGCCAAAAACACAGCAAAATGACTAGGATTCCTTAAGAGGTGCAAGAAATATTTTACCCCGTCTGATCTGGCCTCACTTTATAAGGCATTCATCCGCCCTAAGCTGGAATATAACGCCCATATCTGGTCCGGTGCACCCAAGACCGTTCTGCACATTCTTGATAGGGTACAGAATCGCGCGTTAAAACTTATGGGTGATAGAGACATTGTGAATTCCATTCATTCACTAGAACATCGGAGAAATGTCCCCTGTCTCTCCCTGTTTTATCGTTTTCCACAAAAAATGCTCCAGCGAATTAGCCAGTTGCATTCCTCCCCTTCAAAATTTCACCCGCAATACGCGACATGCTTCGAATGCACATCAGTTTACCTTAAAGCCAAACTTCGGTCGTACTGTCAAATATAGGGATTCATTTATAAGCCGAACAACGCGAATGTGGAATGATTTACCAGGCTCTGTATTTCCCCATCACTACAACCTTCAAACATTCAAAGCCAACGTGCATAGGCTACTCCACTGTTCCTCTTCCCCCTTTTCCCCGACGCCCGTGCCCTGAAACAGTTTAATGGTATTCATATCCCCTTCGGCGCGCGCAGATTATAAAAAAAAATACCATCCACAGGCCAACGGGATGATTGAGAGATGGCACAGAACACTAAAGATGTCAATCAAGTGCTATTCAAACGAGGACTGGTGCAGTTTCATGATTATCATTCTTTTAGGTCTACGTGCGATGTTGTAAACGGAACAAATTTTACGCCAGCTGAAATGATCTACGGAGAAGAACTTATCCTTCCCGGTGACTTCTTCCATCCTAAACCAGTCATTCCCACAGAATCCGAGTTCATAAACAAAATTTAACAGATCCATGTCCACATTGAGCCCGATTCCTGTTACACACAAGGACAACTCTAAGATTTTCGTTCATCCCGATCTTCAAAAATGCAGCCATGTGTTCGTTCGATGCGACCAAGTAAAAGGCCCGTTGACGGCTCCCTACGATGGACCTTATGTGATCTTGAACAAAGGTGACAAGTTTTTCAAGTTGAGAATCCGAGGACAGACTTAAATCAGCGTTTATTGCAAAGGAACTTCAGGAAAATAATTCATCGATTAAAACACTACCAACAACAACGATAACAACACGATCAGGTCGTCGAGTCGTTATACCAGACCAATATAAATGATGCAGTTTCTAGAGGGGAGTACTGTAGCATCTCTGTCACAGAGCGTTGAAGTGGCAACACCCACAACCTTCCAGCCACGTTAATACCCAAAAGCAACCTTCGAGCCAAATGTCATCGATCGGATTAGTAGATTAATAGAAAAATTTCCAATATATTCCACATATATTTATGAACCTATTGTTTTATTATTTTTATATTTCCTATCACTACAGATGTTTTTATTACCCATATCCTGTCCCTCATTCCATCTCTTTTGTTCAAGTTATTCATAAAAGCAATAAAATGCGCTGCAGTGCAAACGACACAATTTATCGTACGGCGATTGATTCCGTTTGTTTTTCTGTTTGTAATTACATTTTTAGCAAAATGCATATCATTCTGTATTCAGCCCTTAGTGACATCTTTTGCAAAAAAAGTGATCCTGTCAGTTCAACAAAGGAGAAAAGATTTCCAAGATTTCCGCCAAGTGGTAGTAGATTTGTTTTCGAAAGAAGGCAAATCGCTAGCAGAAATTGCGCGCACAGTGGGAAAAGCAAATCAACTGTGCAGTACATCGTAGAAACATTCAAAAAAACAGGAAGTGTTGACTACGCGAGTTATGGTCGTTGGAAGCTTGCCGATAAAAAAAAAACAATTTTTTTTCTATTTTGCTTCACGATCGACTTTATTGATTGAATCCTAACTTAGAACTAACTTAACAAATTTTTTCATACTTAAGATTACTTTACTTTTTGTTTATCCGTTTGCTTGCGATGCAATTTGACAATAAATAGTGAACTCAATTGGGCAATGCAATTTGATAGTAAATAGTGAACTCGGTTGGGCAATGCAATTTGATAGTAAATGGTGAACTCAATTGAACTCACTTTTAACAATGCAATTTGATAGTAAATGGTGAACTCAATTGAACTCACTTTTAACAATGCAATTTGATAGTAAATGGTGAACTCAATTGGGCAATGCAATTTGATAGTAAATGGTGAACTCGGTTGAACTCACTTTTAACAATGCAATTTGTTTATGACATCCAATCTATTGGAATGCCATGAATGGTATTGGGCGACAGGGTCGACGTAACCCCTCCCCCCTTTGAGTTGAAACTCTCCTGAGTTTCTTTGTTAATTGTTACTTTAATTGATTTATATTTCAAGAAGAATAAAAGGAGTGATGATACAAAAAATATAGCAATTAAAAAAAATGCAATCAAAATTGTCCAATTATAAAAGATATATTCTTTCTTATGAAATTTGAGTTCCTCTATTGCCTCTATATTTTCTACTTGTTTTATTACTAGGTCGTCAAATGTAGGTGCATTGATAGTGTCATTAATTTGATCTCTGTTTGTTTCGATTATGAAATTCTGTGTAAACTGTTCTTCTTTGCCATAATATGTTTTATTTCTTATCTTAATGTTGCAATTGTGAAAGTTAATTAGGTAATTTCCATTCAAGGTTATGATTCTTTCATCACATGAACTTGTTAATATGGTTTTATTTTGATTCTTAAGTAGCAATGAATTTGAGTGAATTTCCAGTATTTCGGGTTTTCTATTTCTTATTTTAAGGCAATTATTATTGTAAATACAAGGGTTAGATTCTTTTAATTCTCTTTCGTTTACATTTCCATCAAAGTCATATGAAATATTATTTATAGTTACAATTTCTTGCTTTTTAAATATGAATTCTTCAAATTTGTTATTGGTGTAGCAACTGAATGTTTGACATTAAGTATTTCTCTCGGAATTTTTATAGCAAAAATAATTTGTTCTCCTTTATATTCTGCAGTACCTAATCTAATATTTTGTAATTTGTATAAGTCTATTTCGTATTTTCTAATTTCTTCGCTTGTCAAAACATTACTGCTCATAAGGTTCATTCTTGCTGATGCAATATTATTCTGAATATGTTCTATGTTGTCTCCAAGTATTTTAATTTTAAGTAAAGTATCTAAGTAGATAAGCTCTTTGTAAATTTTCTCATTATTTGTCTTAATATCATTGTATTTTTCTAAAATCTTGTCCCTGTCTGCTTCTATGGTTTCTTTAATTTTGTTAAACGTTTCCTTAAAATGATTATTAATCTGAATGTTTTTGTTTAAATTAGAGATGATATTATGGTTATTTTCGTCAATTGTACCTAAATGTTCTTCAATTTCTAGTCTGTCGTTGTCGTCCATTGACCCGAAGAGCCATTTAAGTCCTGTCCCTACAACATTGATTAGTCCTCTCTTATGTCTATGTGGTAATAGAGTCTGTACTTTAGTTCTAAGTAAGTAAATTTCGTGTAGTAAAAGTTCTTTGTTCTCTATTTTCCCTGATTGTTTTATATTATTTTCAAATATGTCTAGTATATTCGTTATTTGTTGTGGTTTTATTATATGTAATATTATGTCGTAGCTATGAATAATTGGTATTTCTCCGATGTTAATTTCGGCGTATCCAATTTCGTTGCTAATTTTGTCGATTATTAGAGTCCCTCTCGTTGTGTGTAGAAGTGCCATCATTATCATTATTGTAGTTGTTAATGTTCAGTTGGTCTGCGAATTTTGTAAAACTTTTAATGTTTGTCGGATGTATGTTCTTTAATTTTAATTTTCTATATTTAGGTTCATCTTTATGTCGTAATGCCTTATAATTCTTAACGTAACCTTCCTCTTGGTTTTGTTGGTAAAATTCGCGATTTTCATTTCGTTTGTTAATAATCTTTTCCTTGTATTCCTTCAAAAGCTTTTCTATTTGTTTTTTATCAACTTTCCCTTCTATTACGTCTATTGGTTTTGCTTTTATAACTGAATGAAAAGATTTATTATACCATTCTACACATTTAAATATCCTTTCCTGTATTGGCATTTCAGATTTTTCAGTTTCCAAAATTCTAAGTTTTTCTCCTATAGTATTGTGGAACCTTTCTATTTCCGCGTTGCCTGTGTGACTGTTAGGCTTTGTGAAGTGAGTTTTTACTCCTTCTTGTCTTAAAAAATCTTTAACATTAACAGAGTTAAATTCGTTATCTAAAACGACTGAAATTGGTTTTCCTTTGATGGAAAAATACAATCGCATTTTCTCGACGATTGTGACGCTATTCCTATCTTCTAAATAAAGGACAACTACATGTTTTGAGAACTTGTCAATGAAGGATAGAAAGCTATGTTTTTTTATTTATATAGATATCTAAATGAACTATTTGGTTTATATCATTCGGAGTTTCGGTTATATGGAATTTTGGCTTAATTGGCCTCCTGTCATACTTTGCTCTATTGCATGTATCACAATTATTAATGTATTTTTGAATATATGTTTTCAGGTTTCTATAGTATATAAGTTTTTTCAATCCTTCATAGTTTTCGTTTATTCCTGCATGCCCTGTTTCGTTCTTGTGGTATTTTGCAATGTATCTGTAAGTTTCATCTTCGTTTGCCATATCTTTTGCATGGTGAGTGCATTTATAAAATTTTAAACTTGTGTTAAATAACTCTATCAGCTTCTGTTGCACTTTGTTATACTCATGATCAGGAAATTCGGAAAAAATGCCTATTTTCCCGGGTATTAGAAGTCTACGAAATCTAACAGCCATGAAGTTATTTTCGATGTCGTTTTTGCTAATGAAAATCTTGCGTTTGTTATTAATTTCCTCTATTTCTTTTGTTTTAGTGTATGTCAAAATTATTTGTGTAGAAAACCTATTAACAGCTGTCTCTAAAATTGAAAAATTATCGTTTTGTTCTTCTTCTTGTGAGTGTATTGTTGCATCTGTGCTCATGTTATCAATTTGTTGTTCTAGGTCTATAGCATTTATTTCTCCTGTATTTGCGTTAATTCTAGACATAAAATATGCTACTTTATTTTCAGATCCTTTAATATAGTCGATGTTTATATCATACTCTCCAAGTTTTAGTAACCAACGCTGTAATCTGTGGTTAATATCTTTCCCTTTGTGCTTGCTTTGAAGCCATTTAAGAGGCTGATGATCTGTAAGAAGATCGAAGGTTCTGCCATAGATATATGGGCGAAAATAGTTTACGGCCCAAACGATGCCAAGGAGTTCTTTCTCCGTTGTGGAATATTTCTTCTCGTGGTCGTTAAGGGTTCTACTTGCGTAACTTAAGGGATGATCGTCCTGTGTAAGGACTGCGCCTAAAGCGAAATCGCTGGTATCCGTTATAAGTTTAAATCTCTTATTAAAATCGGGGTATCTTAAGATTGGTGTATCAATAAGCAATCTTTTAAGTTTTTGAAATGAATCTATGTATTGAGGGTCGCTTTTGTCAATCTTCGTATTCTTTCTTAAATACTTAGTCATACCGTAGGCTACTTTTGCGTAATCTTTTACGAACTTACGATAGTAGCCAGTCATTCCCAAGAATGACTTTATTTGTTTTTGGGACTCGGGCAGTTTAAGCTTCTGGATATTTTCAATTTTACTCATATTAGGCTTAATACCATCCGTTGTCAGGATATGTCCGAGGTATTCGGTACTTCTACTGAAAAAGTTACATTTATCAATTTGAATTTTAAGGTTGTGTTCTCTGAGTCTGTCGAATATTTTTTGTATATTTGTGGTGTGTTCTTCTAGGGTTGTGCTGAAGATTAATATGTCGTCTAAGTACACGACGCATATTTTATTTATATATTCTCTTAGAACAGAATTGATTAATCTTTGGAATGTCCTAGAGGCGTTGAAAATGCAGTTTTCTTTCTATCATCTTTCTTTATTAGTACCTGGTGGAAACCTTTGGCGAGGTCCAACGTAGTGAAATATTGCGACCTTCCTAGTTTCTCTAATATGTTTTCTATATTAGGAATAGGATATTTGTCGCTTACAGAAATCTCGTTTAGTTTTCTGTAATCTATAACAATTCTCCATTTTTTTGTTCCTGAATTGTCGATTTTTTTTGGAACAATCCAAATCGGTGAATTATATGGAGAGTTACTTTCTGTAATTATGCCCTGCGCCAACATTTCTTTCATTTGCCTGGTGATTTCTTCCTCATGGATTTGGGGATACCTGTATATCTTAGAGTATACCGGTTTTTCGGTGGTGGTCACAATTTCATGTTGGATTTCATGGGTGTGAGTTAGCTTTTGCCCTTCTTGAAAAAATAATTCTTTGTTTTTGTTAACTAGTTTCCTAAGTTCTTTTCTTTCTTCCGGGTTCATGTCTTCCCGTTCTAGTTTTTCTATGGTGTTTTCGTTCAGTTTGGATTCTTCTAGTGAGTGAATTTCATCATACTTATGCGGACAAGAATTAATAAATTCTGTTTTTATATCATTTATTTCTAAGTACCCTTCCTCCAGATTGATAATTGCTTTCAAAGGTTTAAGGAGATTTTGTCCTATAAGAGCATCAAATTGTTTATTTTGGAAACGGATCAATTTCCAACTCATGTAGCTTAATTCGTTAAATTCGGTTGGTAGAGGCGTTATAATCTCTGTGTCTATCATGATTCGTCCACTAAGTGTAGTAAATGATGTTATGTCTTTTAGTTTTTGTCTTTTGTAGTGTGGTAGTTTGTCAAGGTTCAAGAGTGTTGTTGTTGACCCTGTGTCTATTAAACATATATTTTTTTCATTTCGTATCGTTAACTCAACTATCGGTAAGTCTGATGCTGGGCATGCGACCGAAAATTTACTTCACCTGAGTCTAATTCGTTGGGGTCTGTATTTTGAATGTGGTCTACTTCCATTGGTTCGTTATGTCTCGTTTGTCTAGAAGTCCTGTTATTATAACTATTGTTTTCCCAATTTTGTCTATACTGTCTGGAATTATTTTGACGAGGTAGATTCTGATTCGTAGTTTCTGGTCTGGGATTGTAGTAATTTGAATAATTGTTCTGTCTATATTGTCCTGAGTTTTGGTTTGTATTATTATTGTATCCTGATGGATTTTCCCTATGGTTGTCTTGTCTTGGATATTCGTTTTTGGGATTGTATGTAGTAGACTGCCTATTATTGTTATATCTATAATTATATGGTTTGTCGTAATGCCTAAGTATCCCTGTTTCTTCCAGAGCGTAATACGCATCTCTTATGTTTTTTATCTTTCTGCTATAGATAATGCTTGCTAAATTTGGGTTAATACCATTCAAAAAGATTTTTAGAATAATTGACTCATTCGAACTTGGAGAAAATTCACTAGGTTTTAAATTATCGAATTCGTACTTAGTATTTAGTTTATCTAAAATGTCTCTTAAATTGCGATAATATAAACTTACGGAGGTGTTTTTGCATGTTATTGCTTCGTGGTGTAGCTTATGATATGTATCCCTTACTCCGAAATTCTTGATCAGCTCAGCTTTGATTCCGTCCCACGTTGGGTTGGCTCCTAATGTCCTGATACAGTGAAGAGCTGCTCCTTGGATCTTGTTGCGTATGTAACGTTGAAATATGAATTCCTTTAATTGTGGATTGTCGTTGAAAAGTGGCAGGACAAGCTCCGCTTCTCTTATGAAGGATGATAAATCATACTTTTCATCTCCGTTGTACTCCTTTATTTTCGCAGCTTCTTTTATGAGTTCGCTAACTGGAATTCCGTTGTTTTCGCCTGGCATCTTGATTGTTTCGATGTCGTCGATGTCGTGATTTCTTGTGTTGTAGATAAACGATTGAAATCTTTCACTTTTCTTTCTTTTTTCGCCGTCCTTTGGCATTCGCAGGGATTTTATAAGTTTTCTATGCACTTGATGTATGTCTTTTGTACACGCAAAAAAAAATATTTTCACTTCACTATGTAGGATGATTGATTGTCTTCAGACAGTATCACTTTTAATTCACTTCTTTAGAGGAAAAACTGTTTTTATTGTCTTCATTATCTTTAGATAATAAGTTAACCGACTGCGCCAGTTATGGTCGTTGGAAGCTTGCCGATAAAAAAAAAAACAATTTTTTTTCTATTTTGCTTCACGATCGACTTTATTGATTGAATCCTAACTTAGAACTAACTTAACAAATTTTTTCATACTTAAGATTACTTTACTTTTTGTTTATCCGTTTGCTTGCGATGCAATTTGACAATAAATAGTGAACTCAATTGGGCAATGCAATTTGATAGTAAATAGTGAACTCGGTTGGGCAATGCAATTTGATAGTAAATGGTGAACTCAATTGAACTCACTTTTAACAATGCAATTTGATAGTAAATGGTGAACTCAATTGAACTCACTTTTAACAATGCAATTTGATAGTAAATGGTGAACTCAATTGGGCAATGCAATTTGATAGTAAATGGTGAACTCGGTTGAACTCACTTTTAACAATGCAATTTGTTTATGACATCCAATCTATTGGAATGCCATGAATGGTATTGGGCGACAGGGTCGACGTAACCCGCGCGAAGAACAGGCCGTCCACGCAAATTAAATGAAAAGGACGAAAGGGTCATTCTGAACACAGTGCGAAAAAACCCAAAAACTAATTGCCCTACCATAAAACAAATAGTCGCGGATACATGCAGGACAGACGTCAGCACGCGTACAATGGAAAGAACCCTCAACAGACATGGGTATTTTTCAAAAACACCAAAGAAGAAGCCATCCATAAGAGAGGCGAATAAGAAAAAACTTAAAGACTTTGCCACTTTACACAAGGACGCTGACCTTTCTTTTTGGAAGAAAGTTGTGTTCACCGACGAGAGCAAATACAACATTTTTGGTCATGACGGTCCTGCAAGAGTTTGGCGAAAGAGCGGCACTGAAATGAAAGTTCAAAATGTAAGAAGAACAGTGAAGCACGGTGGAGGTAGTGTTATGGTGTGGGAGAGCATGGATTGGTCTGGCGTGGGAAAGCTTGTATTTATTGAAGGTAACATGGACCAACACATGTACCTCGACATATTAAAAGCAAATCTACGCCCATCAGTAGAGAAATTAAGTTTGGATCCCGGCTGGATATTTCAGCAAGACAACGATCCTAAACACATCGTTCGAAAAGTGAAGGATTGGTTGTTATACTATGCTCCAAGACAGCTTAATTCTCCCCCTCAGAGCCCGGACTTAAACCCAATAGAGCATTTGTGGGACTATTTGGAAAAACAACTCCATAAACACCGGATTTCGTCAAAAGCGACTCTTAAGGAAGCCCTCCAACTAGAATGGGATCGTGTACCCGAAGATTTTACGAAAAACCTGGTCTCATCTATGCCACGTCGACTACAAGCAGTCGTCCACTTAAATCTCGTGGAAGCCCAACAAGTTACTGACAGCCCGATTTCTTCAAAAAATTAAAGTCGAAACTAGTCGTACGAAGAATTTTGTCGTTTGAGCCAAATGTGTTTTTCCTTTTTGTTTAAATTTTAAGAAAATAAAGAGAATTTTAATTTAATCTAATATCTAGCTAATCTTTGTTTTTTGTTCTGATTCTTAAATCCTAGTCCTTTTTTGATTGAACTGTGTAGGTACCGAACAACAGCGTTAATATGTGTCGTACGATGAATTATGTCGACCTGTGTATAAAAAACGTGACACGAGTTTAGATGATGTTAGAAAGACATATTTCATCTTAATGTAAAATTAGAATTCGTATTAAAGTATTGTTTAACTTAAAGTTTTATCCAACTAATGTTTTTTATTTGAGTTAGAATCCAATTCGTCGTTCGATCCATAATAGCAATGTTCAAGGCATCATTGATATTTTGAAGATTCGTTTTAGTAGGCCGGAGATCTTAGTCAAAACCCTGGTAAAATTTATCATCTTTTCTTGAGTCAGCAGAATGTGTGTACCATCTGAGCAATCCTACGCTTATGAAAGAGCTATTAAAAAAGTTTCCGGTTCAGAGAAGGCTGGACTGGGCTAGACACGCAATCAGTATTAAACCTAGGGCAACAATACGGCACTGTAATTGATTAGAAGAGTTAGGGGGCATGGTAAATATGGCGTTAGTTAATTTATGTGAACAACCATATCAGTCAATGGCAATGGGAGGCGGTTTTATCATGTGGACGACATGGTTGGTGAGACTCGAGCTGGAAAATGCTGTGGGATGTGTTTCAGGCAACACGATATTTCGAAATGCAGACGACTTTTGGACTGCGATAGACAACACCAAAGTGGTGTAAGGGACTGTGCGAGGAACCTTCGTTAGCTCGCGCATGATTCTCTGGTCAAATTACTCAAGGAAATGAATCGGTTGTGCAGGGCACGCGTGAGCGACAGAGGCAGGTATTTACCATTACGGCTAAGGAAAATTCTACTATGCAACTTTTGTTCAAAATACTGCCAGTAATGCTATATGCAGCTAACAAGGTAGTCATAACGTATGCGTTTATTGATGAAGAATCATCGATATCTTTAATTAATAAAGCTTTGACCGAAAAATTAACAATGCAATGGTTTAGGAATACCAGTCTGACGAAAACGTCGAATAAAGTTGACGTGTAGATATCTGCGGTTCCAATATGTAGTATGCGCTTCACGCTCAAGACCTTAAGTATCTTAAGCTACCCGCACAAACACTGAGGGTCAATGAATTACATCTCAAACATCTTGATATGTAGAAACTTCCGATTTCCAACTATGAAATAGCAACTCCAGAATTATTAATTGGTCTCGAGGAGTCCACGCAAGGTCGCAGCTGATAGTTGGAATTGTCCCGCAGTAGTTTTAACTAAGCTCGGCTGGGCAGTGTATGGATCGGGTAATGAGCACGTAGCTATTCAAAACCATTACGCCTTTTTTACAAAGACTGATGCACTGTAGATCTATACTTTGGAGCTAGTCAGTGATTATGTAGCCAACGAGAGCTTAGGTGTACGAAATGTGAAGAGGGATGTGGAATCTTCAGAGATTGTTCGAGCGAAGGCATTGCTGAAAGGAACAACTATTCGAAAGGGCTACTATTTTGAAACCGGACTATTATAGAAAGATGATAATATTTACCTTCGTGCAAATGGGGAGTAGACGGTGAGATATTTTCTAGGTCTTGAAAGGAAGTTTAAACAAAATGCAAGTTTTCATAACGACTATTGTCGCAAAGAAGATCAGGACGCGCAACGCTTCTTATGGAGAGATACATGTTATGGCAGTTATGATTTTTGAACCTAAGTGGTCACCTTCTTCAACACAATTTGTGAGAAATCAGAATGCTTTCGGTTTTCAAGGACAGTTTCCTGAGGCCATTTCAGCCATTTTAAGAAATCACTATATAGACAATTACGTTTGTTGTTTTGCGGATGAGCAGAAAGCCATAAGTATCTCTGAGAAGGTAGGGTGGGTTCACAAACAGGGCGTTTTCGAATTGAAGATATTTGTTTCGAATTCAAAGGTCGTCAGTCAAAGATCAGGGTGGCCAAGAGAGCGTGTCTATTTTTAAGCTTGAAGAGGATGACACTGCGCATGTATTGGGACACAAGGGACGTTCTTAGGTTTGTAATAGGTTTTGGTAATATTGATCGCGTACTGTTGAAGGGCGAAAGAGACCAACGAAATGTAAGACTCTTAGCATAGTAGTGGCGTTTTTTTACCCCTTTGCGTTGGCAGCGGAGTACACTTTGTTTACTAAAGTAATCTTGCAGATAATCTGGCGTGCTCAAGTTGAGCGGGATGCTAGCATCACGGATAAAGCCAACGACGATGGATTCTAAAGTGCAACTTTGCTGGTTCTCTTGGCGAGCTTCATGTATTTGGTAACGCTAGCGAAACAGCTTACGCCACCCTTATCTATTGTAGGACTTCTATGCAAGGAAATAAGGCCGACTTAGCTTTCATAGCAGGAAAAACTAAGTGCGCGCCGCTTACCGTAACATCCTTTTTGCACTTAGAGTTGCAGTCAGCTATTTTAGCCTCACGACTTCGCCAATTGATACTTTCGAGGCATAATATAAGGCCAACCAAAGTGGTAATGTAGAGCGACTCGCGGACAGTGCTATATTGGATAGCGTCGGATCACAGACGTTACAATTCTTATGTTGCACACAGAGTAAATGAAATATTAGACAGTAGTGATGTAGTCGAATAGAGGTGGGGCCCAAATACGTTTAATTAAGCGGATTTTGGTATGCGCTTAAAGAACGGGAAGCGTGAGCCATTCAGGATAGGTGGTCCGAACTTCCTGAGGGAGGATGAGTCTGCTTGGCTGCTAAATCAGCCTCACTCATCAACCAACAAAGAGCTCCGCGCTAAGCTTACATTATGTATCATACATAGGCAGAGCGATAACTTTGGTAACTTTACATGTTTCATCCGATTGAAAAGGGTCATAGGTTGGATTTTACGCTTTCGAAGAAACTGTGTGCTGGCTCCATACGATCGGGATTTCAGAAGTCTGTCGGCAAAAGAGCTTGAGGAAGCAGAGCTGTTTATAGCCGCAGTGTCCAAATGGCGGTTTTCACTGAAGATTACAATGCACTATGTACCAGTGGTGAATGACGCCATGCTTGAAAGAATTCCGGGTAATTTGTGTGAATGGACAAATAAATAAGGCCGATGGTGCTTAAAAAGAATCATCAAAGAATCAAGTAACGGACCTTGTCGTAGATTATTACCAACATTTCTAGAACCCAAAATAAGAATACTATTATTGCAGAGATTCGACGACAGTACTAGACATCCTATATCAAAAGCAGTTGCATCATTGATGGGTCAGCTCCATTCATTAGGCCGTTCTCATACGTCGGTTTAAATTATATGGGACCGTTTCTGGTGGTCAACGGCCAAAACACTGAAAAGCGATGGATTGTTTTTTTCATTTGCTTTTCAACGCATGTTGTACACTTAGAAATTGCAAGAGATCTCTCTACAGACATACATATGTCAATGTGTATAAAAAATTTTACCAGTCGTGGAGGGACTCCAGTGCTTATTCACTAAGTTTATTGGAGCTGATCGAGAGCTGCAACGACAGCTGAATAAATTTGATCAGGAAAGAATATCAGAAGCCCTACCGAATAGAAACGTTGAGTGGGTTTTCAACTGCCCCTTGAACCTATATGCTGGGGGTTGCTGGGAGAGCCTTCCACGAAGTATTAAAAGGGTGATGGGATATGCATTGTTTAGTGAAAATCTTTAAGGGCACGGATAATATAGTTTGTTGTTCGAAGCTGAAAATGTTGCAAATTGTAGACCTCTGACTCATATTCAATTAGATGTACCCACTGAGCCTTTAACTTCTTATCATTTTCTCATAGGTACATCCAATTCTGAATAGACGCCTCACCCACATGAAGAAAAGTTGTTCATGACAAGGCATTTCTTCCCTGCGCAAGGTACAACAAAGGCAGTACAGCTTTTGGAAGAAGTGGCTGGCGGAGAACCTTGCGGACTTATGCCGAAGGACAAAATGGTACCAATTAGTGGAACCACTGACAACGAGTGATCTGATGCTTATATTGATAAGGGAGCTCACCGCTGCAAGTGACCCATAGGAATCATTAAGAAGGTATCTCCGGGAAAAGATCTGCAAGTGGGAGCAGCCGAAGTACGAACCAAGTTTGGAAGTTTGGAACCAGCCTGTATGCTAGCGAATTTGTATGTAAGATAATCGGACCATGGGTAGATTCACGGCGGTGGGGATGTTATGGAGGATTTGTATTTAAAACCCTAAAGCATTCCTTATACTTTTATTTAAAATATTATTGTGATCTGTAAGTGCGTTCTTCCATTAAGCCATTAGGCCATCTGCTGGTGGTTAGCACAAGCTCGATCTTTTCTTTGTAACGTGATTTTCAATTACATCGAAATCTTTTTAGCGCCATACCTAAAGAAAATGTCGCAGTGGGAGTACGCACAGAAGCGTAAGTATTTCATATACATTCATTCATGGTTATAAAAGTTATTATACATATAGGAAATAAAACACTTCAGAAGGGCGATAAGCGATTGCTGTCGAATTCGATCCGCTAAGCCACAATCGCCACTGATGGGTCAGCGCCAGACCATTTTACACCATATGTTAGGCTGTTTACGTACACGGATCTCGACTTTTTCGGGGAGTTTACATTACTGTTGGATGGCGGAGGGAAATGTGGTGAACTACTATCTTTAAGTTAATTTATTTTTTTTTTTTTTTTGTGGGTAGGTGAAAAAGCTTCACAGACATTATGAGCTCATGTGCTCATAGAAGTATGAGATTTTTACTCACTAAACAACAACTCAATTCTACTGGTTTACTACAACCACGTTTCCTTACCAAATACTTTTATGAGTAGTTTCAAGAAAATTCGCGTTGGGCAGGTAGCTTCCAAGCAAAAGCAAATGCCAAATGTCATTAAATGCGGCTGGTTCTTATTGCAAACAAGGTTTGTATCATGCAGAATTTGAAGTATAACGTTGTTGCAATGACCATGAAGACGAATACGAAGTCTTCGAGCAAAGTTCGTTATTTCGTCATCGACGGTAGTTACTCCTAATTCTCTGCAGGTCTCATTAACTATGACTCTTAGCACTTTGTTTTGAAAAGATTGTAAGATTTCTTTATTGCTTAATTTGGTACAACCCCAAAGATATGAACCATAAGTCCAAACCGGTTCAAGCACATACTTGTATAAAAGCAGTTTGTTATACGCATATGCTTAATTTTTCAAGCTCGTCGCGTTTCTTTTTAACGTGCGATTTCCATTTGAGTTTCGCATTTAGTGTCATTCCTATGTACTTTGCCTCACTTGCATACAGTATTTCTACCGAGTTAATGTTCAGGTTGTTAGTTTTTTTTGTAAGTAAATTTAATTTGAGTTGATTTGGTCTCATTGAGAGCAATGCACCAAATCTTTCTCCACTCTCAAATTTTGTCTAAAGCTCGTTGGAGCTTTGCAGTTGCTGACTTGACTAATTTATCTGTTCTTAATATGGCCATATCGTCCGCGAACGTAGCTACGACAGTGCCTTCTTCTTGTGGTATAACTCGAGTGTGCAGTAAGAACAAGACCGGACCAAGAACACTTCCTTGCGGTACTCCGTCAACGATTTCCTTATATTTGGAGAATTCCGATCCGTGTTTAGCACGGATTAGTCTGTTCGCAAGTTCGGATTCTAAAATTTCACATAATTGTTCCGGAATAACCTGTCTTAACTCAAACTTCAAGCCTTCATGCTATTGTAATTTGTCAAAGATCCGAATTTGAGGACAACGACTAACTCTTTCTTTATTTCTTAACTTACTTGCTCGTACATATACGTGTGTGTATATATATAGGTATACAACCCATGCCATACCTTGTCGAAGGCTTGAGAGACGTCCAGAAAAGCGTTAGAACATATCTTTTCTCCTCTAAGATTTTCTCTATTTCATTTGTTATGCTATAAACCTGATCAATTATGGAATGCTTTGTTCTGTAGCCTGTCAGGAATGAAACGTCTTTCTTCAATGACTGGTTTTAGGCGCTTTAAAAGAAGCTTTTCAAATACTTCAGATACTATCGGCAGGCGCGATATTGGTTTGTACGATTTCCGTAGTTTGTAAACTTACCCAGTTTTGGAACCGTTATAACCTCAGCGACTTTCCATTGCCGTGGAACGCATAATAACCTTAGCGGGGCATTAATAATATGCAGAAGCTTTATTAGAGCGTTCTTTGGCAATTCCTTTAGGACCTGCCCTGCTATTAAGTCATATTCAGGTGTATTGTTAATTTTTAGATTTTTTATTGTCTGGCAAAGTTCGACCAACGACACCCTCTTTATTTTACAATTGTCAGGTGTCGTAATCTGTTAGCGCCTCTCCGTCAAATGGCTTAAACATTTTTTCCAGGTGCACTGCAAATAAATCTTCTCTTTGTCTCCTTTTCCCCATTGTTTTTTCTCATCGGTAGCAATTGCATTTGGGTTTTCTAATGCCTTTTATGGCTTTTCATAGTGAATGATTGGAACTATTTCCGCATTCAAGCTTTCAAGGTACATACTAATCTCTCGATTTTTGAAATCTTTGATTGCTTTCTTCAGTTCATTACACAGATGGTTTAAAAGAGTTTTGTGCTGGGGAGCCCGGGATTGTTGCCATCTTTCGCGTGCTTTTGGCGTATCAGTTCTTTTATTTCCGGTGGATATTTATCTTCGCTATTTACGACTTCTTCCGTCCTATAGGAAGTGTTGTTCCTGTATGACTTCAATAAATCTACTGACTTCGCCTTCTATTTCATACGGTGTTTTAATCAACACATTCAGAACAATATTTTCTGTACAATATTTCCTAAAGCCGCCCCAGTTAATTTTGTTGGTGGTTAATCTAGGAGCCCCTTCCTTTTTCATTAGACGCTCGCTTATTGTTATGATTACTATTGAATAATCTGAGGAGAGATCAAAACTTTCCTCAACGTTTGTAAAATCTTTAGCTACACCTCTTGTAATAAAGAAGTCTACGAGGTCAGGAGTTTTTGCTCTGTCGGTGGGCCAATATTTCGGTTTTCCCGTCGAAAAGAAGTCAACATTAAATTGCATGCTGGCTTCCTAAAGTACTTTACCTTTAGTTGAATCGCATCTTGGACCTCAAAAGGTGATTGAAATCACCGCCGACAATAAAATTCGGTCCAAGTGAGTCGAAAAGATTTATAAAGTCGGTCTTTTCTAGTTTGTATCACGGAGTTCAATAAATGAACACGATATTGTTTTACGAGTGCTTATTTTTTACGAGAACTGTACTTACTCGTTCTTGCACCGCATCGGTCTCAATAATTTTATTTATAGAATGCTCAATGCAATCTTTAATGAATAGGGAAATTCCGCCTCTAACCCTTTCCGATAATGATAATCACTTTTTATTTTTACACTAGATTTCCTTTTCAAGTACTTTTCGGAAATTAACCATGTGTCAATATTGCTTTTCGCAAGAATACTTCTAGTTCGTCTATCTTTTCCAATAGTCCGTTTGCGTTCCATGTTAATATTTCAAGCAATTGTTTCATATTCATATTTGAGTTCCTACTATGCGAGTCTTATGCTCGAGATTGTTCAATTTTTCAAATGTAAGTTTGCTCCTTAAGTTTGGCGAGAATTATAGAAAGAACTTGTGAGATTGGATGTGGAGCAATACTGCTTTTCTTATTTTCTTGCGATTCGGCTTACGCATACGTTTGCCCGCCAGAAGATGACGACTTTTCTTTTCTGACTTTTTCTTACACAACTTTCCTCTTTTCCTTGACAAGTTTTCTTTTTGTGGCTGCTTTCCCCGTAGGAACTTTAGAATTTTCCTGTGGTTTCGGTTCGGACGAACCTTTTTTGGAGCTATTTGGCCACTTCTCAGCCTCTATAGTTCGCTGGGTGCTTCCCTCTGCTGTTTAAACAAGGCGCTGGAGCGCGTTGTTTTTTAGCTTCTCCGAAAGATGTTTATCGGCGCATTTTACGCTTCGCATTACTTTTTGACAGTAGGTCTACATATGACTGAAACCTTGACAACGTTTACACTGCGGGATCGATCTTGTATTCTCATGCAATGGCTCGGTTTTGATTACAATGTTGAGTTTTATTATATTTTATGATAAATATCGTCTATATTCTCGTTCTTATCAAAACTAAACATAAACAGCGGGATTCCACACTTAACCACGATTTATTGGTCTCTTTTTAAGTGCATGACGGTGCGGGCTGTGCATCTCGAAATTGCTGAAAGCCTTTCTACTGATGCGCATGTATTATGCATTTGCAATTTCGTCAACCGCCGTGGAGTCCCGAGACGTATTCGAATCGACAATGGCACCAACTTTGTGGGCTCCAAGAGAGAGTTGTTGAGTGCAAACATTTTCGATAATGATGCCATCAAGGCGGAACTCTCATCCATAGGCACTGAGTGGTCGTTTATCTGTCTGTCGAACCCACATGCAGGTGGTTGCTGGGGGAGGCTGGTACAGTCGATGACGGGAGTCCTCTCATGTACTCGTACGCTTACCGAGATTGCGCCAAGACTCGAAACATTGCAGAGTGCCTTAATACAGACCGAGAACATTGTCAACAGTCGTCTACTTACACATATGCCCATGTCAGCCGAGAATGAGGATCCCTTAACGTCCAATCACTTTTTGCTGGGGATTCCCAGCTCAGCGCAAACTCCTGGTCGGATTGACCAAAGAGCTTATTGACTCCTTAAACAGTGGCGCACCAGTCAGCAGCTTAAGGATCGAGAATACTTCCAGCGTGTAGATTCACTTAAAGCCGGGGACTTATGACTTGTCTGCGATGAGTATGTATAGTAAGAGTTTTTCCTTGTCAGGATTTAGAGGTACGTGTAGCTGAGGTGAAGACAATCGCAGGTTGTTTTTTTTAAAAAATTTTCAAAATTATTTTATTCTTCAATTCATTAAAAATGTATACAATGTATGATTTTGGTCTATCTTCACCAATTGTTTCCTACCAGTAAGATAGGATTCAAACCATTTAATCATAAACCCTCTAAAACCCGCTTTCTCCAGTTTACACAACAACAAAGTGTAGTCCACGGTATCAAACGCCTTCGTAATGTCAATAAAAAGTGCTGCAGATAATTTTTTACTATCAAGACTATCATAGATATAGGTGGACAAGTTTAACAGCGCATCCTCAGTTGATTTACCATCTCCAAATCCAAACTGATTTTGACTAAAGAACGAACATTTTTCCAAAAACATGACAATTCTGGTTTTGACCACTTTTTCAAATATTTTAGAAAAAAACGGAAAGTAAAGATATCGCCTTTTTTAAAAACAGGTATGACTTCCGCAATTTTTAGACTATCGGGAAATATTCCAGCGTAGATACTTTGATTAAAAATGTGGGCTAAAACATCAACATTATTTAGAAAAATGTTCTTAATAAATACATTAGAATAACTATTCCGAGACGAAGAATTAGAATTGTTTACCGCTTTGATGGTCTTATATAAATCAAAAGATGACAATGGAACAAAGAAAAAACTAAGATGGTGCCACCTTTCCCCTCTGTAACAGTATTGAGAGCACGATTCGATGGAATCAAAACCGGCATCAGAAAGTGTGCTGGAGGCAATACTCGTAATAAAATCATTAAAAACATTAGCCGACAGATTTTCCAATATTCCTACCTTTAAAAGTTACACAAGGCGGATTATTGAAGAGTACTTTTTTTTTTACTCAGTAATTCATTAACAATTTCCCATTCCCTTTTAAAGTTCGCTTTAACTGCGTGAAGTCTGTTAAGATAGTAATCCTTTTTATAGATAGGAACTTGAGTTGCAATTTCCTTGCATATTTTTTCATAACGATTACGGTAATATACAATATTTGGATGCTTTTTGCATTTGATTCGTAATCTACTTTTATAGTTAATCTTTTCCAATAGACCCCTAGGCATCAATGGTTTGAGCCTCTTCAATTTTTTAATACCATTATTTGAAGTAGACAAAGAACTCTATTCAACGCGACTTTTAAAATGCTTCAAAATATATAAAATGCGATGGAATTATTATTAGAGCTATATAGAATATCCCAACTTTCATATAACAGTCGGGCATTGAGAACATCAAAATTGACAGACGTCTATGCAGACGTCTATGGCTATCTCGTTCAACCATTTCAGCCAATGTACACATGTTATTTGGGTTACTTGCATATCGCTTACGCTTTGCCCAGCTCATCTTCATTGTAGAAGGAAGCTTCTCCTGGAGCTGCTGCATAAGCACGGGGTTACAAAGGTGATCCTCCATCATAACCTGCGTTAAAGTGGAGCACAACTTCTTTACAGCCATAGCAAAATTTATAACACTATTCATTTTTTTCCAGCTTTGTACCTGGCAATGTTCGTAGCCGTTGAATTTATTGACCTATTACTAATTCTGGTCTCCCAAATAACATCTGTTAAAATAATAAACATGTAATAGAGCGTGACGATGGTTTGGGTTCCTTAAACTGATCAATTGCAAAATTCCTGATTCGTATTCTGAACACGTCCATTTTTAAGCGCCAAAAAGATGGAGGAATACAGTCATATGACACTTGAAAGAAAAGGGAATGAGAAAAGTATAACTTTTTGCGCAGTCCGACGACGAAACCGAAGCCACCGCCACCGCCACGGAAAGAAAAAAAGAAAACTAAACTACACCATACCACACCAGAAATAATTGTATTTTTGTTAAATCTTTAGCGAAAATTGGGTTTCGTCGACATCTTTATTCTTTATTTTCAATTTTTTATTGTCAGCCAGACATAAAAAATTTACATTGCCGCCAACGTTTTTTGAGGACTTGTTCCTCTTTGCCAAGTCACAGCCAGCCATAGAAATTTGATCGTCGTCAACGTGATCGAGGACAAAAGAACAATTGAAGTGCATTTGTCCCGCCAGTCAGTCGTAACATTTTCACGTCGCAGCCAGCGACACATGGAGAAGAAGCCACGTCTACTTATTCCAATTGCCAGCCATACGATTGCAGCTGTTGTTCATGCCGAGCCATTCACAGGTAAGAAGAAGTTCTCGCCTTATTAAACAAAATCAAGAGAACAAGAAGAGCGAGAACACTCCGACACGGGTGAAAGTGACCCCGATATGAACGCCACCATAGGAGAACATGCCAGCCAGCCAAATAACCCGTCGACCTCGACAGCTATAGAGGAGATTCAGAAACAGATGGAGGAGCTTCGTGTGCAGTTGGGAGCAGCTACAACCAGTGCTGCAGCCGAAAAAGCGGAACGCCTCCGCATTGAGCAACTGCTCATCAGCATTGAGCCAGCCAACTCTTCTCGTTCTCTCAATGAAGCCTGTTCACCCGCCACCATGTATTCAATGAACCAGGCTTTGGGAACTCGATTTGCAGCAACAGGAACAACAGAAACCATGAGCATGGGTGCTGGAACAGCACAGTACGCACCTTCGTACACATTTTCATCACTAGCAGAGCCACTGCATATGCCGTTAGCCACAACAACAGTCATGTGTACTAGTGCTGGGACATCTCGGTATGCACCCGTGTCATGGCAACCGCCTTCGCAACCCACACAGCCAACCACAAATGCTCACACAGATGATGCAGCAAGGCAACTTGGGTTACAGTCCTTCCCGTCACAAAGCTTTGCGGCAGTGCCGAGAGTACCAACGTTCATGCCACCTTTAAGCACCTTCCAGCCCAGCTGTCAGCAAGTGATTCAACCGCCTTCGCAACTCTTTACGCAGCCGATGTATGTTGCTAACCAGCCATTAACGCAGTCAAGTTCCCAGGGGAGCGGACGAAAACTACATGACCTACCTGCCTTCACCGGTCGACCTGAGGAGTGGCCGATGTTCTGCACTGCCTATTTGGAGTCCACCGCTATGAGTGGGTACTCCAACGTGGAAAACCTATTCCGCCTGCAGAAAAGCATCAAAGGGGATGCAAAATCGGTTGTGGAAGCTCTTCTAATCCACCCAGACAACGTAAACCGAGTAATGTCAGCTCTGGAGTTTCGATTTGGTCGCCCGGAGTGCTTATTATACAGCCAATTATCGAAGGTGAGAGAGATCATTCCGATTTCAGAAAGCAGATTGGAAATGCTTATTCCATTTGCCACAAAGGTTCAAAATCTCTCCACATTCCTTGAGTCTACTGGAATGCATCAGCATCTAGCTAACCCTACTCTAATCGAAGAACTTGTAAGCAAGCTTCCAATGAGCAAGCGTTTTGAATGGGCCCAACGAAGCATTTACATCAAGCCGTATGCCACAGTAAAGCATTTCGACGAATGGTTAAGCGAAATTGCCCGACTTGTGTGCCTCGTTACTACTTCTTCGCTCCAACCGCCGGCCAAAAATAGAAATCTGCTGTTAACATCTGAGTCTGCTGGAGACCGACACGACCAGTGCAAAAATGATCAACCGGCATCAAAAGCCCTGCACGCAGCCGAACAGTCTTCATCAGCCATCAGCAAGAAGGATGTATGCCGCCACTGCAAGGGAAAGTCACATCCCTTAGATAACTGCCGAAGCTTCGTCAACTTGGGAATCGCAGCCAAATGGAACTTTGTTAAGAAAAATCGACTGTGCTTTTCTTGCTTAAAGTACGGACACAACGTCAGTGCCTGTAGATAAGTCCTGTGGGATTGATGACTGCTCCAGAGTTCACCACCAGTCACTGCACGAGCCTAAGGCGACGCAGATGTCATCATCGCCATCAGATACAAACGAGCAAGCACCCAGGACATTGTTGAGCTGCAACATAAACTTGAATCCAACAATTTTCTTCCGTGTGCTTCCAGTGAGGCTCTACAATGACGACATCATGTTGAGGACGTTTGCACTCCTGGATGAAGGATCATCCGTGACAATTATGGATTCGGATTTAGCGGCGCAACTTCATTTGAGCGGTCAAAAGAGGTCTCTAAATTTACAGTGGTTCGACAAGGAAACATCAATCAAGGACTCAGTAGCTGTTAACTTTCAAATCAGCGCAGACCAAGATAATGCACAGAAGTTTTCGTTGAACGGACTTCAAACTATCAGTGGGCTAAGTCTACCAATTCAAACGCTTACTACCGCCGACGTAGAGCCGTTTCTTCACCATCCAATTTTAATGTCACTTGCCGAGTACGATAACGCCAGGCCCCAATTGTTAATTGGACTCGATCATTGTCATTTAGGAGCGCCAATACGCATCGTTAAGTCTACAGAAAATCAGCCACTTGCCACGGAAACGAAACTGGGATGGGTCGTCTATGGCAGATCGTCTGGAGAAGACGTAAGCAACCCCAGTGGTGAATTTAGTCTTCTTGGCAGAGCAGTTAAAGATAAGGAGCAAGAACATCTGGACCAATTAGTCAGTGAGTTTATTGACTTGGATAGCTTTGGTATACAAAACTCAATCGAACAGTCAGTTTCACCAGCTGATAAGAGAGCATTGCAGATCCTTTCTCAAACAACAAAGAGAGTTGGAACTCGCTATGAGACGGGACTCCTGTGGAAGAGTGACACGTTTACAGTTCCATCAAGTTTCGAAATGGCCAAGCAAAGACTACGAAACCTAGAGTCAAAAATGGCAAGGAATCCCCAGTTCGGTGCAACTTATCAAGAAGTTATTAGAAGGTACATAAGGAGCGGATATGCTAGGAAGCTCCCAACTGCAGAGGCAAGTGCAAGTACTTCAAGGACCTGGTACCTTCCCCACTTCGGCGTCCAAAACCCGAACAAGCCAGGAAAGGTTCGGTTGGTCTTCGACGCGGCTGCCAAGGTGAGTGACACGTCATTAAATGATTTTCTACTCAAGGGCCCTGACGAACTTAAGCCATTGGTGGCAATCCTCTTCAACTTCCGTATGCGTTCAGTAGCAGTCATTGGAGACATTAAGGAAATGTTCCTTCAAATTTTAATCCGACGAGAGGACCAAGATTCACAACGTTTTTTGTGGAGGGATCAAAAGGATCAGCCAATCGATGTTTACGTCATGAGATCCATGACGTTTGGTGCCAGTTGTTCTCCATGTTCGGCGAATTTCGTAAAGAACCTCAACGCCATGAGATTCGTAAATGAACATCCGAAGGCCGTTCAAGCTATACTTGACCACCACTACGTGGACGACTACATAGAGAGCTTTGACAGTGAAGAAGAAGCATTGGAGGTCACCAAGACCGTCATCTCAATCCACAAAAGCGGGGGGTTTGAACTGCGTAATTTCGCTTCAAGTTCAAACAAGGTGTTGGAAGACGTATCCGGCATTAAAGATAAAGCGGAACAGATGCGTGAGGTCAACATGAACATCGGAGGCGCAGTAGAAAAGATTCTGGGGATGTGCTGGAAGCCATCTGAAGACATCTTTACTTTCAAAATCATGTTTGCTAGAGTAAGTGAAGACATCATCATGGGAGAGAGATGCCCAACCAAACGTGAGTTCCTTAGTGTGGCAATGTCCATATTTGATCCAGTCGGAATGATTGCCAACTTTGTCATCCACCTCAAAGTGCTGCTCCGGGAAATATGGATCCGGGGTGTTGCCTGGGATGAACGAATTCCCGCTGAGATCTTCCGCAAATGGACATCGTGGAAAGCGGAGCTTCCAACGCTAGTCAACTGCAAGATTCCCAGATGCTATAGTTCTTACCTTTCTTCAGCGAGCCGCACAATTCTTCACATTTTCGTCGATGCCAGTGAAGAGGCTTTCAGTGCGGTTGCGTATCTACGTATCGAAAGAGGTGGAGTGATAAATGTGTCATTTGTATGTGGCAAGACGAGGACTGCACCGAGAAAGCTCATGTCCATCCCACGTCTAGAGCTATCAGCCGAAGTCTTGGGTATACGACTTTGCAGCATGATATGCAAGCTTCACATGTTGTCATTGGAAAATCGGGTATTTTGGAGCGACTCTAAGACGATGTTAAGTTGGCTTCGGTCGGACCTTCGCCGCCACAAGCCATTTGTCGCATTCCGCGTCGCGGAAATACTTGAAGGCAGCCAATGCAGCGAATGGCGTTGGATACCAACTAAACTTAACCCGGCGGATGATGCGACCCGAGCTTACTTCCCGCCCAGGTATAAAGTGGACAACAAGTGGTTATCAGGACCTACCTTTCTCCAACTAACCGAGGACGCTTGGCCTGCCCAATTGAATGACGTCACCAGCAACATCTGTGAGGAAGAGATTCGCCCCAAATATCTCTTGCAGGCCAACTTGGTGAGTAGCCCTGTTTTCGACTTGTCAAGGTTCTCGAAATATTTAAAGTTGCAAAGGACAACAGCTTGGGTAATAAGATTTAGTAAAGCATGCCAACGTAAGAACAGAGAGGAAGGAGAGCTTTCAGCCGCCGAGCTCGATGATGCCGAACGAGTACTCTGTTCAGAAGCCCAATCTGAAATTTTCGCCGATGAAATCACCCAACTTAGTCGCCAACAGCACGTAGAAAAAACTAGCAGTATCTACAAGCTCACTCCGTACTTGGACGATTTCAGTCTATTACGGGTCTACGGACGTATAGATGCCGCCACAACCATACCATTCGCAGCCAGACGCCCCATCATATTGCCGAAAACCCACGGTCTAACAACGCTGATCGTGGATCACTTTCACCGCAAGCTCCATCACCAGAATGATGAAACGATAGCTAATGAGATCCGACAGAAGTTTTGGGTGCCGAGCCTCCGCACCATAGTACGACGAACAAAATATCGTTGTCAATTTTGCCGAATCCGCTCAGCCTTACCATTGCCGCCGCTGATGGGACAGCTTCCCGAGGATCGTCTTACGCCATTTGTGAGGCCTTTTACTTATACGGGGTTGGACTACTTTGGCCCAATCTTAATAATAAACGGACGTCACAAGGAGAAGCGCTGGATCGCCCTCTTTACGTGCATGACAGTCAGAGCCGTGCACCTCGAAATCGCAGCCGACCTGTCAACAGATGCTTTTATCTTTTGCCTCCGCAATTTTGTCAACAGGCGGGCGGTACCGGTGCGCATTAGGAGCGACAATGGTACCAATTTCCTTGGTGCTAAAAATGAACTGCTGACCAATACCATTTTTGACAACGAGACCACCAAAGTCGAGCTCTCTACTAAGGGCATTGAGTGGACCTTTAACTGTCCCTCTAACCCACATGCTGGTGGATGTTGGGAAAGACTTGTTAGATCCGTGAAGAGAGTTCTAGCATACACTCTTAACGAGCTAGCGCCAAAGGTTGAAACTCTAACAAGTGCTCTTATCGAAGCTGAAAACGTCATCAACAGTAGACCACTCACGTACTTGCCAATATCAGAACAAGATGAGGAACCATTGACTCCAAATCACTTCCTGTTAGGAACACCGAACTCGACCCAAACACCAGGTCTGATTAATGACAAAGCCTTGTGTGTCCGAAAGCAGTGGCGCATTAGCCAGCAGATCAAAGACCGGTTCTGGAGGAGATGGATGCGGGAGTATTTACCGGTGCTTACAAGGCGCAGCAAATGGTTTAAGCAAGTGCCACCCATCGCAGTAGGAGACCTGGTACTTGTGTGCGACGTGGATCTACCAAGGAGCCAATGGAAACGAGGGAGAGTCGTCAGGGTTTTCCCGGGTCACGACAATCAAGTTCGCTCAGCCGAGATCAAAACTGTGTCGAGGATTCTCAGAAGACCGTCAGTGAAGCTGGCAGTACTGGATGTTAGTGAGGCTTTGGTGGGACCAGAGCGCCTCACGGGGGGTGGGATGTTAAAATAATAAACGTGTAATAGAGCGTGACGATGGTTTGGGTTCCTTAAACTGATCAATTGCAAAATTCCTGATTCGTGTTCTGAATACGTCCATTTTTAAGCGCGAAAATGATGGAGGAATACAGTCATATGACACTTGAAAGAAAAGGGAATGAGAAAAGTATGACTTTTTGCGCAGTTCGACGACGAAACCGAAGCCACCGCCACCGCCACGGAAAGAAAAAAAGAAAACTAAACTACACCATACCACACCAGAAATAATTGTATTTTTGTTAAATCCTTAGCGAAAATTGGGTTTCGTCGACAACATCTACAGGGTATCTATGATGTCATCGACGCATCTGGCATCGTAAGTTGAGCTTCCGCTACCTCTTGTTTTACTCTTGTTTTACTATCGTTGAAGTCGAATGAGATTTTCATTTGCGGTCGTTTGCCTAAAGCTGCTGAAGAAAATTGGTCACTCAGACGAATTTCCTGTAAATGTTGTCAGGTCTTTGTCTATGACTTGCCTAGTCATAAGTTGATGCGGTGTTAGCTCTTGATTCTTTTACGCTACTTACTACGTTTATATGCATACTTGAATCCAGCTCCAACCCGGGTTGAAATTCATATAAACGCAGATCGAGTTGAAATAGGATTGACTCAACTTGACTCAGCTAACAGAGCTGGATCGAGTCAGAAAAATGCATGTATACCTGGGTTGAGTGGTTGAAGTGACATGTTGTCTCTGTGTGTGTGTGATTTCAGATAACGAATCCAACACAACAGAACACTAACACAATCAAAAGCGGAATGTCTGCTATACTTATCTGTCAGTTCAACCACGTTTGAATTTTTCAATCTTTCGACTCGGTGTGTAGAAATACTCAGATCGAAATCTCAATCCGATCCCAACTCGATCCCTCGATTCTGCATATAAACGTGGTAACTATTGCTTTTTCACTGTTACATGCAATGTCGTGAAGATCCTGCTTAGCGGTATGAACTATAATTGGTTGACGACACTCCTGCGTCTGGGCACGTACTTGCTGAGCTATGATAATTTTTTTTTTGCTTAGATTTTTCTTCTTCTTCGTGATGATCTTCGATGCTGAGCTGCTGCATAGGTTCTTGTCGCCTTTGTCCCAAAATTTGCTGCTTCTTCAAAAGTTCTTGCTCCTCCTGTAGTAGCCTCAACTGCTCTCGTACAGACGCATTGCTGGAAAAAAGTCGTTCTGGAATCCTTCTGGAGGATGTTGTCAGTGCTATCGCGGGTGCAGCTTTTGATGGGAACGTGTTGGCACCGACTGGTGACTGGTGATTTGCATGTTGAGTTGCTTCTACGCATTTGACAAAGGTGGAAACCACACATCGTTGGTTACCTCATCTAATACGCCTGCGTATGCATAATGCGTCCACTTTTCACATTTGGTGCACTCTACCATATCTGCATGTTCGGGACTTGAACCGATATAAAAAGAAAAACGGTCTGTGAAATTAACTGGTAATAAAACGCAACCACTTTATAAACGTTATAACTGAATAAACTTTATTTTAATTCTTTATGAGTTTTTATATAGTTTTTAATGACAGTATATAAAACAACAAAATTCACCACATGGGAAATTTTCATGAGTGGGTGCATTCCGCCTTTTATATCACTCTGACGTCACTATGTGATTGTTTAACGTAACGTGAACATTCTCCCCCCACCGATGAGCGAAGGTCATCAGGATGCTTCTTATAAAACAACAAAATTCACCACATGGGAAATTTTCATGAGTGGGCGCATTCCGAATTTTATATCACTCTGACGTCACTTTGTGCTTGTTTAACGTAAGGTGAACATTCTCCCCCCACCGATGAGCGAAGGTCATAAGGATGCTTCTTCTAACTTCAGCTTATTTCAATTATGGTGGTCTGCTACCCCTTCTGGTCTCCTTCTGCTGCATTCTTAAAGTCTTATCTTGTTGATCTGTTCATACGTCTCACAGTACATGAAAAGAGAAACAAATTATTATATTTGTTTACATACAGACAATGAACTACGAAACTGTGACGAAAGGTAAACAAGCATTGGACAAAGGCATCGGTACATCATTTTACACACGATACCGTATTTCTACTCTCGCATACTCTCTTTTTGCTGACGATGGAGATGAATGGTGTTGCTACATGCGATGCATTATGTGGTACCGGTGCAATGTTTACCAATACCAGATGTGTTTTGCAGGTGGCCTTTGTGGATGATTATTGCTACAAGCGAAGGCCAACCGCAGTTCAAGCAACTGTCGTCCGCTGTAAACGGCAAGAGTTATTCGCTGTTGACGGTTAGTGCGTGAATTCATTCGAGTGTTTATTGTTTAAAGTAGTTTGTGTAGAGTATTTCAGGTGAGTGTTAATTTATTTATTTTTAAATTTATAATTTAAATTATTTTAATTCATTGTGTTGTGTTGTGTTGAAGAGTTTTTTTTTTTTTTTTTATTCATATATTTTAATTCATTGTGTTGTGTGGTATTGAAGAGTTTTTTTTTTTTGCATGGATCCCTCGTTGGTGTGCATTTTTTTTTTTTTTTTTTTTTTTGGATTGCGCCAGGGATGTGTAATCTTCATAGATACTAGTAGCCCGAGTGCTACTAGCATGCACGATTCGCAAACCTGAGTACTCGATGCCAGGAATACGCCTACGTACTAAACACACACCCTACACACTTCAACCACTCTCCCCGCGGGACTGCCGTTAGGTATTACTTCGCGGGGCTGGTTAGCAATTCATGCTATGCTTCTTGTATTGCTGCTTCTGATGCTTCTGTTGCTTCTGCTGCTCTTCTTAGCTTTTCTATTCTCCGCAGCTCTTTTTGTAGAGTTGTTACGAAAGAACATATTGCCATCCAATTTTCTTCCAACCGTAACATATGGTCGAGGAGTAATGACGGACTTGGCAGAGTAATTCTCCATGCCGTGAAACGTGTGCAGTAAAACACTGCGTGCTCCGTATCCTCATCTTCACCTGGGCATTCCGGGCAGGATGGTGAGTTGTCGTGTCCGAATCGGTGTAGATATTTGCGGTAGCCACCGTGGCCAGACAGGAACTGCGTTAGATGGTAGTTGCAGTCTCCATGCTTTCGACTTATCCAATCTTGGATTGTCGGTATAAGTTTGTATGTCCATCTGCCTTTTGTTGTATTAGCCCAACGAGCTTGCCACATAGCTGCTGACGCTGCCCTTTCTTCAATTTTTATCACCTTGATACCAGTGGCGTCGTGATGACTCAATGCTCTTCTGTTATATATCCTCAGCATTTCATCTGCGAGAATATCGATGGGGACCATTCCAGCTATGACAAATGCAGCTTCGTCAGAGATGGTTCGAAAGCCGCTGATTGTCCGTAGCGCACAGAGTCTGTATGATGACGATAGTTTCCTTTTGGTCTCCTTCGTCCTCAGTGCCTCCGCCCAGACTGGGGCGGCATATAACAGAACTGAGGTGATAACTCTAGAGAGTAGAATCCTTCTAGCATATCCAGGTCCACCGATGTTAGGCATGATACGCGAGAGAGCTCCCTGCATTTGCGATGCTTTTTTGGTAACAAAATCAACATGCGTTTTAAACCGTAGCCTGTTGTCCAGCATTACTCCAAGGTATTTAATTGCCTCTTTCGACCTGATGGTTTGGTTACCAACCTGAAAGTTGGCAAATTCGACAGTTTTCCGGCTGGTTATAAGAACAGCTTCTGTTTTATGGTCAGCTAGTTCTAGTCCGGCGGATACTAGCCAATCTTTTATCCGGGCAATTGCTTCATTTGTAGCTGATTCTACTGCACGGATCTGTTTAGCTACTGTCACGACTGCAATGTCATCGGCGAATCCAATTATCGTTACTCCCCCAGGTAACGCTAATCGTAGTACTCCGTCGTACATGATGTTCCACAATAGTGGCCCTAAAACCGATCCCTGTGGAACTCCCGCAGTTACGTTGTAGTATTTTACGCCTTCATCGGTATTGTACCTCAGCTTTCTGTTGTTGAAGTAGTTCGTCACTATCCGTAGCAGGTAATATGGCGTATCCATCCTGGCAAGTGACCTTCTAATAAACGACCAGTTCGCAGAGTTAAATGCGTTTTTAATGTCCAGCGTTACTACTGCACAATACTCCTTTGTGCCGTAGAGCCATCTTTCTCCTTCGATGGCACCTTTGGCGATATCGACTACCGCTCTTATGGCATCAACAGTAGATCGTGCTCTTCTGAAGCCAAATTGGTGATCTGAGAGGGCTCCTTTCTCTTCTACTACTGCGAGTAATCTATTATAGATTATCTTCTCGAGGATCTTTCCCATGGTGTCTAATAGGCATATTGGGCGATAGGATGATGGTTCTCCTGGGGGCTTCTTTCCTTTTGGCAGTAGGACCAAATGCTGCGTTTTCCATTTTTCGGGAAAGGTTCCTTCTTCAAGGCACTGCTTCATTGTTGTTATGAAGAGGTCTGGTCTTTTTGTTACAGCTGCCTTTACTGCCTTGTTCGGGATGCCGTCGGGTCCCGGAGCCTTGTTGTCACCTATCTTGCTGCATGCCCTTAGCAGTTCCTCGTGAGTAATTAAAGGAATATCTTCTGGATTGACTTCTCGTATAATATTGCACATAGCAGCAGGCCTTTGAGGGAAGAGGTACTCTACTATGGATCTCAGCATTATCGGACATGTTATTTGAGGAGTCCTATAGCCCTTTAATTTTGTCATCACCATTCTGTATGCCGAGCCCCATGGGTTGATGTCGGCTTCTTGACAGAGACGTTTAAAGCATGCAGTTTTGCTTTCCTTAATGGCTCTATTTAAGCTACGTCTCGCCAGTCTAAGGGTGTCCAGGCATTGTTGGAAATTCGCCCTCCTTCTTGATCGTTGGACTTTACGCCGGGCTTGCAGACATTTTGCCCGGAGTTCGAATATTTCCTCGTTCCACCAGTAACACGGTGATGTGTTCCTGGTGTTTGCTCTCCTAGGCATTGATGCGTCGCACGCTGTGGTGATGGTGCCTGTGAGGTGGTGAGCGAGGGTCTCCGCTGTTCCGCTTGGAGCTTGATCACCGTTCAACATCTCTTCGAATGCATCCTTATCGAAAGATCTGTCATTCCATTTTGGGCCAGTAAGTTTTGGGAGCTGGACTGGTTTTTTCCCTTTTATTTCCAGTATTATCACCTGATGGTCGCTGTGTGAATATTCCTCACTGACCCTCCACTTTATGGTTTTCAAGATGGAGTTGCTCGCAAAGGTGATGTCAATAATGGACCCTACTCCAGCCTTCCGGTAAGTATTTGTCCGGCCCTTATTAGCAATGCCTATCGCTAGGGGAGCGAATGTCTCCAATAAGACCTGTCCTCTGGTGTTGGTGAGCCTGCTGCCCCATTCTGTTGCCCACGCGTTGAAGTCTCCTCCTATAACCACTGGGGCTCTCTGGAGCGCATCCGTGGTTAGATTATCCAGCATTAGTTGGTACTCGCTGGCCGTCAAACTGGGTCGGGCATAGCAGCTATAAAAATGGATCCCATTTATTTTCGCCCGCACGAAGCCGACTGTTTGGTCGTTTGTTTCTTGAAAGGCATAGCGTCCACACATCCATATCGCCGCCTGTTTTGCCTTATCGCAGATCCAATTGTTGTTCTCTTCGGGACATTTATATGGTTCACTGATCATAATAACGTCAGCGCTTTCGTCCTTGGCCGTTTGTGCTAGGATGTCCTGTGCTATTCTACAGTGATTAAGATTTATATGTAGAATCTTCATGGTATTTTGCTTGTAATAGCTCTCCGAAATACTGGGCATTTGCTACTGCCGGCTACATGCTGCGCGGCGTCCGGGTGGTCTTTCTTGCAGAACATGCAGGATGGATCCTTGTTGCAATTCTTCGCTATGTGGCCTTCTCCTCCACATCTCCTACATAGCTTGGAGCGGTCTTCCTCGCTTTTGCATTGCCAGGCAAGATGACCAAACTCTAAACATTTGAAGCACTTTTTAAGAAGGGTTCGTTCGCGCATGCGACAGTTAACCCAGCCGATTTTAATCCTTCCTGCTTCTAACAGCTTTCTTACGTCTACTGCGGGAAAGCTGATCGTTGCTGTTTGTGTTCCTCCGTACGCCCTCCGCAGGGACAAAATATCTGCCGGTGAAACTTTCACTCCAAACTGGGCTTCGATTGCATTGATTACGTCGTCTATAGTCGTGACCTCATCGATGTCTTTGATCTCAAGGGTAGTGCGATGCGTAATCGAACTTACATTCGCTTGCTCTGCTAGAGCTTCACTAATGACGCCTTTAAATTCGTTTGTCTTATTTCCCGTCTCCTTGAATTGTATAAGGAGGTCTCCCTTCTGTGTCCTCCTGATTTTAGTTACCGCCTTTCCCACTGTTTCCAGTTTGGGGTCTGCCTTCACCTTGCGTAGTATCTCCGCGTATGAGAGGGACCCCGTCGCTTTAATGACGATAGCGTCAGGTCTAGGTCTTTTGACCTCTTGTTGCTTCTTTTTGGCGATCTTCTTTTTGGTGGTATTTACCCATTCTTCTTCTCCTGCCGCTTGCTTCTTGTTTGTGGCTGTAACTTTTTTCTTAGGTCTGACCACTGGGGTCTCTACGCCGGTGGTCTCATCCTTCTCCTTGGTGTTTATCAATGCAGTTTGTTTTTGTTTACGCTTTGGCTCCGAGCGCTTTTTGCCTGCAACATCGTTTGATGTATTTTTCTGCGTCTGTTTTGGCTTCGGTGGTTCGTTGTCTGCCGCGCCACTCGGTGGCTGTTGCTGTTTTCGTTTTGGCTCCGGGGGTTCGTCGTCTGCAACTTGCCTTCTCTTGGGTTCAGATGTTGTTTTTAGCCATGGCGAAGTTTGCGACGAGTTGTTCCGGCGAATCACTTGCTTTGCTTCCTCATCGTGTAGCTGAATCGCCGAGAGCTCATAGAGAGCTCTGATGCTTTCGATAGCATCTCGCATCGCTTGGTGGATTGAACGCCTTTTGCCATCTTCCAGCATTTCTACCAGACCTCTAATTTGCTCACCTAACTTGTGGAAGTCAGTTTTATGGGTTGGTGGTTCGACCGTCACCTTTCGTATTGCGGGTGACTCGCGTCGTTCCGCACTTCTTTGTGATGCTGCTACTTGGTCAATTGGTGACCTCAGCATCCTTGATTCCCTCTGGAAGGGGTTCTCCTCATTCTCCTCTACTTCAATTTCTCCGGTGTTTTTGTTTGTTTTTGTTGTAATCATTTCTAGTGGATCCCCACTCAAAGCCGCTATCAATGTTCGAATGTGTAGTCACCTAAGGATCCCATGGTTGTCTTTGCAAGCAGTGAGGCCATGCGAGGGTTGACACAAGCCCTTATGGGGTTTTGTGCCAGAGCCGGATCGGTGCTAACCAGGAATGTTACATCTGAACCTACACCACCAACTTAATGGTGACGAAACATTGAACGTACTTTTAGGCCTGCCAAGGTTTTAACGGGATGGAGGCGCTTGTAGCATTAGCCTGAAAGCCATTTCTGCAAGATTTCACTCTTGCTTACTCAGGTAACAGAATACTACAAACGTCAGCCCTCATAGCTGTCATTCCAATTCGTTTTCCAGTATGCCATAATTAAGACCTTACTGGGCTCAGTCTTAATGTTTTAGGGTAGTGGTTATGGTTATTTATATATATATATATATACCTATGTATATACATATATATATGTATGTATATATGCAGCATCCCTTTCGGGCAAAGAAGCTGCGCATTTTACGATGTGGCGGGTTTGTCCGGATCTCGCCATTTTCTCCTTTCTGTATCCCTCGTAGCCACCTTGAGGTGGAAAGCACATATATGGAAGACGGTGCTTACTCGTCTTGTCGCAGAGAGTTCATAGGGGTTCCTTTAACCTTTTCAGCCAAGCCCTCCTTCTCTGCCGCTCTTGGTCGGGGACTGCTTATTGGGTATTCGCAGTTAGCCTCCATTTCTGCAGGCCGTTCACTATCCGCCACCTGTGACCCCCACAGTCGCCTGAGCTTAGCATCACCAGCCCGCCCGGCTTGGTGTCTGTGAGCCTGAGTGCTACTAGCATGCACGATTCGCAAACCTGAGTACTCGATGCCAGGAATACGCCTACGTACTAAACACACACCCTACACACTTCAACCACTCTCCCCGCGGGACTGCCGTTAGGTATTACTTCGCGGGGCTGGTTAGCAATTCATGCTATGCTTCTTGTATTGCTGCTTCTGATGCTTCTGTTGCTTCTGCTGCTCTTCTTAGCTTTTCTATTCTCCGCAGCTCTTTTTGTAGAGTTGTTACGAAAGAACATATTGCCATCCAATTTTCTTCCAACCGTAACATATGGTCGAGGAGTAATGACGGACTTGGCAGAGTAATTCTCCATGCCGTGAAACGTGTGCAGTAAAACACTGCGTGCTCCGTATCCTCATCTTCACCTGGGCATTCCGGGCAGGATGGTGAGTTGTCGTGTCCGAATCGGTGTAGATATTTGCGGTAGCCACCGTGGCCAGACAGGAACTGCGTTAGATGGTAGTTGCAGTCTCCATGCTTTCGACTTATCCAATCTTGGATTGTCGGTATAAGTTTGTATGTCCATCTGCCTTTTGTTGTATTAGCCCAACGAGCTTGCCACATAGCTGCTGACGCTGCCCTTTCTTCAATTTTTATCACCTTGATACCAGTGGCGTCGTGATGACTCAATGCTCTTCTGTTATATATCCTCAGCATTTCATCTGCGAGAATATCGATGGGGACCATTCCAGCTATGACAAATGCAGCTTCGTCAGAGATGGTTCGAAAGCCGCTGATTGTCCGTAGCGCACAGAGTCTGTATGATGACGATAGTTTCCTTTTGGTCTCCTTCGTCCTCAGTGCCTCCGCCCAGACTGGGGCGGCATATAACAGAACTGAGGTGATAACTCTAGAGAGTAGAATCCTTCTAGCATATCCAGGTCCACCGATGTTAGGCATGATACGCGAGAGAGCTCCCTGCATTTGCGATGCTTTTTTGGTAACAAAATCAACATGCGTTTTAAACCGTAGCCTGTTGTCCAGCATTACTCCAAGGTATTTAATTGCCTCTTTCGACCTGATGGTTTGGTTACCAACCTGAAAGTTGGCAAATTCGACAGTTTTCCTGCTGGTTATAAGAACAGCTTCTGTTTTATGGTCAGCTAGTTCTAGTCCGGCGGATACTAGCCAATCTTTTATCCGGGCAATTGCTTCATTTGTAGCTGATTCTACTGCACGGATCTGTTTAGCTACTGTCACGACTGCAATGTCATCGGCGAATCCAATTATCGTTACTCCCCCAGGTAACGCTAATCGTAGTACTCCGTCGTACATGATGTTCCACAATAGTGGCCCTAAAACCGATCCCTGTGGAACTCCCGCAGTTACGTTGTAGTATTTTACGCCTTCATCGGTATTGTACCTCAGCTTTCTGTTGTTGAAGTAGTTCGTCACTATCCGTAGCAGGTAATATGGCGTATCCATCCTGGCAAGTGACCTTCTAATAAACGACCAGTTCGCAGAGTTAAATGCGTTTTTAATGTCCAGCGTTACTACTGCACAATACTCCTTTGTGCCGTAGAGCCATCTTTCTCCTTCGATGGCACCTTTGGCGATATCGACTACCGCTCTTATGGCATCAACAGTAGATCGTGCTCTTCTGAAGCCAAATTGGTGATCTGAGAGGGCTCCTTTCTCTTCTACTACTGCGAGTAATCTATTATAGATTATCTTCTCGAGGATCTTTCCCATGGTGTCTAATAGGCATATTGGGCGATAGGATGATGGTTCTCCTGGGGGCTTCTTTCCTTTTGGCAGTAGGACCAAATGCTGCGTTTTCCATTTTTCGGGAAAGGTTCCTTCTTCAAGGCACTGCTTCATTGTTGTTATGAAGAGGTCTGGTCTTTTTGTTACAGCTGCCTTTACTGCCTTGTTCGGGATGCCGTCGGGTCCCGGAGCCTTGTTGTCACCTATCTTGCTGCATGCCCTTAGCAGTTCCTCGTGAGTAATTAAAGGAATATCTTCTGGATTGACTTCTCGTATAATATTGCACATAGCAGCAGGCCTTTGAGGGAAGAGGTACTCTACTATGGATCTCAGCATTATCGGACATGTTATTTGAGGAGTCCTATAGCCCTTTAATTTTGTCATCACCATTCTGTATGCCGAGCCCCATGGGTTGATGTCGGCTTCTTGACAGAGACGTTTAAAGCATGCAGTTTTGCTTTCCTTAATGGCTCTATTTAAGCTACGTCTCGCCAGTCTAAGGGTGTCCAGGCATTGTTGGAAATCCGCCCCCCTTCTTGATCGTTGGACTTTACGCCGGGCTTGCAGACATTTTGCCCGGAGTTCGAATATTTCCTCGTTCCACCAGTAACACGGTGATGTGTTCCTGGTGTTTGCTCTCCTAGGCATTGATGCGTCGCACGCTGTGGTGATGGTGCCTGTGAGGTGGTGAGCGAGGGTCTCCGCTGTTCCGCTTGGAGCTTGATCACCGTTCAACATCTCTTCGAATGCATCCTTATCGAAAGATCTGTCATTCCATTTTGGGCCAGTAAGTTTTGGGAGCTGGACTGGTTTTTTCCCTTTTATTTCCAGTATTATCACCTGATGGTCGCTGTGTGAATATTCCTCACTGACCCTCCACTTTATGGTTTTCAAGATGGAGTTGCTCGCAAAGGTGATGTCAATAATGGACCCTACTCCAGCCTTCCGGTAAGTATTTGTCCGGCCCTTATTAGCAATGCCTATCGCTAGGGGAGCGAATGTCTCCAATAAGACCTGTCCTCTGGTGTTGGTGAGCCTGCTGCCCCATTCTGTTGCCCACGCGTTGAAGTCTCCTCCTATAACCACTGGGGCTCTCTGGAGCGCATCCGTGGTTAGATTATCCAGCATTAGTTGGTACTCGCTGGCCGTCAAACTGGGTCGGGCATAGCAGCTATAAAAATGGATCCCATTTATTTTCGCCCGCACGAAGCCGACTGTTTGGTCGTTTGTTTCTTGAAAGGCATAGCGTCCACACATCCATATCGCCGCCTGTTTTGCCTTATCGCAGATCCAATTGTTGTTCTCTTCGGGACATTTATATGGTTCACTGATCATAATAACGTCAGCGCTTTCGTCCTTGGCCGTTTGTGCTAGGATGTCCTGTGCTATTCTACAGTGATTAAGATTTATCTGTAGAATCTTCATGGTATTTTGCTTGTAATAGCTCTCCGAAATACTGGGCATTTGCTACTGCCGGCTACATGCTGCGCGGCGTCCGGGTGGTCTTTCTTGCAGAACATGCAGGATGGATCCTTGTTGCAATTCTTCGCTATGTGGCCTTCTCCTCCACATCTCCTACATAGCTTGGAGCGGTCTTCCTCGCTTTTGCATTGCCAGGCAAGATGACCAAACTCTAAACATTTGAAGCACTTTTTAAGAAGGGTTCGTTCGCGCATGCGACAGTTAACCCAGCCGATTTTAATCCTTCCTGCTTCTAACAGCTTTCTTACGTCTACTGCGGGAAAGCTGATCGTTGCTGTTTGTGTTCCTCCGTACGCCCTCCGCAGGGACAAAATATCTGCCGGTGAAACTTTCACTCCAAACTGGGCTTCGATTGCATTGATTACGTCGTCTATAGTCGTGACCTCATCGATGTCTTTGATCTCAAGGGTAGTGCGATGCGTAATCGAACTTACATTCGCTTGCTCTGCTAGAGCTTCACTAATGACGCCTTTAAATTCGTTTGTCTTATTTCCCGTCTCCTTGAATTGTATAAGGAGGTCTCCCTTCTGTGTCCTCCTGATTTTAGTTACCGCCTTTCCCACTGTTTCCAGTTTGGGGTCTGCCTTCACCTTGCGTAGTATCTCCGCGTATGAGAGGGACCCCGTCGCTTTAATGACGATAGCGTCAGGTCTAGGTCTTTTGACCTCTTGTTGCTTCTTTTTGGCGATCTTCTTTTTGGTGGTATTTACCCATTCTTCTTCTCCTGCCGCTTGCTTCTTGTTTGTGGCTGTAACTTTTTTCTTAGGTCTGACCACTGGGGTCTCTACGCCGGTGGTCTCATCCTTCTCCTTGGTGTTTATCAATGCAGTTTGTTTTTGTTTACGCTTTGGCTCCGAGCGCTTTTTGCCTGCAACATCGTTTGATGTATTTTTCTGCGTCTGTTTTGGCTTCGGTGGTTCGTTGTCTGCCGCGCCACTCGGTGGCTGTTGCTGTTTTCGTTTTGGCTCCGGGGGTTCGTCGTCTGCAACTTGCCTTCTCTTGGGTTCAGATGTTGTTTTTAGCCATGGCGAAGTTTGCGACGAGTTGTTCCGGCGAATCACTTGCTTTGCTTCCTCATCGTGTAGCTGAATCGCCGAGAGCTCATAGAGAGCTCTGATGCTTTCGATAGCATCTCGCATCGCTTGGTGGATTGAACGCCTTTTGCCATCTTCCAGCATTTCTACCAGACCTCTAATTTGCTCACCTAACTTGTGGAAGTCAGTTTTATGGGTTGGTGGTTCGACCGTCACCTTTCGTATTGCGGGTGACTCGCGTCGTTCCGCACTTCTTTGTGATGCTGCTACTTGGTCAATTGGTGACCTCAGCATCCTTGATTCCCTCTGGAAGGGGTTCTCCTCATTCTCCTCTACTTCAATTTCTCCGGTGTTTTTGTTTGTTTTTGTTGTAATCATTTCTAGTGGATCCCCACTCAAAGCCGCTATCAATGTTCGAATGTGTAGTCACCTAAGGATCCCATGGTTGTCTTTGCAAGCAGTGAGGCCATGCGAGGGTTGACACAAGCCCTTATGGGGTTTTGTGCCAGAGCCGGATCGGTGCTAACCAGGAATGTTACATCTGAACCTACACCACCAACTTAATGGTGACGAAACATTGAACGTACTTTTAGGCCTGCCAAGGTTTTAACGGGATGGAGGCGCTTGTAGCATTAGCCTGAAAGCCATTTCTGCAAGATTTCACTCTTGCTTACTCAGGTAACAGAATACTACAAACGTCAGCCCTCATAGCTGTCATTCCAATTCGTTTTCCAGTATGCCATAATTAAGACCTTACTGGGCTCAGTCTTAATGTTTTAGGGTAGTGGTTATGGTTATTTATATATATATATATATACCTATGTATATACATATATATATGTATGTATATATGCAGCATCCCTTTCGGGCAAAGAAGCTGCGCATTTTACGATGTGGCGGGTTTGTCCGGATCTCGCCATTTTCTCCTTTCTGTATCCCTCGTAGCCACCTTGAGGTGGAAAGCACATATATGGAAGACGGTGCTTACTCGTCTTGTCGCAGAGAGTTCATAGGGGTTCCTTTAACCTTTTCAGCCAAGCCCTCCTTCTCTGCCGCTCTTGGTCGGGGACTGCTTATTGGGTATTCGCAGTTAGCCTCCATTTCTGCAGGCCGTTCACTATCCGCCACCTGTGACCCCCACAGTCGCCTGAGCTTAGCATCACCAGCCCGCCCGGCTTGGTGTCTGTGAGCCTGAGTGCTACTAGCATGCACGATTCGCAAACCTGAGTACTCGATGCCAGGAATACGCCTACGTACTAAACACACACCCTACACACTTCAACCACTCTCCCCGCGGGACTGCCGTTAGGTATTACTTCGCGGGGCTGGTTAGCAATTCATGCTATGCTTCTTGTATTGCTGCTTCTGATGCTTCTGTTGCTTCTGCTGCTCTTCTTAGCTTTTCTATTCTCCGCAGCTCTTTTTGTAGAGTTGTTACGAAAGAACATATTGCCATCCAATTTTCTTCCAACCGTAACATATGGTCGAGGAGTAATGACGGACTTGGCAGAGTAATTCTCCATGCCGTGAAACGTGTGCAGTAAAACACTGCGTGCTCCGTATCCTCATCTTCACCTGGGCATTCCGGGCAGGATGGTGAGTTGTCGTGTCCGAATCGGTGTAGATATTTGCGGTAGCCACCGTGGCCAGACAGGAACTGCGTTAGATGGTAGTTGCAGTCTCCATGCTTTCGACTTATCCAATCTTGGATTGTCGGTATAAGTTTGTATGTCCATCTGCCTTTTGTTGTATTAGCCCAACGAGCTTGCCACATAGCTGCTGACGCTGCCCTTTCTTCAATTTTTATCACCTTGATACCAGTGGCGTCGTGATGACTCAATGCTCTTCTGTTATATATCCTCAGCATTTCATCTGCGAGAATATCGATGGGGACCATTCCAGCTATGACAAATGCAGCTTCGTCAGAGATGGTTCGAAAGCCGCTGATTGTCCGTAGCGCACAGAGTCTGTATGATGACGATAGTTTCCTTTTGGTCTCCTTCGTCCTCAGTGCCTCCGCCCAGACTGGGGCGGCATATAACAGAACTGAGGTGATAACTCTAGAGAGTAGAATCCTTCTAGCATATCCAGGTCCACCGATGTTAGGCATGATACGCGAGAGAGCTCCCTGCATTTGCGATGCTTTTTTGGTAACAAAATCAACATGCGTTTTAAACCGTAGCCTGTTGTCCAGCATTACTCCAAGGTATTTAATTGCCTCTTTCGACCTGATGGTTTGGTTACCAACCTGAAAGTTGGCAAATTCGACAGTTTTCCTGCTGGTTATAAGAACAGCTTCTGTTTTATGGTCAGCTAGTTCTAGTCCGGCGGATACTAGCCAATCTTTTATCCGGGCAATTGCTTCATTTGTAGCTGATTCTACTGCACGGATCTGTTTAGCTACTGTCACGACTGCAATGTCATCGGCGAATCCAATTATCGTTACTCCCCCAGGTAACGCTAATCGTAGTACTCCGTCGTACATGATGTTCCACAATAGTGGCCCTAAAACCGATCCCTGTGGAACTCCCGCAGTTACGTTGTAGTATTTTACGCCTTCATCGGTATTGTACCTCAGCTTTCTGTTGTTGAAGTAGTTCGTCACTATCCGTAGCAGGTAATATGGCGTATCCATCCTGGCAAGTGACCTTCTAATAAACGACCAGTTCGCAGAGTTAAATGCGTTTTTAATGTCCAGCGTTACTACTGCACAATACTCCTTTGTGCCGTAGAGCCATCTTTCTCCTTCGATGGCACCTTTGGCGATATCGACTACCGCTCTTATGGCATCAACAGTAGATCGTGCTCTTCTGAAGCCAAATTGGTGATCTGAGAGGGCTCCTTTCTCTTCTACTACTGCGAGTAATCTATTATAGATTATCTTCTCGAGGATCTTTCCCATGGTGTCTAATAGGCATATTGGGCGATAGGATGATGGTTATCCTGGGGGCTTCTTTCCTTTTGGCAGTAGGACCAAATGCTGCGTTTTCCATTTTTCGGGAAAGGTTCCTTCTTCAAGGCACTGCTTCATTGTTGTTATGAAGAGGTCTGGTCTTTTTGTTACAGCTGCCTTTACTGCCTTGTTCGGGATGCCGTCGGGTCCCGGAGCCTTGTTGTCACCTATCTTGCTGCATGCCCTTAGCAGTTCCTCGTGAGTAATTAAAGGAATATCTTCTGGATTGACTTCTCGTATAATATTGCACATAGCAGCAGGCCTTTGAGGGAAGAGGTACTCTACTATGGATCTCAGCATTATCGGACATGTTATTTGAGGAGTCCTATAGCCCTTTAATTTTGTCATCACCATTCTGTATGCCGAGCCCCATGGGTTGATGTCGGCTTCTTGACAGAGACGTTTAAAGCATGCAGTTTTGCTTTCCTTAATGGCTCTATTTAAGCTACGTCTCGCCAGTCTAAGGGTGTCCAGGCATTGTTGGAAATCCGCCCTCCTTCTTGATCGTTGGACTTTACGCCGGGCTTGCAGACATTTTGCCCGGAGTTCGAATATTTCCTCGTTCCACCAGTAACACGGTGATGTGTTCCTGGTGTTTGCTCTCCTAGGCATTGATGCGTCGCACGCTGTGGTGATGGTGCCTGTGAGGTGGTGAGCGAGGGTCTCCGCTGTTCCGCTTGGAGCTTGATCACCGTTCAATATCTCTTCGAATGCATCCTTATCGAAAGATCTGTCATTCCATTTTGGGCCAGTAAGTTTTGGGAGCTGGACTGGTTTTTTCCCTTTTATTTCCAGTATTATCACCTGATGGTCGCTGTGTGAATATTCCTCACTGACCCTCCACTTTATGGTTTTCAAGATGGAGTTGCTCGCAAAGGTGATGTCAATAATGGACCCTACTCCAGCCTTCCGGTAAGTATTTGTCCGGCCCTTATTAGCAATGCCTATCGCTAGGGGAGCGAATGTCTCCAATAAGACCTGTCCTCTGGTGTTGGTGAGCCTGCTGCCCCATTCTGTTGCCCACGCGTTGAAGTCTCCTCCTATAACCACTGGGGCTCTCTGGAGCGCATCCGTGGTTAGATTATCCAGCATTAGTTGGTACTCGCTGGCCGTCAAACTGGGTCGGGCATAGCAGCTATAAAAATGGATCCCATTTATTTTCGCCCGCACGAAGCCGACTGTTTGGTCGTTTGTTTCTTGAAAGGCATAGCGTCCACACATCCATATCGCCGCCTGTTTTGCCTTATCGCAGATCCAATTGTTGTTCTCTTCGGGACATTTATATGGTTCACTGATCATAATAACGTCAGCGCTTTCGTCCTTGGCCGTTTGTGCTAGGATGTCCTGTGCTATTCTACAGTGATTAAGATTTATCTGTAGAATCTTCATGGTATTTTGCTTGTAATAGCTCTCCGAAATACTGGGCATTTGCTACTGCCGGCTACATGCTGCGCGGCGTCCGGGTGGTCTTTCTTGCAGAACATGCAGGATGGATCCTTGTTGCAATTCTTCGCTATGTGGCCTTCTCCTCCACATCTCCTACATAGCTTGGAGCGGTCTTCCTCGCTTTTGCATTGCCAGGCAAGATGACCAAACTCTAAACATTTGAAGCACTTTTTAAGAAGGGTTCGTTCGCGCATGCGACAGTTAACCCAGCCGATTTTAATCCTTCCTGCTTCTAACAGCTTTCTTACGTCTACTGCGGGAAAGCTGATCGTTGCTGTTTGTGTTCCTCCGTACGCCCTCCGCAGGGACAAAATATCTGCCGGTGAAACTTTCACTCCAAACTGGGCTTCGATTGCATTGATTACGTCGTCTATAGTCGTGACCTCATCGATGTCTTTGATCTCAAGGGTAGTGCGATGCGTAATCGAACTTACATTCGCTTGCTCTGCTAGAGCTTCACTAATGACGCCTTTAAATTCGTTTGTCTTATTTCCCGTCTCCTTGAATTGTATAAGGAGGTCTCCCTTCTGTGTCCTCCTGATTTTAGTTACCGCCTTTCCCACTGTTTCCAGTTTGGGGTCTGCCTTCACCTTGCGTAGTATCTCCGCGTATGAGAGGGACCCCGTCGCTTTAATGACGATAGCGTCAGGTCTAGGTCTTTTGACCTCTTGTTGCTTCTTTTTGGCGATCTTCTTTTTGGTGGTATTTACCCATTCTTCTTCTCCTGCCGCTTGCTTCTTGTTTGTGGCTGTAACTTTTTTCTTAGGTCTGACCACTGGGGTCTCTACGCCGGTGGTCTCATCCTTCTCCTTGGTGTTTATCAATGCAGTTTGTTTTTGTTTACGCTTTGGCTCCGAGCGCTTTTTGCCTGCAACATCGTTTGATGTATTTTTCTGCGTCTGTTTTGGCTTCGGTGGTTCGTTGTCTGCCGCGCCACTCGGTGGCTGTTGCTGTTTTCGTTTTGGCTCCGGGGGTTCGTCGTCTGCAACTTGCCTTCTCTTGGGTTCAGATGTTGTTTTTAGCCATGGCGAAGTTTGCGACGAGTTGTTCCGGCGAATCACTTGCTTTGCTTCCTCATCGTGTAGCTGAATCGCCGAGAGCTCATAGAGAGCTCTGATGCTTTCGATAGCATCTCGCATCGCTTGGTGGATTGAACGCCTTTTGCCATCTTCCAGCATTTCTACCAGACCTCTAATTTGCTCACCTAACTTGTGGAAGTCAGTTTTATGGGTTGGTGGTTCGACCGTCACCTTTCGTATTGCGGGTGACTCGCGTCGTTCCGCACTTCTTTGTGATGCTGCTACTTGGTCAATTGGTGACCTCAGCATCCTTGATTCCCTCTGGAAGGGGTTCTCCTCATTCTCCTCTACTTCAATTTCTCCGGTGTTTTTGTTTGTTTTTGTTGTAATCATTTCTAGTGGATCCCCACTCAAAGCCGCTATCAATGTTCGAATGTGTAGTCACCTAAGGATCCCATGGTTGTCTTTGCAAGCAGTGAGGCCATGCGAGGGTTGACACAAGCCCTTATGGGGTTTTGTGCCAGAGCCGGATCGGTGCTAACCAGGAATGTTACATCTGAACCTACACCACCAACTTAATGGTGACGAAACATTGAACGTACTTTTAGGCCTGCCAAGGTTTTAACGGGATGGAGGCGCTTGTAGCATTAGCCTGAAAGCCATTTCTGCAAGATTTCACTCTTGCTTACTCAGGTAACAGAATACTACAAACGTCAGCCCTCATAGCTGTCATTCCAATTCGTTTTCCAGTATGCCATAATTAAGACCTTACTGGGCTCAGTCTTAATGTTTTAGGGTAGTGGTTATGGTTATTTATATATATATATATATACCTATGTATATACATATATATATGTATGTATATATGCAGCATCCCTTTCGGGCAAAGAAGCTGCGCATTTTACGATGTGGCGGGTTTGTCCGGATCTCGCCATTTTCTCCTTTCTGTATCCCTCGTAGCCACCTTGAGGTGGAAAGCACATATATGGAAGACGGTGCTTACTCGTCTTGTCGCAGAGAGTTCATAGGGGTTCCTTTAACCTTTTCAGCCAAGCCCTCCTTCTCTGCCGCTCTTGGTCGGGGACTGCTTATTGGGTATTCGCAGTTAGCCTCCATTTCTGCAGGCCGTTCACTATCCGCCACCTGTGACCCCCACAGTCGCCTGAGCTTAGCATCACCAGCCCGCCCGGCTTGGTGTCTGTGAGCCTGAGTGCTACTAGCATGCACGATTCGCAAACCTGAGTACTCGATGCCAGGAATACGCCTACGTACTAAACACACACCCTACACACTTCAACCACTCTCCCCGCGGGACTGCCGTTAGGTATTACTTCGCGGGGCTGGTTAGCAATTCATGCTATGCTTCTTGTATTGCTGCTTCTGATGCTTCTGTTGCTTCTGCTGCTCTTCTTAGCTTTTCTATTCTCCGCAGCTCTTTTTGTAGAGTTGTTACGAAAGAACATATTGCCATCCAATTTTCTTCCAACCGTAACATATGGTCGAGGAGTAATGACGGACTTGGCAGAGTAATTCTCCATGCCGTGAAACGTGTGCAGTAAAACACTGCGTGCTCCGTATCCTCATCTTCACCTGGGCATTCCGGGCAGGATGGTGAGTTGTCGTGTCCGAATCGGTGTAGATATTTGCGGTAGCCACCGTGGCCAGACAGGAACTGCGTTAGATGGTAGTTGCAGTCTCCATGCTTTCGACTTATCCAATCTTGGATTGTCGGTATAAGTTTGTATGTCCATCTGCCTTTTGTTGTATTAGCCCAACGAGCTTGCCACATAGCTGCTGACGCTGCCCTTTCTTCAATTTTTATCACCTTGATACCAGTGGCGTCGTGATGACTCAATGCTCTTCTGTTATATATCCTCAGCATTTCATCTGCGAGAATATCGATGGGGACCATTCCAGCTATGACAAATGCAGCTTCGTCAGAGATGGTTCGAAAGCCGCTGATTGTCCGTAGCGCACAGAGTCTGTATGATGACGATAGTTTCCTTTTGGTCTCCTTCGTCCTCAGTGCCTCCGCCCAGACTGGGGCGGCATATAACAGAACTGAGGTGATAACTCTAGAGAGTAGAATCCTTCTAGCATATCCAGGTCCACCGATGTTAGGCATGATACGCGAGAGAGCTCCCTGCATTTGCGATGCTTTTTTGGTAACAAAATCAACATGCGTTTTAAACCGTAGCCTGTTGTCCAGCATTACTCCAAGGTATTTAATTGCCTCTTTCGACCTGATGGTTTGGTTACCAACCTGAAAGTTGGCAAATTCGACAGTTTTCCTGCTGGTTATAAGAACAGCTTCTGTTTTATGGTCAGCTAGTTCTAGTCCGGCGGATACTAGCCAATCTTTTATCCGGGCAATTGCTTCATTTGTAGCTGATTCTACTGCACGGATCTGTTTAGCTACTGTCACGACTGCAATGTCATCGGCGAATCCAATTATCGTTACTCCCCCAGGTAACGCTAATCGTAGTACTCCGTCGTACATGATGTTCCACAATAGTGGCCCTAAAACCGATCCCTGTGGAACTCCCGCAGTTACGTTGTAGTATTTTACGCCTTCATCGGTATTGTACCTCAGCTTTCTGTTGTTGAAGTAGTTCGTCACTATCCGTAGCAGGTAATATGGCGTATCCATCCTGGCAAGTGACCTTCTAATAAACGACCAGTTCGCAGAGTTAAATGCGTTTTTAATGTCCAGCGTTACTACTGCACAATACTCCTTTGTGCCGTAGAGCCATCTTTCTCCTTCGATGGCACCTTTGGCGATATCGACTACCGCTCTTATGGCATCAACAGTAGATCGTGCTCTTCTGAAGCCAAATTGGTGATCTGAGAGGGCTCCTTTCTCTTCTACTACTGCGAGTAATCTATTATAGATTATCTTCTCGAGGATCTTTCCCATGGTGTCTAATAGGCATATTGGGCGATAGGATGATGGTTCTCCTGGGGGCTTCTTTCCTTTTGGCAGTAGGACCAAATGCTGCGTTTTCCATTTTTCGGGAAAGGTTCCTTCTTCAAGGCACTGCTTCATTGTTGTTATGAAGAGGTCTGGTCTTTTTGTTACAGCTGCCTTTACTGCCTTGTTCGGGATGCCGTCGGGTCCCGGAGCCTTGTTGTCACCTATCTTGCTGCATGCCCTTAGCAGTTCCTCGTGAGTAATTAAAGGAATATCTTCTGGATTGACTTCTCGTATAATATTGCACATAGCAGCAGGCCTTTGAGGGAAGAGGTACTCTACTATGGATCTCAGCATTATCGGACATGTTATTTGAGGAGTCCTATAGCCCTTTAATTTTGTCATCACCATTCTGTATGCCGAGCCCCATGGGTTGATGTCGGCTTCTTGACAGAGACGTTTAAAGCATGCAGTTTTGCTTTCCTTAATGGCTCTATTTAAGCTACGTCTCGCCAGTCTAAGGGTGTCCAGGCATTGTTGGAAATCCGCCCCCCTTCTTGATCGTTGGACTTTACGCCGGGCTTGCAGACATTTTGCCCGGAGTTCGAATATTTCCTCGTTCCACCAGTAACACGGTGATGTGTTCCTGGTGTTTGCTCTCCTAGGCATTGATGCGTCGCACGCTGTGGTGATGGTGCCTGTGAGGTGGTGAGCGAGGGTCTCCGCTGTTCCGCTTGGAGCTTGATCACCGTTCAACATCTCTTCGAATGCATCCTTATCGAAAGATCTGTCATTCCATTTTGGGCCAGTAAGTTTTGGGAGCTGGACTGGTTTTTTCCCTTTTATTTCCAGTATTATCACCTGATGGTCGCTGTGTGAATATTCCTCACTGACCCTCCACTTTATGGTTTTCAAGATGGAGTTGCTCGCAAAGGTGATGTCAATAATGGACCCTACTCCAGCCTTCCGGTAAGTATTTGTCCGGCCCTTATTAGCAATGCCTATCGCTAGGGGAGCGAATGTCTCCAATAAGACCTGTCCTCTGGTGTTGGTGAGCCTGCTGCCCCATTCTGTTGCCCACGCGTTGAAGTCTCCTCCTATAACCACTGGGGCTCTCTGGAGCGCATCCGTGGTTAGATTATCCAGCATTAGTTGGTACTCGCTGGCCGTCAAACTGGGTCGGGCATAGCAGCTATAAAAATGGATCCCATTTATTTTCGCCCGCACGAAGCCGACTGTTTGGTCGTTTGTTTCTTGAAAGGCATAGCGTCCACACATCCATATCGCCGCCTGTTTTGCCTTATCGCAGATCCAATTGTTGTTCTCTTCGGGACATTTATATGGTTCACTGATCATAATAACGTCAGCGCTTTCGTCCTTGGCCGTTTGTGCTAGGATGTCCTGTGCTATTCTACAGTGATTAAGATTTATCTGTAGAATCTTCATGGTATTTTGCTTGTAATAGCTCTCCGAAATACTGGGCATTTGCTACTGCCGGCTACATGCTGCGCGGCGTCCGGGTGGTCTTTCTTGCAGAACATGCAGGATGGATCCTTGTTGCAATTCTTCGCTATGTGGCCTTCTCCTCCACATCTCCTACATAGCTTGGAGCGGTCTTCCTCGCTTTTGCATTGCCAGGCAAGATGACCAAACTCTAAACATTTGAAGCACTTTTTAAGAAGGGTTCGTTCGCGCATGCGACAGTTAACCCAGCCGATTTTAATCCTTCCTGCTTCTAACAGCTTTCTTACGTCTACTGCGGGAAAGCTGATCGTTGCTGTTTGTGTTCCTCCGTACGCCCTCCGCAGGGACAAAATATCTGCCGGTGAAACTTTCACTCCAAACTGGGCTTCGATTGCATTGATTACGTCGTCTATAGTCGTGACCTCATCGATGTCTTTGATCTCAAGGGTAGTGCGATGCGTAATCGAACTTACATTCGCTTGCTCTGCTAGAGCTTCACTAATGACGCCTTTAAATTCGTTTGTCTTATTTCCCGTCTCCTTGAATTGTATAAGGAGGTCTCCCTTCTGTGTCCTCCTGATTTTAGTTACCGCCTTTCCCACTGTTTCCAGTTTGGGGTCTGCCTTCACCTTGCGTAGTATCTCCGCGTATGAGAGGGACCCCGTCGCTTTAATGACGATAGCGTCAGGTCTAGGTCTTTTGACCTCTTGTTGCTTCTTTTTGGCGATCTTCTTTTTGGTGGTATTTACCCATTCTTCTTCTCCTGCCGCTTGCTTCTTGTTTGTGGCTGTAACTTTTTTCTTAGGTCTGACCACTGGGGTCTCTACGCCGGTGGTCTCATCCTTCTCCTTGGTGTTTATCAATGCAGTTTGTTTTTGTTTACGCTTTGGCTCCGAGCGCTTTTTGCCTGCAACATCGTTTGATGTATTTTTCTGCGTCTGTTTTGGCTTCGGTGGTTCGTTGTCTGCCGCGCCACTCGGTGGCTGTTGCTGTTTTCGTTTTGGCTCCGGGGGTTCGTCGTCTGCAACTTGCCTTCTCTTGGGTTCAGATGTTGTTTTTAGCCATGGCGAAGTTTGCGACGAGTTGTTCCGGCGAATCACTTGCTTTGCTTCCTCATCGTGTAGCTGAATCGCCGAGAGCTCATAGAGAGCTCTGATGCTTTCGATAGCATCTCGCATCGCTTGGTGGATTGAACGCCTTTTGCCATCTTCCAGCATTTCTACCAGACCTCTAATTTGCTCACCTAACTTGTGGAAGTCAGTTTTATGGGTTGGTGGTTCGACCGTCACCTTTCGTATTGCGGGTGACTCGCGTCGTTCCGCACTTCTTTGTGATGCTGCTACTTGGTCAATTGGTGACCTCAGCATCCTTGATCCCCTCTGGAAGGGGTTCTCCTCATTCTCCTCTACTTCAATTTCTCCGGTGTTTTTGTTTGTTTTTGTTGTAATCATTTCTAGTGGATCCCCACTCAAAGCCGCTATCAATGTTCGAATGTGTAGTCACCTAAGGATCCCATGGTTGTCTTTGCAAGCAGTGAGGCCATGCGAGGGTTGACACAAGCCCTTATGGGGTTTTGTGACAGAGCCGGATCGGTGCTAACCAGGAATGTTACATCTGAACCTACACCACCAACTTAATGGTGACGAAACATTGAACGTACTTTTAGGCCTGCCAAGGTTTTAACGGGATGGAGGCGCTTGTAGCATTAGCCTGAAAGCCATTTCTGCAAGATTTCACTCTTGCTTACTCAGGTAACAGAATACTACAAACGTCAGCCCTCATAGCTGTCATTCCAATTCGTTTTCCAGTATGCCATAATTAAGACCTTACTGGGCTCAGTCTTAATGTTTTAGGGTAGTGGTTATGGTTATTTATATATATATATATATACCTATGTATATACATATATATATGTATGTATATATGCAGCATCCCTTTCGGGCAAAGAAGCTGCGCATTTTACGATGTGGCGGGTTTGTCCGGATCTCGCCATTTTCTCCTTTCTGTATCCCTCGTAGCCACCTTGAGGTGGAAAGCACATATATGGAAGACGGTGCTTACTCGTCTTGTCGCAGAGAGTTCATAGGGGTTCCTTTAACCTTTTCAGCCAAGCCCTCCTTCTCTGCCGCTCTTGGTCGGGGACTGCTTATTGGGTATTCGCAGTTAGCCTCCATTTCTGCAGGCCGTTCACTATCCGCCACCTGTGACCCCCACAGTCGCCTGAGCTTAGCATCACCAGCCCGCCCGGCTTGGTGTCTGTGAGCCTGAGTGCTACTAGCATGCACGATTCGCAAACCTGAGTACTCGATGCCAGGAATACGCCTACGTACTAAACACACACCCTATACACTTTAACCACTCTCCCCGCGGGACTGCCGTTAGGTATTACTTCGCGGGGCTGGTTAGCAATTCATGCTATGCTTCTTGTATTGCTGCTTCTGATGCTTCTGTTGCTCCTGCTGCTCTTCTTAGCTTTTCTATTCTCCGCAACTCTTTTTGTAGAGTTGTTACGAAAGAACATATTGCCATCCAATTTTCTTCCAACCGTAACATATGGTCGAGGAGTAATGACGGACTTGGCAGAGTAATTCTCTATGCCGTGAAACGTGTGCAGTAAAACACTGCGTGCTCCGTATCCTCATCTTCACCTGGGCATTCCGAGCAGTATGGTGAGTTGTCGTGTCCGAATCGGTGTAGATATTTGCGGTAGCCACCGTGGCCAGACAGGAACTGCGTTAGATGGTAGTTGCAGTCTCCATGCTTTCGACTTATCCAATCTTGGATTGTCGGTATAAGTTTGTATGTCCATCTGCCTTTTGTTGTATTAGCCCAACGAGCTTGCCACATAGCTGCTGACGCTGCCCTTTCTTCAACTTTTATCACCTTGATACCAGTGGCGTCGTGATGACTCAATGCTCTTCTGTTATATATCCTCAGCATTTCATCTGCGAGAATATCGATGGGGACCATTCCAGCTATGACAAATGCAGCTCCGTCAGAGATGGTTCGAAAGCCGCTGATTGTCCGTAGCGCACAGAGTCTGTATGATGACGTTTGGTCTCCTTCGTCCTCAGTGCCTCCGCCCAGACTGGGGTGGCATATAACAGAACTGAGGTGATAACTCTAGAGAGTAGAATCCTTCTAGCGGATCCAGGTCCACCGATGTTAGGCATGATACGCGAGAGAGCTCCCTGCATTTGCGATGCTTTTTTGGTAACAAAATCAACATGCGTTTTAAACCGTAGCCTGTTGTCCAGCATTACTCCAAGGTATTTAACTGCCTCTTTCGACCTGATAGTTTGGTTACCAACCTGAAAGTTGGCAAATTCGACAGTTATAAGAACGGCTGGTTATAAGAACAGTTTCTGTTTTATGGTCAGCTAGTTCTAGTCCGGCGGATACTAGCCAATCTTTTATCCGGGCAATTGCTTCATTTGTACTGATTCTACTGCACGGATCTGTTTAGCTACTGTCACGACTGCAATGTCATCGGCGAAGTGTAATGAGGGTATACAAGAGCGATTGTGTTTGGTGTGATGACAGTGGTGTGTATGAGTTTTCGCACCAAGTACTATAAATGGTAGAAGTATTTTGGGTAAAGTGTGCTGTTTGGAGAAGCATTTTATTTATATATTTTGGTTTTTGTTTTTAAATTTGTTTTGATTGTTCTGTGTTATTTATTGGTAATGGGCATAGTTTTGTGATCGATCGGCAAAATTCTCCTTGTTGTGTCTTAACTTTTACCACTCTTGTTATTTTGTCTGCTCCCGGATAGGTTTGTAGTATGTGGCCTAGGTTCCATTTAGCTGGGGGAAGTCGTTCGTCCTTTATTAGCACCAGATCTCCTTCTTTTAGCTGGTATTTAGCTTTCAGCCATTTTGGACGATGCTGTAGTCGGTTTAGGTATTCGTTCTGCCACTGCTTCAAGAACGTCTCCAGATGAGCTTGGATTGCCTTCCAACGGTCAACGTAGCCTTGTTTTCCCGATATCAAATCTGGTTCCGGCACGGTGAACATTGTTTCCCCTATAAGGAAGTGTGCTGGCGTCAAAGCCTGGAAGTCGCTCGGGTCTTCTGTAAGAGGACAAAGAGGTCTCGAGTTTAAGCACGCTTCCACTTGTGTTAAAAACGTGGTGAGCTCCTCATATGTTAGAGTCCCGTTTTCAACAATTCTTTTCATATGGAACTTAACACTCTTCACTCCTGCTTCCCATAATCCTCCAAAATGGGGAGAAGTTGGGGGATTGAAGTTCCATTTAGTTCCTTCCGTTGCTAGGACGTTCGCGATTGCCTTCCAGTCCTGAGATCCACTTTTTAGTAACCGACGTAGTTCCGCAACAGCACCCACGAAGTTTGTACCGCAGTCGCTGTAGATATTGCTACAAACGCCTCGTCGTGCCGCAAATCGCCGAAAGGCAGCCAAAAATGCCTGAGTGGTTAAGAAAAGCAAATAAAAATTGCCAAGTACCCCTTGTGGCATTTAGCTCCGCGACCTTTCCATGCCTGAATGTTTATAGGCCCAGCATAATCGATGCCGGTGTGTGTGAAATGGTGATGCGGAGAGCTGGTAAGCTGTTGTGCTGCCTTAGACCGGAACCTATAGCATGTGATGCAGGTGTTAACATGCTTCTTTACCGCCCTTTTAAGTTTAAAGATCCAATATTTTTGCCTCAAGTTCGCCATCATCAGTTGTATCCCTCCATGAAGACATCTGAAATGTGAATCACGTAGAATTAATTGCGTGATGTTAAAGTTTGGTTGCAGAATTATTGGGTGTGGTTGATCGTAAGTGATGTTCGCCTGACTAAGCCTTCCGCCAACTCGAATAACACCATGCCCGTCTATAAAAAGGTTAAGCGATCCCATGCCTCTTGTTTTGTTGATACCATCTGGGAACATTGCTCTCTGTGCAACCCGTATCAATGATCTATTAGCCTCATCAAGCTCCGTTGGTGTGAAGGGTTTTATTGGTATTTTATTGGGATTAGCTGTTGCACTTCGCCTGTACTGACAAAACTTATTGTAGTGTTGACGGAAGGTTCTGATGAACCTACTGCAATACGCAATTATTCTGACCACCTTTTCAAGTTGGGAAGATTTGTCGATCAATCGCATAACCTGATTTTCTTCCGCTTCCACTCTGTGACATCGGGTTTGCTTTTGTCCTTCTTCGGTTGACAAGTTCGTTGGCTGGATCGGCATCTCGAAGTCCCAACCCGAATGTAAAAATGTAGGTCCTTTCCACCATAAATGATCGTTTATTAACGCTGAGGGCAGTACTCCTCGGGACGCTAAGTAGGCTGGGTTCTGTTCGGTTGGGATGTGGTTCCAAATTGACACGCTTGTCAACCGCTGAATTTCAGCAACTCTGTTTCCGACGAAGGTCCCCCATCGTGATGGCTGCGACCTAATCCAGCAGAGGGCGATTGTATAATCCAGGCATATACACTCTTCGTGGTTAAGTTGAGCAACTTTGTCACGTGGTTTAGAAGTCTCGCCAGAATAACTGCTCCGCATAATTCCAGCCTTGGAATGCTTATCGGCTTGAGTGGGGCAACACTAGTTTTTGAAAGAAGCAGGTGCATATGCACTGTGCCTTCTTCATCCTGAACTCTTATGTAAACTGCCGCACCAAAAGCCTTTTCGGATGCATCCGAGAATCCGTGTATCTCAACCTTGTGCAATAGTTCCCTGGTATTCACCCATCGAGGAAAACGGATACGGTTTACGGCTTCAAGGTCTTAAAAAAAAAATGTTCCATTCACTCAGGGTTGTTTCGTCTAGTGGGTCGTCCCATGTCATCTTTTTGGCCAAAAAAATTTTAAAAAAGCCCTTCGCTTTGATGGCACATGGCGAAATCCATCCCATAGGATCAAAAAGCCTAGCTATGGTCGATAAGATGGACCTCTTTGTTGCCTGTGGATGACTTGGTAGCTTGTTGCTGTATAGAAAGATGTCTTCGTCGGGGTGCCAGTAGATTCCAAGCATCTCGAGCTGACTTGATCCTTCTGAAGGCAGCGAGTGGATAATGAGAACGAGCCTCTTCTGCCAGCCAGTTAAGAGTCCTGATAGCTAAGTACGGTGCGGATGCTGTTCCAAAGGTGACTGTCTTAAGCCGATACGTCTTGAGAGCCTCAGATGGATCCTTTCGCCACAGTATGAGCTGGTAAAAAGAGTCCCTGTTGGTTATCCAAATTTGGCGGTACATTTTTTCAATATCGGCTGTGAAAGTGTACTTGTACAGCCTCCACCTAAGGATAACATCGACTATATTATTTTGAAGTGCCGGTCCAGTCATCATCCTGTCGTTAAGAGAAGTTTCATCTGACGCCTTAAAGGAAGCGTCAAAGCCTACCCTCAATTTGTTGGAAGAACTGCTTTCTTTTATGACTGCATGGTGTGGCAGAAAGTAGTGCGGAGTGCTTTCCAGCAAGTGCTCTTCAACCTCGCTCATGTGATCCAGTTGTAAGTTTTGTTTTTCCATAGACGTTTTTCTAGCTGTTTGAAACGATACAAAGCGCCTTCCTTTGATCGACCAAGAATCGGATGAACATTTTCTTTAAACGGAAGGGCGACTTCACATCGGCCGTCTACCAACCGCTTGATGTTCTTCAAGAAATGTTTTTCGCACGCAACGCCTTCAGGAGCTTCAGAGGTTAGAAATGGAGTTTCTTCTAACTCCCAGAACTGGCGCATGCGAGCCTCCAAATTGCATGTTTGGTGAAAGCTCTTTATTGGCTGAGACGCTAATGGGGCACGTCCAAAGAGAATCCACCCAAGTCTTGTGTTTTGTGCCACAGGGAGATTGGCATCAATTGGTCTAACCAACTCTGGCAGCAAAATATCAGCTAAAACGTCGCTGCCCAACAACAAGTCAATTTTGGCCGGCTTAAAAAAGAATGGGTCGGCTCAGCTCAAGCCCTTGAGATGTCTCCAATCGGCAACTGGAAGGTTTCGGGCTGGGATATGCCCAGACAGCGACTTATATACGACGGCCTGCGTGTTCATTACAAAAGTCGAATGGTGAGACCTAATCGTGATGTCGACGACTTTTTTACAGGTGCCGCTGTTGACCATACCTAACCCGGATAAATCGACAAAAGTTGTTTCATGCCTCAAATGTAAAAATTGTACTGCTGATTCAGTAATAAACGACGCCTCAGAACCTGAATGTAGCAATGCTCGTAGTGAAATAACTTCCCCTGATGACCCGCTGACCTTCACAATAGCTGTGGCCAACATCACTTGAGTGTCCGTGTGTGGCACAGAGAAGTATGTGTGGACGGATTTGCTGCCGCCTGTCTGTTCTCCATTCGACGGCTGACTATTGGGACCATCAAGTTGACTTAAAAGAGGTTGTTCCGTGCTGGGTGGCGTAAAACTTGGAGCGTGTGGATTGATCGTCGAGGTAAGAAAATTTGTATTTTGTGAGAATGGCTGCTGAAATTTCTGGATGTTAGTTAACATATTACATTGAAGAGGTTGCGACGGATAATTCGTTTGTGGATGGTTATGCTGTGATATATGTAAAAGGGAATGATGTGGCTGCTGACAGTAATAACACCTACGGGTACTCGGACAATTCTCTAACAAGTGACTATAAGCTAAGCAATTTCTACACAAACCCAGCTTGGAGATGCTTTTACAGCTGCTATGTATGCTCATTTTTAAAAAATCGGTTGCATTTTCGGATGGCATGCTGACCCTTATTGCAAAGTTTATATGCAAACTTGGAAGTGGCTGCTTGGGAGTGAAAACAGTTACGCTAAGAACCCGACGGTTCAGACACTGCTTTACCTTGTTGGTAACCAACAGCCTCCAATGTACGGAACCTAGATTCAAGAAATTGTTTGAATTCCGCCAAAGTCAGCAGCTCCTTGGTGTCCTTCTTGGTCCCCAGTTTCTCCTCCCAAAGTTGCTGTGTCTTCGATGGTAATTTCTGTAACAGAATGTAAGTGAGCATTACATCCCAGTGTTCGACCGGCACCTTCAAGTTCTCCAAGCTGTGGACTATTTCGGTTGATGTATCTTGGAGGTCCTTTATGGTTTCAGCTCTCTCCTGAGTGATTAGCGGTTGATTGAAGAAGCACTTCAGTTGAGTGTTGACCAAAAACCTTTGATGATCATACCTAATCCACGCTTTCGAATAATTGCCGTTGGTAAGAGGTAAGTGCGACAATATTTCTTCAGCTTCAACCCGAAATACTCGTTTTCAAATAATGGAGTTTCTGTATTTCAGATAACGAAGCATTGTGATGAACAAGGGACATGAATAAGTCACGAAAACCTCGCCACGATTCGTAATTAGCCGAGAATACTGGAACCGGAATATTTTTCAGCCTTAGGTCTGCATTGTGAGTGATAATTGTACTATTTGATTCCACTTCGCTAACCCCACCTTTGGTTTCATTCGTCTTCACTAGGTCGAGCGCATCAAGAAAATCAGCCCTGTAGTCGAAATATAATTCGCGAAACCTTTCGTATATTTCTTCTACTTCTGTACATTTGTCCTCGTCACCATCCGACAGCGCCCCTATACACACCTCATACACTTTTTCAGCAGATTCTATAGACTTTTCAAGCATGGACAGACGACCCGATATATAATTTGCCGTCCGAGTGCTTGATCCCCTTTTAGCGAAGTTTGACACATCTTTTTCCAATTGGGTTAATGCATTTTTTGTCTGTTAAAATGTCTCATTTTTGTTAAAATGTTTTATATTTCCACACACAAAGGAATAATAATAAAAATGCACTTAATTGACAACTCCTGGTCCAGGACAGACAATCACTTGGTTCTTTGTTTAGTCCAGATGACGGTTCCACAAAACAATATTACCACAGCCCCTCAAAATCCGATTCCAAGTTGCATCCAAGAATTTTCCGCCTGGCGATGAAATCAGCACACCTCAGAAGCCCCAATTTGACAACGAGCGAATCACACACAAATTTTAATTGTTCTCTTTGAAATTGTAATTGTTCAGTGTTGATGAAAACAAAGGAAGATTGAGAAAAAAAATCCGTGAAAAACTTATCCGGCTCGATTGGACCAACATGTTCGGGACTTGAACCGATATAAAAAGAAAAACGGGTAAAAATCTGTGAAATTAACTGGTAATAAAACGCAACCACTTTATAAACGTTATAACTGAATAAACTTTATTTTAACTCTTTATGAGTTTTTATATAGTTTTTAATAACAGTATATAAAAAAACAAAATTCACCACATGGGAAATTTTCATGAGTGAGTGCATTCCGCCTTTTATATCACTTTGACGTCACTATGTGATTGTTTTACGTAACGTGAACACTGCATCTCTGTACAAATTTTTGGAGAGAGGACATCTGTCCTTTAAGGTTTCTGGCTCCGACACTGTTTAACATGATTTTTTTTGCTTAAATATATGTATGTTTTAGAATTTGCATTAGAATTATTGTAAGCCTTTGATTTTTTGAATATATCGTGAAAGTTGTTTTAAAAAAATTAAAGCGGCTGCTCCGTCTTCCCAATTCCAACTGCCATGAGATCATCCTTTGTGCGTTCGTAACAAAGAATTTTTTTTTTTGCTTTCAAAATGAGAACACGGCATGTTGTGAAAATGAAATACATGGGAAAAGGAAATGAGTGTGTTCAGTCCACGTCATGGATTACTTTTTGTTACATTGCCCCTAGAGGATTAAGTGAGAAACATTATCAACATTCGCCTGCATAAACTCACGAATACTCACAATCGTATCACCCAACGTGGATTTCTGCTAGGCGGTATGGACGTATATTAGCAGGGTCTGTATTTTCAGTCGTTTTAATGGAATGCGTTATTCCTGACGTGGAGGATAATTTGTCGCCTTCAATAAAGAACAAGTGATTAGAATGTCTGCAGATATCTTTTATTGACTATTTTTCTTCTGGATTGAGATGGTTAAGGTTTAATTCTGTTTCAAGTTTTTCTAATCTTTGTTCAACTATTTGATTTGTGTATCTATAGTTTAGGTTATATACTGTGTAGTGGTCCATTTTTCAGACTTAAGGTTCAAGTTTTCTATATTAACGGCCTCATTGTTGGCGTTTAAAATTGATATGAATACATAACCATTTTTAGGCGTCGTTATCATTGATGCCGAATATACTTGCGGGGCTATTTCCTGAGAAAGATATATTTGGTCCATTTTTTCTTTTACTCGCCCCTACTTTATCCGTATACAGTAACAGGCAGCACTCGGAAAAGTAATTTACTGTTTTGGACTGGCTATACAGCTTAGAACTGCTTCTCTCTTGTCGTTGACGTCATATTGTGCATGTGACATTGACGCACCCTTGGGGACAGGCTGCCTTGGTTCGTGCAACAACTGATGGTGACTCCTTTGGCACCCATCAACACCACAAGATCTTCGACGGCGGCGGCAATTCCGAAGACTATGTTCCACTCCCAAGCATGTGAAACACAAACGATAACGTCTTACTTGAGTCCACTTTTCATTCACGCTGCATTCCAAGAAACGTTCGCAGTCAACCAATCTGTGGCGGCATTGACATATTGGACACTTAAATGCTGGCTGACCCTCGGCTGCTTGAAGAACTGAATGGCGCTTTGGTTCTACCGCTATGCGACTACCGGTACCCTTCGTGCCTTGTACCACAGAAATCAAGTTTGCAACTTGACTTAACCACTTGATGAAGTCGACTATTGTTGGATACGGCTGTATCTGTACTTCATGTCCAACCCACTCAATCCTCTGATTCACGGGAATCTTAAAAACAAGCTCCTTCAATAGAGTGGGGTTGGCTAGATGATGTTGGCCATTCATGGATGACAAAAACACTGCTAGGTTCTTGGCATTCACTGCAAACGGGATCAACTTCTCCGTTGATGATTCGGTAATCCTAACTATTTCCTGAACCAGTTGAAGTTACTGTCTATCAACTGTTCAGGGCGGCCAAAACTAGAACGAAGTTGCTCCATCACCAGGTTGACATTGCCGGCATGAATCATCATACACCTCACCACATTTCTTGCATCACCCTTCAACGCTTTCTGTAGGCGCATATTGCTCTCCAGATTACTGTAGTTGTAAGCTGTAGTTGACTCGGCACACACTGCTGAAAACATGGGCCAGTCTTCTGGATCATCACTGAATTCATGCAAATCCTGAAGCTTTCGAGGCGCAGTGAATTGTTGCTGGGATGTACCACTGCAGCTTCCAGTAAAAGTTGGAGCAGCATCGGTGTGTGAGGAAGTGGAGAAAACCATGTGTGCGGTGATGATTGTGTTCTAACGTTGGCTGGAACACTGGTAAGTGTAACGTGATTAGCTGTGTACATACCTGGCAATGAACAGCTAAGATTGGATGACGGCAGTAACGGGTTGGTGAATGTTACCGTTGGCTGTACGAATACCGCTGGAGCTGAACCGTGTGTTACGGTAGTGGATAACGGTGGCGTCCACTGGGCAACTGTTGAGGAAGCGGCTTGCATCGGTCTGTTCTGCAGTGTCTCTTTCAAGGACTTGCACTGTAGATCTCGTTCGCCCAGTTTAATCTGGGTGTTCCTGAGTTCACCTTCAATGGAAGTGAGTTTTCTTTGAAACTCCTCTAGAATACTCTGTGTGGACTTAGTCGTGGCGATTTTTGTCGGGTCTGCAGCTGTGACTTCTGAAACCCTGTGTGAAGGATAGGCTGTTGTTGCGGCTATGTTGGCACCGGCAACTGGAATCCTTTGTAAAGGGCTGGCTGGCGATCGGACTCTGAAACATTTTGTGAATTGTCGGCTGTCGATGTGGCGGCATTGGCATCTTCCATATTACAGCTGGCAATAAATGGTTCCTCAGGGTGAAGACGCGGATTTTTTCTGGATGGCGTACATTTCATAATAGCAAAGGAACACCACGGCGGCAAGGGTGTCTTAACTCTTATAACTGGCGGCAATCTGGAATTACTCTACGGCATGAAGCAATTAACTGCAAATGAAAATGTAATTTAATCAACGGCAGTATTCACAAATCCTTGATACTTTTGAATCATTTCTCAGCGATGGAAGTCTTTAAAATGGCGACTATTCAATCCAATATAAATATGTATGTAGTTCACGGCACAGGCGCAGAAATCGCAAAGGCTAAAAAGAAAAACGCAATTTAAACCACTGCTGGATTACCAAATTACGAAATAAAACGCTGTCCCTTTGAGGTAAAATGAAAATAATGGCCGCAGATACATATATGCGGTATGTAAGTAATTTTATTTCTGTGGAAGAGTTGCATTAATCTTTTCTCTTATACAATAATTCTAGAATACTGTAGCATAATAATAACTACGCTCCTATGTCTATGCAGCAAATTCCGAAGTGACTTTCCATTCTGGCAGAATTTTGGTTCGAACTGTCCTTTCATTCGAGGTTCGTGTCTGGGACGAAGTCTCCACAGCTCATGTCAACGAAAGAGACGAATAATATCAGGGATAAAAGGGAATTATAACTGCAAGAATTATTTCTCTTGTTCCAGTGGTCGAAGAATTTGCTAGAAGTTTCTGGCTATCAGAAACTTCTGCTATATAAGGACAGATGGCTATCAAAAAAGACACAGTTGGTTTAGAACCGTGGCGAAGAGATTGGAAAAGTGATAATGGGCGAAGTTGTAATTTGGTGATAAATTGAAAGTTGAGAGTGAACAAGAAAAAGTAATTAGTTTGGATTTGTGAATTAAGTAATAGAAAGGAGATAAAGTGATTTGAGAGGAAAGAGACCTTGTAAGAAAAGAATTTGCGAAGAATAGTATAGTGTGAACTTGAATTGTTCTATAGACTAGAAAATAAAGAAATAAATTTCACAGAATATCGTTTTATCTACTCGAGCCGTAGCCAGCATACATTGGTGTCAGAAGCGGAATAAAACTTATTCTGTGAATAACTATTTCCGTGGTGTGAAATTGAAAAAAAAAAAAAAAAAAAAAAAAAAAACCATTTCCGTGTTGAGTTAAGTAGTTGCGCAAAATGGGTCGCAAATTGGGAAAACTAACTATAATTCAACTAAAGGCAGAACTCAGTAAGCGGAACCTCGACACAACTGGGGGAAAAGATGCCCTGCTGATTCGTCTGGAAGAAGCAGTAACGCAGGAAGGTGAAAATCCGCACGAAGTAGAGTTTGACGTGGAAGAGGAACCAGCAAGTACAGCAGCCGACCCGGGTATAACGAGTCTGCTCCTGCAACTTAAGTTAGTCATGGACGAACAAAAGAAAGCAATAGAAGACCAAAGGAATTCTCTAGAACTTAAGATGGACGAACAAAAGAAAGCAATGGACGAACAAAAGAATTCTCTAGATGCTCTGGAAAGCAAACTTGATGAGCAAAACAAGAACTAGGAATCCAAATTCGAAGCGATCGAAGAGAAAATCGAGAAGGTCGAGACGCAACTCGGAAAAGTCGAAACTAGATTCGATGAAAATTTTGAGAAACATGAAACTCAGTTCGGGAAAATAGAGACTCAGTTTGAAAAAGTGGATACGCAATTCGAGATAGTAGGGAAGCAAGTCGAAAATCTTGCTAAGGAGCTCAGCGACGTGAAGAGACAGAAAGCACGGGAATATTCCACTGACGGTCTCAGAAGAAAGGAGATGCAGCCTCCTATCTTCGGTGGTCAAACATCATGGCCAATTTATAAAAGGCAATTCGAAGCGGCCGCAATGACCAATAGCTGGGACGATGAAGAGAAGTCCATTGCACTCACACTTGCACTGAGGGGTCCAGCTGCGGAGCTCTTGCAGACCATCCCGGAAGATAAACAGCAGAACTACGACTCTCTGGTTCAGGCTATCGAGATGCGGTTTGGGGATGAACACATGCAGCAGGTGTACAGGGTTCAGCTGCGTAGTCGAGTCCAGAAAAGGGGGGAAACGCTCCAACAGTTGCAAGCGGATATAGAGCGACTAGCCCATCTTTCATACCCTAAAGCCGGTGAGGAGCTTATCAACGAAATGGCGGTGGAAACTTTTATTCAGGCCATAGAGGACAGACAACTGCAAATGGCTGTAAGGATGGCTGAAAAGCGAACACTCCCCGAGGCATTGGCATTCGCTTTGTCAATGAAGGCTGCGGACCAAGCATACCAGGGAATACACCGTGTCAGGGAAATGTCCGTCGTGGAATGCTCATGCCAGAGAACAGCCGTCATGGATGAAGACAGAGCTCGCGGAAGTCAAATCCGTTGCTGGAATTGCAACCAAACCGGACACATACAACGGCAGTGCAGAAGTGCACCTAGACGAGGAAATTGTTCACATTGCGGAAGTAGGAGAAGCAGAGAGGAAGCATCTGGCGGTGATAACATCCATCCTGTCAGTCAGACTTCCCCAAAACCAGCAGTCGGGAAATGCGTAAGGACCAACTTCGCGGGGCAGAAGTTGGTTACTGGAATCGAGGCCCCCAGGACCACCATTCAAGTTTCGCAAACCAAACGGGGTAACAAGAGCCTGACAGTGGAGGCACTAATCAACGAGAAGAAGTGCGTAGCCACCATCGACACAGGTGCCACTGCCTCCATTGTAAGAAGAGATATCGTCAAAAGCTCCTGGCTGCACAACACCAACAGCTACTGCCTGAAGACTGCAACAGGGGAAATGGCGAAGGTATTTGGAGAAGTTCGTTTTACGATTACTCTGGCAGGACTGACGTTCTCCCATGCGTTTCTGGTGGCAGATATATGCGACGAGTGCATCATCGGAGTAGACTTCATGAAAGCAAATGAAGTAATCTTGGACATCGGGATGCAAGTACTGAGGTATCGAAATGTGGAGATTCCGATGGTGTACGGAAATGAGAATGCCGTAACTCTCAGGACAGTCATCAGCAAAGACGAAGTTTTGCCGCCGTCTTCAGAGACAATCATTTGGACGAAGCTGGAAGGTGATCTTGGGAGCCACCGATTCTACATAGTAGAACCAGACCCAGAGAAGAATTCTCAAGACTACATCGTGGGAAAGACGTTAGTCGAACCAAAGAACACCATGGTTCCAGTGAGGGTTTTGAACGCAAGACCACACACTGTCAAACTAAGGCGAGGGGAGGTGACTGGAAAATGCACGCCGATTACCGCCGTCGCAACAATATCTGAACGTGATGCTCCAAAACCTCTCCCATCACCTTGGGCAGCGGAAACGAGAGAGACGATTCTCCAGTCCAGTGAGCTGAATCAGGAGCAGCGAACTATGGCAGAGAATCTTATCAATGAGTACGCTGATGTATTTGCCTCACAGGACGGAGAATACGGCCGAACACACCTGGTACAACATCGAATAGACACTGGTGATACTAGACCAATTCGTCAGCCTGCTAGGCGCCTTCCATTGGCAAAGCAGACAGAAGTTGCAGAGATGGTGTCGGCAATGGAGAAAGAAGGTCTGATTGAAAGTTCCAAAAGTCCGTGGGCATCACCGGTTGTACTGGTTAAGAAGAAAGATGGCAGCACGCGGTTCTGCGTGGACTATCGGCAGCTCAATTACGTCACCAAGAAAGACAGCTACCCTCTGCCACGGATTGACGACACGCTAGACACACTATCAGGAGCCCGATGGTTTTCCACTCTCGACTTGAAGAGTGGCTACTGGCAGGTACAGATCCATCCAGAAGACCGGGAGAAAACCGCCTTCACCGCAGGAAATGGGCTATGGCAATTCACGGTAATGCCATTCGGGCTGTGCAATGCTCCGGCGACTTTCGAGCGATTGATGGAATGTGTCCTGCAAGGGTTAACATGGAAAACCTGTTTGGTATACTTGGATGATGTCATCGTCGTAGGAAAAACGTTTGCGCAACACCGAGACAATCTAAGGGATGTGTTTCAAAGGCTTCGAAGTGCCCACCTGAAGCTCAACCCCAAGAAGTGCGCCCTGTTTAGAGCGGAAGTCAAGTACCTGGGACACATAATTTCAGCGAAAGGAGTGAGAACCGATCCGGAGAAGGTCGAAGCGGTGAAAAACTGGCCAGTCCCCAAAGACAAACACCAACTAAGGAGCTTCCTGGGCCCAGCCACCTACTACAGACGGTTCGTGAAGGATTTTGCCGGGATCGCAAAGAACCTGCACCAGTTGACGGAAAAGGGAAAACAATTCAAATGGTCAATTGAGTGCGAGAAGAGCTTCAAGGCACTTAAACAACGGCTATGCGATGCCCCGATACTGGCTGCAGATGGATGCAGATGCTAGTAATGTCGGGGTAGGAGCCGTACTCTCCCAGGTGCATGACGGCCAAGAGAAGGTGGTTGCGTACTTCAGCAAGGTGCTCTCTAAGCCAGAAAGGAACTACTGCGTGACAAGGCGGGAACTTCTAGCTTTGATCTTGGCTACGAAGCATTTTCACAAATACCTTTACGGGAGGAAGTTCGTTCTTCGCACAGACCATGCAGCCTTAAAATGGCTATTACAGTTCAAGAGTCCTGAGGGTCAGGTCGCAAGATGGATCGAAAGGCTGCAAATCTACGACTACGAAATACAGCATCGTAAAGGAAAACTCCACTCTAATGCGGATGCACTGTCCCGGAGACCATGCAGAACGGATTGTAAACATTGTGCGCGTCAGGAAGAACGGGAGCTGGTTTCCATCCAAAGAATGAGAGCCGAACCTATCGCCGGCTGGAGCGTAGATGAGATCCGGAACGCTCAGAAGGAAGACCCGGATATCGAGCCGATTCTGGCCTGGAAGGAGAACATGGAGAAACCGGATCATCAGGACATCTCTCACAGAAGCCCGACCTTAAAGGCATATTTTGCGCAGTGGGACTCCCTCCATGTCCAGGAAGGTGTTCTGAGAAGAAAATGGGAATCCTCCGACGGAAAGTCGTTTGTAATGCAGCTTGTCGTACCGCGGACGAGGGTCAAGGAGGTGTTACAGGAAATGCATGGCGGGGCGACCGGAGGCCACTTGGGAGTGAATAAGACGCTAGAAAAGGTACGAGAACGTTTTTATTGGTTAAAAGCGAAGGAAGATATCGAAGACTGGTGCAGAAAATGCGACGTGTGTGTAGCTAGCAAGGGTCCGAGAATCAAAACTCGAGGTAAGATGCACCAATACAACGTGGGAGCACCTTTCGAAAGAATCGCCATTGACATCGCAGGGCCCTTTCCAGAAACAGACAATGGTAATCGGTATATACTCGTAGTGATGGACTACTTCAGTAAGTGGCCGGAAGCGTTTCCGATCCCTAACCAGGAAGCCAGAACCGTGGCGGAGCAGATCGTCTACAATTGGGTTAGCAGATTCGGTGTGCCCTTGGAATTGCATTCTGACCAAGGGCGGAACTTAGAGTCAAGAATCTTCCAAGAGATGTTTCAACTACTCGGAATCAAAAAGACAAGGACAACCCCGCTTCATCCACAGTCGGACGGTATGGTGGAGCGTTTCAATAGGACTTTGGACGAACATCTCTCGAAGGTCGTAGGTGACTACCAACGGGATTGGGACCGGCAGATTCCCTTGTTTTTGATGGCCTATAGAAGTGCCGTGCATAGCACTACTCGACATACGCCGTTCGAAATCTTATTTGGTGGAATAGCTCGTTTACCCAGTGAGGTGAAATTTGGATCTCCTACCAATGAGCCCAGAAATGAAGAAGAGTACGTGGCGGACCTTAGGGAAAGGCTTAGGGACATACACCAAAGGACCAGAAGCCAGATTAAGATGACGAGCGACCGCATGAAGACCAGGTATGATGCCAAGGCAACAACGTCAGGATTCCAGGAAGGAGATCTGGTGTGGCTGTATAATCCCCATCGCCAAAAGGGGAAATCACCTAAATTACAGCGGAACTGGGAAGGTCCCTACAGAATAGTAACCCGCATCAACGATGTTGTCTACCGCATCCAGCGAGGACCGAGGGCCAAAATGAAAGTGGTTCATGTGGACCGACTGAGTCGATACAATGGCCGAAATGAGGATGCACTTGTTCGGGACGAACACGTCTAAGAGGGGGGCAGTGTAGCATAATAATAACTACGCTCCTATGTCTATGCAGGAAATTCCGAAGCGACTTTCCATTCTGGCAGAATTTTTGTTCGAACTGTCCTTTCATTCGAGGTTGGTGTCTGGGACGAAGTCTCCACAGCTCATGTCAACGAAAGAGACGAATAATATCAGGGATAAAAGGGAATTATAACTGCAAGAATTATTTCTCTTGTTCCAGTGGTCGAAGAATTTGCTAGAAGTTTCTGGCTATCAGAAACTTCTGCTATATAAGGACAGATGGCGATCAAAAAAGACACAGTTGGTTTAGAACCGTGGCGAAGAGATTGGAAAAGTGATAATGGGCGAAGTTGTAATTTGGTGATAAATTGAAAGTTGAGAGTGAACAAGAAAAAGTAATTAGTTTGGATTTGTGAATTAAGTAATAGAAAGGAGATAAAATGATTTGAGAGGAAAGATACCTTGTAAGAAAAGAATTTGCGAAGAATAGTATAGTGTGAACTTGAATTGTTCTATAGACTAGAAAATAAAGAAATAAATTTCACAGAATATCGTTTTATCTACTCGAGCCGTAGCCAGCATAGTACAATACTTACCGCAGTTTGCACTTTCAGGTTCGCTGGTTTTCAAAGGAATGACTCATTGAAAATGTAAAGGAAGGCGCGAAAAATGTAAAGAGTGCAGACTGCGGCGGAAAGAGCAACAACTATATTTTTTTCTTTAATTTAACATACTGTCGGCTAGGTGGTGCTGCGATGAAGATCGGTTCGCTTCATCATTTTCTTTAGGGTGGTTGTTTATGGGCGTTCTTCCACATCCTCGCCTCCGTGAATCAACCCAATTCACTATCTATGCTGAGAACGGCCAATTTAGAGACTGGACGGCGTAGCACTCCAGACTTTGTGGGAACGTCGGCTCGTCTCACCATTCCATCTGCCCCTTGAAAAACTCGTTCTACTCTTCCTCGACACCACTGTTTTCTAGGCATGTTCGCATCACAAATGAACACCAGGTCTCCTTCCTTCAACGGCTCTGTTGGTTGGCATCACTTGGCTCTTCGTGTAAAAGTTGGCAAGTATTCTGAGATCCATCGCTTCCAAAATCTGTCTCTGAGCTGACGGGCAATTCGCCAATGTTTCCGAAGGCTACACAGCTTCTTGAATGGCTCACTTCCACCTGGCGTCTGGGCTGTGTTTGCTGTTCCCAGTAGGAAGTGAGTAGGCGTCAGTGGCTCCTCCTTGTCCACGGAAATTGGCAAATGCGTCAGAGGTCGTGAATTCACAACATTTTCTGCTTCGATGACCAGGCATTGTAGCGTATACTCCCGAGGCGAGACTTCTTTCAATGTGTGTCGTAGTACCTTCTTTACGCACTGGACCATGCGCTCCCACATAGAGCCTTCGGATGGGTTGCTAGGACAGTTGAAAACCCATTCAACACCCTTGGCTGGCAGCTCATCTTGGATACGACCACAATAGAACACCTCGTTGAAACGTTTCCCCTGCTGGTCTGTTCCAACGAAGTCTGTTGACAAGTCACAAGCAACTTCTAGGTGAATGGCTCGGACAACAAGGCACGTAAATAGTGCCACCTCTCTCTTCTCGACATGACAACCAATGGTAACCGTGAGATTCCAGGCCGGTATAGGTGAATGGCATCACAAACGGCGTTAAGCGATCTTCGGGTAGAGGCCCCAACCAATGGTACAACAGGCTTGACTCGCCGTAACTTGCACAGGCAACATCTGGCAATCACCTTGCGCATGACCTGTCGAAGGCGTGGAATTCAGTACTGGTATAGCACAAGTTCAGCTATGTGGAGTTCTTCCACTTTTAAACTATTGACTGGCGTTATGTGATGTACTCGGCGAACCTATCATAGGACGTATGCGATTGTTTTTTTGAGCTTTAAAATGGAAGAAAAGTTGCAAAATTTAATGAATGGCGAACCTATCATAGGACGTATGCGATTGTTTTTTTGAGCTTTAAAATGGAAGAAAAGTTGCAAAATTTAATGAAGATGTTACTTACAGTAAGAAGAGCGAACTTTGAGGGAAGTTCCTCGAATTCATTACCTTCATAGTGGCTGACGTTGGCAAGGTCAGCGGGCCACAAGTCTTCCCTTTGTTTTAGAAAACTTGGTCCAGTCAACCATCTCGATGAAGGGGTAAAGTCGACCTGGCGATTTGATCGAGTGGCTTTATCAGCGACGTTGTCCTGGGTAGGTATCCACCTCCAATTGGACATCTCGGTAGCGGCAAGAATTTCAGATACCATGTGGGCTACAAAGGGCTTGTAGAGGCGGTTCTGCGAGTCAATCCACTTGATGACTGTCTTTGAAAATGTCCACAAAACACATCGGCTGACGTGTAGGGTTATGTGTTCTTCCACGATCATTTGCATCAAGTGAGTTCCAAGCACGGCAGCTTGGAGCTCGAGGCGTGGAATTGTCATCGACTTCAATGGTGTGCACTTGGTCTTTGCACAGACAAATGCGACTGCTGCTTCTTCATCCGGACTTTCAGATCTCCATTATGCTACGGCAGCGAATGCTTAATCGCTTGCGTTGACAAGGATGTGAAGCTGGAGCTTCTTTGGCAAAGCGTTGGTGAAGTAGTAACGTGGGATCCGCATCCCGACATCTTGGTCCGAATTCTCACACCACCTGATCCAGCTGCATTGATGTGGCTCGGCAATGGCTTGTCATCTCGTTGTAGGTGGCGGCGAACGTATCGTCTCTCTTCATCTTACGCTCTATACCAATGAACCTCTTCTTTGCCATAGCATAGCAGTCGGGTAGCTCAATGTCATCACGCTTCCAAAGCAGTCCAGTTCGGACCTTCGACCTTGACTATGATCGACTGTAAAATATTACGAGCTCTCCGATCTGCTTCGGTTTCTACCACTGGTGCTAGCCGCACTCCAAAACTTTCCGTGTTGAAATAATCTGCCACTAGTTTGTTGAGGGCATCTTCGATTGGTCTAAGCCATTGAGTATCTGAGGCATGGCGTCATCATAAGCGAGGGCTGGTAACCGCTTAAAACATCTTGTATCCCTGCGTAGGTTATACTCGTCCAGGCTTTGCATCGGCAGACGAAGGTTTGAAAAGCTATAGACATCATGAAGCGTATGTTTCTTCTTGTTATGTGCAGCACTTATGTGAATGCTGACCACAGTTGAAGATTCTTGGGCGGCTCTTCCACCGAGCCATTGAAGATCCAACCTGCTTTACCCTCCATCAAAACCAAGTTCCTTTATAAGACTGCTATCCATCATCGTTACTGAAGACCCTTCATCCATAAGAGCATACGTGTCGACCCGCTTGCTTGTTATGATCTTGCAAATTTTTTCCTTAGATCACTATGTCATCATATCCCCTGTAATCCAGAGAGTACGACGTTCATGAGTCTCTGGAATGTAGGTGGAGCATTTCGTAAACCGAACGGTATTCTGTTGAACTCGAAATGGCCGTTGGTAGTGCTAATCGCGGTTTTTTCTTTATCCTCTTCAGTAATCTCAATTTGGTGAAAACCATTTGCCAGGTCTATAGTGGTGAAATACTTTGAATCTCCAAGTTGCCCGAGAATGTCGTCGATATTGGGAATTGGGTACGCGTCCGGAATAGTAGCCTCATTTAGTTTTCGATAGTCTATTACGACTCTCCATTTTTGATCTCCCTTTTTGGGGACTACGAGGAGTAGTGCATTCCATGGACTAGTGCTTGGTCTAATCACATCGTCTTGCAGCATTTGATCGACTTGGTCCTTTATTTCTTGCTTGTGGATTTCTGCTAGGCGGTATGGACGTATATTAGCAGGGTCTGTATTTTCAGTCGTTTTAATGGAATGTGTTATTCCTGACGTGGAAGATAATTTGTCGCCTTCAATAAAGAACAAGTGATTAGAATGTCTGCAGATATCTTTTATTGACTATTTTTCTTCTGGATTGAGATGGTTAAGGTTTAATTCTGTTTCAAGTTTTTCTAATCTTTGTTCAACTATTTGATTTGTGTATCTATAGTTTAGGTTATATACTGTGTAGTGGTCCATTTTTCAGACTTAAGGTTCAAGTTTTCTATATTAACGGCCTCATTGTTGGCGTTTAAAATTGATATGAATACATAACCATTTTTAGGCGTCGTTATCATTGATGCCGAATATACTTGCGGGGCTATTTCCTGAGAAAGATATATTTGGTCCATTTTTTCTTTTACTCGCCCCTACTTTATCCGTATACAGTAACAGGCAGCACTCGGAAAAGTAATTTACTGTTTTGGACTGGCTATACAGCTTAGAACTGCTTCTCTCTTGTCGTTGACGTCATATTGTGCATGTGACATTGACGCACCCTTGGGGACAGGCTGCCTTGGTTCGTGCAACAACTGATGGTGACTCCTTTGGCACCCATCAACACCACAAGATCTTCGACGGCGGTGGCAATTCCGAAGACTATGTTCCACTCCCAAGCATGTGAAACACAAACGATAACGTCTTACTTGAGTCCACTTTTCATTCACGCTGCATTCCAAGAAACGTTCGCAATCAACCAATCTGTGGCGGCATTGACATATTGGACACTTAAATGCTGGCTGACCCTCGGCTGCTTGAAGAACTGAATGGCGCTTTGGTTCTACCGCTATGCGACTACCGGTACCCTTCGTGCCTTGTACCACAGAAATCAAGTTTGCAACTTGACTTAACCACTTGATGAAGTCGACTATTGTTGGATACGGCTGTATCTGTACTTCATGTCCAACCCACTCAATCCTCTGATTCACGGGAATCTTAAAAACAAGCTCCTTCAATAGAGTGGGGTTGGCTAGATGATGTTGGCCATTGATGGATGACAAAAACACTGCTAGGTTCTTGGCATTCACTGCAAACGGGATCAACTTCTCCGCTGATGATTCGGTAATCCTAACTATTTCCTGAACCAGTTGAAGTTACTGTCTATCAACTGTTCAGGGCGGCCAAAACTAGAACGAAGTTGCTCCATCACCAGGTTGACATTGCCGGCATGAATCATCATACACCTCACCACATTTCTTGCATCACCCTTCAACGCTTTCTGTAGGCGCATATTGCTCTCCAGATTACTGTAGTTGTAAGCTGTAGTTGACTCGGCACACACTGCTGAAAACATGGGCCAGTCTTCTGGATCATCACTGAATTCATGCAAATCCTGAAGCTTTCGAGGCGCAGTGAATTGTTGCTGGGATGTACCACTGCAGCTTCCAGTAAAAGTTGGAGCAGCATCGGTGTGTGAGGAAGTGGAGAAAACCATGTGTGCGGTGATGATTGTGTTCTAACGTTGGCTGGAACACTGGTAAGTGTAACGTGATTAGCTGTGTACATACCTGGCAATGAACAGCTAAGATTGGATGACGGCAGTAACGGGTTGGTGAATGTTACCGTTGGCTGTACGAATACCGCTGGAGCTGAACCGTGTGTTACGGTAGTGGATAACGGTGGCGTCCACTGGGCAACTGTTGAGGAAGCGGCTTGCATCGGTCTGTTCTGCAGTGTCTCTTTCAAGGACTTGCACTGTAGATCTCGTTCGCCCAGTTTAATCTGGGTGTTCCTGAGTTCACCTTCAATGGAAGTGAGTTTTCTTTGAAACTCCTCTAGAATACTCTGTGTGGACTTAGTCGTGGCGATTTTTGTCGGGTCTGCAGCTGTGACTTCTGAAACCCTTTGTGAAGGATAGGCTGTTGTTGCGGCTATGTTGGCACCGGCAACTGGAATCCTTTGTAAAGGGCTGGCTGGCGATCGGACTCTGAAACATTTTGTGAATTGTCGGCTGTCGATGTGGCGGCATTGGCATCTTCCATATTACAGCTGGCAATAAATGGTTCCTCAGGGTGAAGACGCGGATTTTTTCTGGATGGCGTACATTTCATAATAGCAAAGGAACACCACGGCGGCAAGGGTGTCTTAACTCTTATAACTGGCGGCAATCTGGAATTACTCTACGGCATGAAGCAATTAACTGCAAATGAAAATGTAATTTAATCAACGGCAGTATTCACAAATCCTTGATACTTTTGAATCATTTCTCAGCGATGGAAGTCTTTAAAATGGCGACTATTCAATCCAATATAAATATGTATTGTAATATGCGAGCTACGGCTCGAGTAGATAAAACAATTATTCTGTGAAATTATTTCTTTATTTTCTACTCTATAGAACAATTCAAGTTCACACTATACTATTCTTCGCAAATTCTTTTCTTACAATGTCTCTTTCCTCTCAAATCACTTTATCTCCTTTCAATTACTTAATTCACAAATCCAAACTAATTACTTTTTCTTGTTCACTCTCAACTTTCAATTTATCACCAAATTACAACTTCGCCCATTATCACTTTTCCAATCTCTTCGCCACGGTTCTAAACCAACTGTGTCTTTTTTTGATCGCCATCTGTCCTTATATAGCAGAAGTTTCTGATAGCCAGAAACTTCTAGCAAATTCTTCGACCACTGGAACAAGAGAAATAATTCTTGCAGTTATAATTCCCTTTTATCCCTAATATTATTCGTCTCTTTCGTTGACATGAGCTGTGGAGACTTCGTCCCCGACACGAACCTCGAATGAAGGACAGTTTGAACCAAAATTCTGCCAGAATGGAAAGTCACTTCGGAATTTGCTGCATAGACATAGGCGCGTAGTTATTATTATGCTACACTGCCCCCCTCTTAGACGTGTTCGTCCCGAACAAGTGCATCCTCATTTCGGCCATTGTATCGACTCAGTCGGTCCACATGAACCACTTTCATTTTGGCCCTTGGTCCTCGCTGGATGCGGTAGACAACATCGTTGATGCGGGTTACTATTCTGTAGGGACCTTCCCAGTTCCGCTGTAACTTAGGTGATTTCCCCTTTTGGCGATGGGGATTATACAGCCACACCAGATCTCCTTCCTGGAATCCTGACGTTGTTGCCTTGGCATCATACCTGGTCTTCATGCGGTCGCTCGTCATCTTAATCTGGCTTCTGGTCCTTTGGTGTATGTCCCTAAGCCTTTCCCTAAGGTCCGCCACGTACTCTTCTTCATTTCTGGGCTCATTGGTAGGAGATCCAAATTTCACCTCACTGGGTAAACGAGCTATTCCACCAAATAAGATTTCGAACGGCGTATGTCGAGTAGTGCTATGCACGGCACTTCTATAGGCCATCAAAAACAAGGGAATCTGCCGGTCCCAATCCCGTTGGTAGTCACCTACGACCTTCGAGAGATGTTCGTCCAAAGTCCTATTGAAACGCTCCACCATACCGTCCGACTGTGGATGAAGCGGGGTTGTCCTTGTCTTTTTGATTCCGAGTAGTTGACACATCTCTTGGAAGATTCTTGACTCGAAGTTCCGCCCTTGGTCAGAATGCAATTCCAAGGGCACACCGAATCTGCTAACCCAATTGTAGACGATCTGCTCCGCCACGGTTCTGCTTTCCTGGTTAGGGATCGGAAACGCTTCCGGCCACTTACTGAAGTAGTCCATCACTACGAGTATATACCGATTACCATTGTCGGTTTCCGGAAAGGGCCCTGCGATGTCAATGGCGATTCGTTCGAAAGGTGCTCCCACGTTGTATTGGTGCATCTTACCTCGAGTTTTGATTCTCGGACCCTTGCTAGCTGCACACACGTCGCATTTTCTGCACCAGTCTTCGATATCTTCCTTCGCTTTTAACCAATAAAAACGTTCTCGTACCTTTTCTAGCGTCTTATTCACTCCCAAGTGGCCTCCGGTCGCCCCGCCATGCATTTCCTGTAACACCTCCTTGACCCTCGTCCGCGGTACGACAAGCTGCATTACAAACGACTTTCCGTCGGAGGATTCCCATTTTCTTCTCAGAACACCTTCCTGGACATGGAGGGAGTCCCACTGCGCAAAATATGCCTTTAAGGTCGGGCTTCTGTGAGAGATGTCCTGATGATCCGGTTTCTCCATGTTCTCCTTCCAGGCCAGAATCGGCTCGATATCCGGGTCTTCCTTCTGAGCGTTCCGGATCTCATCTACGCTCCAGCCGGCGATAGGTTCGGCTCTCATTCTTTGGATGGAAACCAGCTCCCGTTCTTCCTGACGCGCACAATGTTTACAATCCGTTCTGCATGGTCTCCGGGACAGTGCATCCGCATTAGAGTGGAGTTTTCCTTTACGATGCTGTATTTCGTAGTCGTAGATTTGCAGCCTTTCTATCCATCTTGCGACCTGACCCTCAGGACTCTTGAACTGTAATAGCCATTTTAAGGCTGCATGGTCTGTGCGAAGAACGAACTTCCTCCCGTAGAGGTATTTGTGAAAATGCTTCGTAGCCAAGATCAAAGCTAGAAGTTCCCGCCTTGTCACGCAGTAGTTCCTTTCTGGCTTAGAGAGCACCTTGCTGAAGCACGCAACCACCTTCTCTTGGCCGTCATGCACCTGGGAGAGTACGGCTCCTACCCCGACATTACTAGCATCTGCATCCACAACGAACGTTTCCCCGGGAGTGGGGTAAGCCAGTATCGGGGCATCGCATAGCCGTTGTTTAAGTGCCTTGAAGCTCTTCTCGCACTCAATTGACCATTTGAATTGTTTTCCCTTTTCCGTCAACTGGTGCAGGTTCTTTGCGATCCCGGCAAAATCCTTCACGAACCGTCTGTAGTAGGTGGCTAGGCCCAGGAAGCTCCTTAGTTGGTGTTTGTCTTTGGGGACTGGCCAGTTTTTCACCGCTTCGACCTTCTCCGGATCGGTTCTCACTCCTTTCGCTGAAATTATGTGTCCCAGGTACTTGACTTCCGCTCTAAACAGGGCGCACTTCTTGGGGTTGAGCTTCAGGTGGGCACTTCGAAGCCTTTGAAACACATCCCTTAGATTGTCTCGGTGTTGCGCAAACGTTTTTCCTACGACGATGACATCATCCAAGTATACCAAACAGGTTTTCCATGTTAACCCTTGCAGGACACATTCCATCAATCGCTCGAAAGTCGCCGGAGCATTGCACAGCCCGAATGGCATTACCGTGAATTGCCATAGCCCATTTCCTGTGGTGAAGGCGGTTTTCTCCCGGTCTTCTGGATGGATCTGTACCTGCCAGTAGCCACTCTTCAAGTCGAGAGTGGAAAACCATCGGGCTCCTGATAGTGTGTCTAGCGTGTCGTCAATCCATGGCAGAGGATAGCTGTCTTTCTTGGTGACGTAATTGAGCTGCCGATAGTCCACGCAGAACCGCGTGCTGCCATCTTTCTTCTTTACCAGTACAACCGGTGATGCCCACGGACTTTTGGAACTTTCAATCAGACCTTCTTTCTCCATTGCCGACACCATCTCTGCAACTTCTGTCTGCTTTGCCAATGGAAGGCGCCTAGCAGGCTGACGAATTGGTCTAGTATCACCAGTGTCTATTCGATGTTGTACCAGGTGTGTTCGGCCGTATTCTCCGTCCTGTGAGGCAAATACATCAGCGTACTCATTGATAAGATTCTCTGCCATAGTTCGCTGCTCCTGATTCAGCTCACTGGACTGGAGAATCGTCTCTCTCGTTTCCGCTGTCCAAGGTGATGGGAGAGGTTTTGGAGCATCACGTTCAGATATTGTTGCGACGGCGGTAATCGGCGTGCATTTTCCAGTCACATCCCCTCGCCTTAGTTTTACAGTGTGTGGTCTTGCGTTCAAAACCCTCACTGGAACCATGGTGTTCTTTGGTTCGACTAACGTCTTTCCCACGATGTAGTCTTGAGAATTCTTCTCTGGGTCTGGTTCTACTATGTAGAATCGGTGGCTCCCAAGATCACCTTCCAGCTTTGTCCAAATGATTGTCTCTGAAGACGGCGGCAAAACTTCGTCTTTGCTGATGACTGTCCTGAGAGTTAAGGCATTCTCATTTCCGTACACCATCGGAATCTCCACATTTCGATACCTCAGTACTTGCATCCCGATGTCCAAGATTACTTCATTTGCTTTCATGAAGTCTACTCCGATGATGCACTCGTCGCATATATCTGCCACCAGAAACGCATGGGAGAACGTCAGTCCTGCCAGAGTAATCGTAAGACGAACTTCTCCAAATACCTTCGCCATTTCCCCTGTTGCAGTCTTCAGGCAGTAGCTGTTGGTGTTGTGCAGCCAGGAGCTTTTGACGATATCTCTTCTTACAATGGAGGCAGTGGCACCTGTGTCGATGGTGGCTACGCACTTCTTCTCGTTGATTAGTGCCTCCACTGTCAGGCTCTTGTTACCCCGTTTGGTTTGCGAAACTTGAATGGTGGTCCTGGGGGCCTCGATTCCAGTAACCAACTTCTGCCCCGCGAAGTTGGTCCTTACGCATCTCCCGACTGCTGGTTTTGGGAAGTCTGACCGACAGGATGCTTCCTCTCTGCTTCTCCTACTTCCGCAATGTGGACAATTTCCTCGTCTAGGTGCACTTCTGCACTGCCGTTGTAGGTGTCCGGTTTGGTTGCAATTCCAGCAACGGATTTGACTTCCGCGAGCTTTGACGGCTGTTCTCTGGCATGAGCATTCCACGACGGACATTTCCCTGACACGGTGTATTCCCTGGTATGCTTGGTCCGCAGCCTTCATTGACAAAGCGAATGCCAATGCCTCGGGGAGTGTTCGCTTTTCAGCCATCCTTACAGCCATTTGCAGTTGTCTGTCCTCTATGGCCTGAATAAAAGCTTCCACCGCCATTTCGTTGATAAGCTCCTCACCGGCTTTAGGGTATGAAAGATGGGCTAGTCGCTCTATATCCGCTTGCAACTGTTGGAGCGTTTCCCCCCTTTTCTGGACTCGACTACGCAGCTGAACCCTGTACACCTGCTGCATGTGTTCATCCCCAAACCGCATCTCGATAGCCTGAACCAGAGAGTCGTAGTTCTGCTGTTTATCTTCCGGGATGGTTTGCAAGAGCTCCGCAGCTGGACCCCTCAGTGCAAGCGTGAGTGCAATAGACTTCTCTTCATCGTCCCAGCTATTGGTCATTGCGGCCGCTTCGAATTGCCTCTTATAAATTGGCCATGATGTTTGACCATCGAAGATAGGAGGCTGCATCTCCTTTCTTCTCAGACCGTCAGTGGAATATTCCCGTGCTTTCTGTCTCTTCACGTTGCTGAGCTCCTTAGCAAGATTTTCGACTTGCTTTTCTACTTTTCAAACTGAGTCTCTATCTTCCCGAACTGAGTTTCGTGTTTCTCAAAATTTTCATCGAATCTAGTTTCGACTTTTTCGAGTTGCGTCTCGACCTTCTCGATTTTCTCTTCGATCACTTCGAATTTGGATTCCAAGTTCTTGTTTTGCTCATCAAGTTTACTTTCCAGAGCATCTAGCGAATTCTTTTGTTCGTCTATAGCTTTCTTTTGTTCGTCCATTGCTTTCTTTTGTTCGTCCAGCTTAAGTTCTAGAGAATTCCTCTGGTCGTCCATTGCTTTCTTTTGTTCGTCCATGACTAACTTAAGTTGCAGGAGCAGACTTGTTATACCCGGGTCGGCTGCTGTACTTGCTGGTTCCTCTTCCACGTCAAACTCTACGTCGTGCGGATTTTCACCTTCCTGCGTTACTGCTTCTTCCAGACGAATCAGCAGAGCATCTTTTCCCCCAGTTGTGTCGAGGTTCCGCTTACTGAGTTCTGCCTTTAGTTGAGTTATAGTTAGTTTTCCCAATTTGCGACCCATTTTGCGCAACTAATTAACTCAACACAGAAATCGTTTTTTTTTTTTTTTTTTTTTGTGCAATTTCACACCACGGAAATAGTTATTCACAGAATAAGTTTTATCCCACTTCTGACACCAATGTAATATGTGAGCTACGGCTCGAGTAGATAAAACAATTATTCTGTGAAATTATTTCTTTATTTTCTACTCTATAGAACAATTCAAGTTCACACTATACTATTCTTCGCAAATTCTTTTCTTACAATGTCTCTTTCCTCTCAAATCACTTTATCTCCTTTCAATTACTTAATTCACAAATCCAAACTAATTACTTTTTCTTGTTCACTCTCAACTTTCAATTTATCACCAAATTACAACTTCGCCCATTATCACTTTTCCAATCTCTTCGCCACGGTTCTAAACCAACTGTGTCTTTTTTTGATCGCCATCTGTCCTTATATAGCAGAAGTTTCTGATAGCCAGAAACTTCTAGCAAATTCTTCGACCACTGGAACAAGAGAAATAATTCTTGCAGTTATAATTCCCTTTTATCCCTAATATTATTCGCCTCTTTCGTTGACATGAGCTGTGGAGACTTCGTCCCCGACACGAACCTCGAATGAAGGACAGTTTGAACCAAAATTCTGCCAGAATGGAAAGTCACTTCGGAATTTGCTGCATAGACATAGGCGCGTAGTTATTATTATGCTACAGTATGTAGTTCACGGCACATTCGCAGAAATCGCAAAGGCTAAAAAGAAAAACGCAATTTAAACCACTGCTGGATTACCAAATTACGAAATAAAACGCTGTCCCTTTGAGGTAAAATGAAAATAATGGCCGCAGATACATATATGCGGTATGTAAGTAATTTTATTTCTGTGGAAGAGTTGCATTAATCTTTTCTCTTATACAATAATTCTAGAATACTGTAGCATAATAATAACTACGCTCCTATGTCTATGCAGCAAATTCCGAAGTGACTTTCCATTCTGGCAGAATTTTGGTTCGAACTGTCCTTTCATTTGAGGTTCGTGTCTGGGACGAAGTCTCCACAGCTCATGTCAACGAAAGAGACGAATAATATCAGGGATAAAAGGGAATTATAACTGCAAGAATTATTTCTCTTGTTCCAGTGGTCGAAGAATTTGCTAGAAGTTTCTGGCTATCAGAAACTTCTGCTATATAAGGACAGATGGCTATCAAAAAAGACACAGTTGGTTTAGAACCGTGGCGAAGAGATTGGAAAAGTGATAATGGGCGAAGTTGTAATTTGGTGATAAATTGAAAGTTGAGAGTGAACAAGAAAAAGTAATTAGTTTGGATTTGTGAATTAAGTAATAGAAAGGAGATAAAGTGATTTGAGAGGAAAGAGACCTTGTAAGAAAAGAATTTGCGAAGAATAGTATAGTGTGAACTTGAATTGTTCTATAGACTAGAAAATAAAGAAATAAATTTCACAGAATATCGTTTTATCTACTCGAGCCGTAGCCAGCATAGTACATTGGTGTCAGAAGCGGAATAAAACTTATTCTGTGAATAACTATTTCCGTGGTGTGAAATTGAAAAAAAAAAAAAAAAAAAAAAAAAAAAAAAAACCATTTCCGTGTTGAGTTAAGTAGTTGCGCAAAATGGGTCGCAAATTGGGAAAACTAACTATAATTCAACTAAAGGCAGAACTCAGTAAGCGGAACCTCGACACAACTGGGGGAAAAGATGCCCTGCTGATTCGTCTGGAAGAAGCAGTAACGCAGGAAGGTGAAAATCCGCACGACGTAGAGTTTGACGTGGAAGAGGAACCAGCAAGTACAGCAGCCGACCCGGGTATAACGAGTCTGCTCCTGCAACTTAAGTTAGTCATGGACGAACAAAAGAAAGCAATAGAAGATAAAAAGGAATTCTATAGAACTTAAGCTGGACGAACAAAAGAATTCTCTAGAACTTAAGATGGACGAACAAAAGAAAGCAATGGACGAACAAAAGAATTCTCTAGATGCTCTGGAAAGCAAACTTGATGAGCAAAACAAGAACTAGGAATCCAAATTCGAAGCGATCGAAGAGAAAATCGAGAAGGTCGAGACGCAACTCGGAAAAGTCGAAACTAGATTCGATGAAAATTTTGAGAAACATGACACTCAGTTCGGGAAAATAGAGACTCAGTTTGAAAAAGTGGATACGCAATTCGAGATAGTAGGGAAGCAAGTCGAAAATCTTGCTAAGGAGCTCAGCGACGTGAAGAGACAGAAAGCACGGGAATATTCCACTGACGGTCTCAGAAGAAAGGAGATGCAGCCTCCTATCTTCGGTGGTCAAACATCATGGCCAATTTATAAAAGGCAATTCAAAGCGGCCGCAATGACCAATAGCTGGGACGATGAAGAGAAGTCCATTGCACTCACACTTGCACTGAGGGGTCCAGCTGCGGAGCTCTTGCAGACCATCCCGGAAGATAAACAGCAGAACTACGACTCTCTGGTTCAGGCTACCGAGATGCGGTTTGGGGATGAACACATGCAGCAGGTGTACAGGGTTCAGCTGCGTAGTCGAGTCCAGAAAAGGGGGGAAACGCTCCAACAGTTGCAAGCGGATATAGAGCGACTAGCCCATCTTTCATACCCTAAAGCCGGTGAGGAGCTTATCAACGAAATGGCGGTGGAAACTTTTATTCAGGCCATAGAGGACAGACAACTGCAAATGGCTGTAAGGATGGCTGAAAAGCGAACACTCCCCGAGGCATTGGCATTCGCTTTGTCAATGAAGGCTGCGGACCAAGCATACCAGGGAATACACCGTGTCAGGGAAATGTCCGTCGTGGAATGCTCATGCCAGAGAACAGCCGTCATGGATGAAGACAGAGCTCGCGGAAGTCAAATCCGTTGCTGGAATTGCAACCAAACCGGACACATACAACGGCAGTGCAGAAGTGCACCTAGACGAGGAAATTGTTCACATTGCGGAAGTAGGAGAAGCAGAGAGGAAGCATCTGGCGGTGATAACATCCATCCTGTCAGTCAGACTTCCCCAAAACCAGCAGTCGGGAAATGCGTAAGGACCAACTTCGCGGGGCAGAAGTTGGTTACTGGAATCGAGGCCCCCAGGACCACCATTCAAGTTTCGCAAACCAAACGGGGTAACAAAAGCCTGACAGTGGAGGCACTAATCAACGAGAAGAAGTGCGTAGCCACCATCGACACAGGTGCCACTGCCTCCATTGTAAGAAGAGATATCGTCAAAAGCTCCTGGCTGCACAACACCAACAGCTACTGCCTGAAGACTGCAACAGGGGAAATGGCGAAGGTATTTGGAGAAGTTCGTCTTACGATTACTCTGGCAGGACTGACGTTCTCCCATGCGTTTCTGGTGGCAGATATATGCGACGAGTGCATCATCGGAGTAGACTTCATGAAAGCAAATGAAGTAATCTTGGACATCGGGATGCAAGTACTGAGGTATCGAAATGTGGAGATTCCGATGGTGTACGGAAATGAGAATGCCGTAACACTCAGGACAGTCATCAGCAAAGACGAAGTTTTGCCGCCGTCTTCAGAGACAATCATTTGGACGAAGCTGGAAGGTGATCTTGGGAGCCACCGATTCTACATAGTAGAACCAGACCCAGAGAAGAATTCTCAAGACTACATCGTGGGAAAGACGTTAGTCGAACCAAAGAACACCATGGTTCCAGTGAGGGTTTTGAACGCAAGACCACACACTGTAAAACTAAGGCGAGGGGATGTGACTGGAAAATGCACGCCGATTACCGCCGTCGCAACAATATCTGAACTTGATGCTCCAAAACCTCTCCCATCACCTTGGGCAGCGGAAACGAGAGAGACGATTCTCCAGTCCAGTGAGCTGAATCAGGAGCAGCGAACTATGGCAGAGAATCTTATCAATGAGTACGCTGATGTATTTGCCTCACAGGACGGAGAATACGGCCGAACACACCTGGTACAACATCGAATAGACACTGGTGATACTAGACCAATTCGTCAGCCTGCTAGGCGCCTTCCATTGGCAAAGCAGACAGAAGTTGCAGAGATGGTGTCGGCAATGGAGAAAGAAGGTCTGATTGAAAGTTCCAAAAGTCCGTGGGCATCACCGGTTGTACTGGTTAAGAAGAAAGATGGCAGCACGCGGTTCTGCGTGGACTATCGGCGGCTCAATTACGTCACCAAGAAAGACAGCTACCCTCTGCCACGGATTGACGACACGCTAGACACACTATCAGGAGCCCGATGGTTTTCCACTCTCGGCAGGAAATGGGCTATGGCAATTCACGGTAATGCCATTCGGGCTGTGCAATGCTCCGGCGACTTTCGAGCGATTGATGGAATGTGTCCTGCAAGGGTTAACATGGAAAACCTGTTTGGTATACTTGGATGATGTCATCGTCGTAGGAAAAACGTTTGCGCAACACCGAGACAATCTAAGGGATGTGTTTCAAAGGCTTCGAAGTGCCCACCTGAAGCTCAACCCCAAGAAGTGCGCCCTGTTTAGAGCGGAAGTCAAGTACCTGGGACACATAATTTCAGCGAAAGGAGTGAGAACCGATCCGGAGAAGGTCGAAGCGGTGAAAAACTGGCCAGTCCCCAAAGACAAACACCAACTAAGGAGCTTCCTGGGCCTAGCCACCTACTACAGACGGTTCGTGAAGGATTTTGCCGGGATCGCAAAGAACCTGCACCAGTTGACGGAAAAGGGAAAACAATTCAAATGGTCAATTGAGTGCGAGAAGAGCTTCAAGGCACTTAAACAACGGCTATGCGATGCCCCGATACTGGCTTACCCCACTCCCGGGGAAACGTTCATTGTGGATGCAGATGCTAGTAATGTCGGGGTAGGAGCCGTACTCTCCCAGGTGCATGACGGCCAAGAGAAGGTGGTTGCGTACTTCAGCAAGGTGCTCTCTAAGCCAGAAAGGAACTACTGCGTGACAAGGCGGGAACTTCTAGCTTTGATCTTGGCTACGAAGCATTTTCACAAATACCTTTACGTTAGGAAGTTCGTTCTTCGCACAGACCATGCAGCCTTAAAATGGCTATTACAGTTCAAGAGTCCTGAGGGTCAGGTCGCAAGATGGATCGAAAGGCTGCAAATCTACGACTACGAAATACAGCATCGTAAAGGAAAACTCCACTCTAATGCGGATGCACTGTCCCGGAGACCATGCAGAACGGATTGTAAACATTGTGCGCGTCAGGAAGAACGGGAGCTGGTTTCCATCCAAAGAATGAGAGCCGAACCTATCGCCGGCTGGAGCGTAGATGAGATCCGGAACGCTCAGAAGGAAGACCCGGATATCGAGCCGATTCTGGCCTGGAAGGAGAACATGGAGAAACCGGATCATCAGGACATCTCTCACAGAAGCCCGACCTTAAAGGCATATTTTGCGCAGTGGGACTCCCTCCATGTCCAGGAAGGTGTTCTGAGAAGAAAATGGGAATCCTCCGACGGAAAGTCGTTTGTAATGCAGCTTGTCGTACCGCGGACGAGGGTCAAGGAGGTGTTACAGGAAATGCATGGCGGGGCGACCGGAGGCCACTTGGGAGTGAATAAGACGCTAGAAAAGGTACGAGAACGTTTTTATTGGTTAAAAGCGAAGGAAGATATCGAAGACTGGTGCAGAAAATGCGACGTGTGTGCAGCTAGCAAGGGTCCGAGAATCAAAACTCGAGGTAAGATGCACCAATACAACGTGGGAGCACCTTTCGAAAGAATCGCCATTGACATCGCAGGGCCCTTTCCAGAAACCGACAATGGTAATATACTCGTAGTGATGGACTACTTCAGTAAGTGGCCGGAAGCGTTTCCGATCCCTAACCAGGAAGCCAGAACCGTGGCGGAGCAGATCGTCTACAATTGGGTTAGCAGATTCGGTGTGCCCTTGGAATTGCATTCTGACCAAGGGCGGAACTTAGAGTCAAGAATCTTCCAAGAGATGTTTCAACTACTCGGAATCAAAAAGACAAGGACAACCCCGCTTCATCCACAGTCGGACGGTATGGTGGAGCGTTTCAATAGGACTTTGGACGAACATCTCTCGAAGGTCGTAGGTGACTACCAACGGGATTGGGACCGGCAGATTCCCTTGTTTTTGATGGCCTATAGAAGTGCCGTGCATAGCACTACTCGACATACGCCGTTCGAAATCTTATTTGGTGGAATAGCTCGTTTACCCAGTGAGGTGAAATTTGGATCTCCTACCAATGAGCCCAGAAATGAAGAAGAGTACGTGGCGGACCTTAGGGAAAGGCTTAGGGACATACACCAAAGGACCAGAAGCCAGATTAAGATGACGAGCGACCGCATGAAGACCAGGTATGATGCCAAGGCAACAACGTCAGGATTCCAGGAAGGAGATCTGGTGTGGCTGTATAATCCCCATCGCCAAAAGGGGAAATCACCTAAATTACAGCGGAACTGGGAAGGTCCCTACAGAATAGTAACCCGCATCAACGATGTTGTCTACCGCATCCAGCGAGGACCGAGGGCCAAAATGAAAGTGGTTCATGTGGACCGACTGAGTCGATACAATGGCCGAAATGAGGATGCACTTGTTCGGGACGAACACGTCTAAGAGGGGGGCAGTGTAGCATAATAATAACTACGCTCCTATGTCTATGCAGGAAATTCCGAAGCGACTTTCCATTCTGGCAGAATTTTTGTTCGAACTGTCCTTTCATTCGAGGTTCGTGTCTGGGACGAAGTCTCCACAGCTCATGTCAACGAAAGAGACGAATAATATCAGGGATAAAAGGGAATTATAACTGCAAGAATTATTTCTCTTGTTCCAGTGGTCGAAGAATTTGCTAGAAGTTTCTGGCTATCAGAAACTTCTGCTATATAAGGACAGATGGCGATCAAAAAAGACACAGTTGGTTTAGAACCGTGGCGAAGAGATTGGAAAAGTGATAATGGGCGAAGTTGTAATTTGGTGATAAATTGAAAGTTGAGAGTGAACAAGAAAAAGTAATTAGTTTGGATTTGTGAATTAAGTAATAGAAAGGAGATAAAGTGATTTGAGAGGAAAGAGACCTTGTAAGAAAAGAATTTGCGAAGAATAGTATAGTGTGAACTTGAATTGTTCTATAGACTAGAAAATAAAGAAATAAATTTCACAGAATATCGTTTTATCTACTCGAGCCGTAGCCAGCATAGTACAATACTTACCGCAGTTTGCACTTTCAGGTTCGCTGGTTTTCAAAGGAATGACTCATTGAAAATGTAAAGGAAGGCGCGAAAAATGTAAAGAGTGCAGACTGCGGCGGAAAGAGCAACAACTATATTTTTTTCTTTAATTTAACATACTGTCGGCTAGGTGGTGCTGCGATGAAGATCGGTTCGCTTCATCATTTTCTTTAGGGTGGTTGTTTATGGGCGTTCTTCCACATCCTCGCCTCCGTGAATCAACCCAATTCACTATCTATGCTGAGAACGGCTAATTTAGAGACTGGACGGCGTAGCACTCCAGACTTTGTGGGAACGTCGGCTCGTCTCACCATTCCATCTGCCCCTTGAAAAACTCGTTCTACTCTTCCTCGACACCACTGTTTTCTAGGCATGTTCGTATCACAAATGAACACCAGGTCTCCTTCCTTCAACGGCTCTGTTGGTTGGCATCACTTGGCTCTTCGTGTCAAAGTTGGCAAGTATTCTGAGATCCATCGCTTCCAAAATCTGTCTCTGAGCTGACGGGCAATTCGCCAATGTTTCCGAAGGCTACACAGCTTCTTGAATGGCTCACTTCCACCTGGCGTCTGGGCTGTGTTTGCTGTTCCCAGTAGGAAGTGAGTAGGCGTCAGTGGCTCCTCCTTGTCCACGGAAATTGGCAAATGCGTCAGAGGTCGTGAATTCACAACATTTTCTGCTTCGATGACCAGGCATTGTAGCGTATACTCCCGAGGCGAGACTTCTTTCAATGTGTGTCGTAGTACCTTCTTTACGCACTGGACCATGCGCTCCCACATAGAGCCTTCGGATGGGTTGCTAGGACAGTTGAAAACCCATTCAACACCCTTGGCTGGCAGCTCATCTTGGATACGACCACAATAGAACACCTCGTTGAAACGTTTCCCCTGCTGGTCTGTTCCAACGAAGTCTGTTGACAAGTCACAAGCAACTTCTAGGTGAATGGCTCGGACAACAAGGCACGTAAATAGTGCCACCTCTCTCTTCTCGACATGACAACCAATGGTAACCGTGAGATTCCAGGCCGGTATAGGTGAATGGCATCACAAACGGCGTTAAGCGATCTTCGGGTAGAGGCCCCAACCAATGGTACAACAGGCTTGACTCGCCGTAACTTGCACAGGCAACATCTGGCAATCACCTTGCGCATGACCTGTCGAAGGCGTGGAATTCAGTACTGGTATAGCACAAGTTCAGCTATGTGGAGTTCTTCCACTTTTAAACTATTGACTGGCGTTATGTGATGTACTCGGCGAACCTATCATAGGACGTATGCGATTGTTTTTTTGAGCTTTAAAATGGAAGAAAAGTTGCAAAATTTAATGAATGGCGAACCTATCATAGGACGTATGCGATTGTTTTTTTGAGCTTTAAAATGGAAGAAAAGTTGCAAAATTTAATAAAGATGTTACTTACAGTAAGAAGAGCGAACTTTGAGGGAAGTTCCTCGAATTCATTACCTTCATAGTGGCTGACGTTGGCAAGGTCAGCGGGCCAAAAGTCTTCCCTTTGTTTTAGAAAACTTGGTCCAGTCAACCATCTCGATGAAGGGGTAAAGTCGACCTGGCGATTTGATCGAGTGGCTTTATCAGCGACGTTGTCCTGGGTAGGTATCCACCTCCAATTGGACATCTCGGTAGCGGCAAGAATTTCAGATACCATGTGGGCTACAAAGGGCTTGTAGAGGCGGTTCTGCGAGTCAATCCACTTGATGACTGTCTTTGAAAATGTCCACAAAACACTTCGGCTGACATGTAGGGTTATGTGTTTTCCACGATCATTTGCATCAAGCGAGTTCCAAGCACGGCAGCTTGGAGCTCGAGGCATGGAATTGTCATCGACTTCAATGGTGTGCACTTGGTCTTTGCACAGACAAATGCGACTGCTGCTTCTTCATCCGGACTTTCAGATCTTCATTATGCTACGGCAGCGAATGCTTCCTCGCTTGCGTTGACAAGGATGTGAAGCTGGAGCTGCTTTGGCAAAGCGTTGGTGAAGTAGTAACGTGGGATCCGCATCCCGACATCTTGGTCCGAATTCTCACACCACCTGATCCAGCTGCATTGATGTGGCTCGGCAATGGCTTGTCATCTCGTTGTAGGTGGCGGCGAACGTATCGTCTCTCTTCATCTTACGCTCTATACCAATGAACCTCTTCTTTGCCATAGCATAGCAGTCGGGTAGCTCAATGTCATCACGCTTCCAAAGTAGTCCAGTTCGGACCTTCGACCTTGACTATGATCGACTGTAAAATATTACGAGCTCTCCGATCTGCTTCGGTTTCTACCATTGGTGCTAGCCGCACTCCAAAACTTTCCGTGTTGAAATAATCTGCCACTAGTTTGTTGAGGGCATCTTCGATTGGTCTAAGCCATTGAGTATCTGAGGCATGGCATCATCATAAGCGAGGGCTGGTAACCGCTTAAAACATCTTGTATCCCTGCGTAGGTTATACTCGTCCAGGCTTTGCATCGGCAGACGAAGGTTTGAAAAGCTATAGACATCATGAAGCGTATGTTTCTTCTTGTTATGTGCAGCACTTATGTGAATGCTGACCACAGTTGAAGATTCTTGGGCGGCTCTTCCACCGAGCCATTGAAGATCCAACCTGCTTTACCCTCCATCAAAACCAAGTTCCTTTATAAGACTGCTATCCATCATCGTTACTGAAGACCCTTCATCCATAAGAGCATACGTGTCGACCCGCTTGCTTGTTATGATCTTGCAAATTTTTTCCTTAGATCACTATGTCATCATATCCCCTGTAATCCAGAGAGTACGACGTTCATGAGTCTCTGGAATGTAGGTGGAGCATTTCGTAAACCGAACGGTATTCTGTTGAACTCGAAATGGCCGTTGGTAGTGCTAATCGCGGTTTTTTTCTTTATCCTCTTCAGTAATCTCAATTTGGTGAAAACCATTTGCCAGGTCTATAGTGGTGAAATACTTTGAATCTCCAAGTTGCCCGAGAATGTCGTCGATATTGGGAATTGGGTACGCGTCCGGAATAGTAGCCTCATTTAGTTTTCGATAGTCTATTACGACTCTCCATTTTTGATCTCCCTTTTTGGGGACTACGAGGAGTAGTGCATTCCATGGACTGGTGCTTGGTCTAATCACATCGTCTTGCAGCATTTGATCGACTTGGTCCTTTATTTCTTGCTTGTGGATTTCTGCTAGGCGGTATGGACGTATATTAGCAGGGTCTGTATTTTCAGTCGTTTTAATGGAATGTGTTATTCCTGACGTGGAAGATAATTTGTCGCCTTCAATAAAGAACAAGTGATTAGAATGTCTGCAGATATCTTTTATTGACTATTTTTCTTCTGGATTGAGATGGTTAAGGTTTAATTCTGTTTCAAGTTTTTCTAATCTTTGTTCAACTATTTGATTTGTGTATCTATAGTTTAGGTTATATACTCTGTAGTGGTCCATTTTTCAGACTTAAGGTTCAAGTTTTCTATATTAACGGCCTCATTGTTGGCGTTTAAAATTGATATGAATACATAACCATTTTTAGGCGTCGTTATCATTGATGCCGAATATACTTGCGGGGCTATTTCCTGAGAAAGATATATTTGGTCCATTTTTTCTTTTACTCGCCCCTACTTTATCCGTATACAGTAACAGGCAGCACTCGGAAAAGTAATTTACTGTTTTGGACTGGCTATACAGCTTAGAACTGCTTCTCTCTTGTCGTTGACGTCATATTGTGCATGTGACATTGACGCACCCTTGGGGACAGGCTGCCTTGGTTCGTGCAACAACTGATGGTGACTCCTTTGGCACCCATCAACACCACAAGATCTTCGACGGCGGCGGCAATTCCGAAGACTATGTTCCACTCCCAAGCATGTGAAACACAAACGATAACGTCTTACTTGAGTCCACTTTTCATTCACGCTGCATTCCAAGAAACGTTCGCAATCAACCAATCTGTGGCGGCATTGACATATTGGACACTTAAATGCTGCCTGACCCACGGCTGCTTGAAGAACTGAATGGCGCTTTGGTTCTACCGCTATGCGACTACCGGTACCCTTCGTGCCTTGTACCACAGAAATCAAGTTTGCAACTTGACTTAACCACTTGATGAAGTCGACTATTGTTGGATACGGCTGTATCTGTACTTCATGTCCAACCCACTCAATCCTCTGATTCACGGGAATCTTAAAAACAAGCTCCTTCAATAGAGTGGGGTTGGCTAGATGATGTTGGCCATTGATGGATGACAAAAACACTGCTAGGTTCTTGGCATTCACTGCAAACGGGATCAACTTCTCCGCTGATGATTCGGTAATCCTAACTATTTCCTGAACCAGTTGAAGTTGCTGTCTATCAACTGTTCAGGGCGGCCAAAACTAGAACGAAGTTGCTCCATCACCAGGTTGACATTGCCGGCATGAATCATCATACACCTCACCACATTTCTTGCATCACCCTTCAACGCTTTCTGTAGGCGCATATTGCTCTCCAGATTACTGTAGTTGTAAGCTGTAGTTGACTCGGCACACACTGCTGAAAACATGGGCCAGTCTTCTGGATCATCACTGAATTCATGCAAATCCTGAAGCTTTCGAGGCGCAGTGAATTGTTGCTGGGATGTACCACTGCAGCTTCCAGTAAAAGTTGGAGCAGCATCGGTGTGTGAGGAAGTGGAGAAAACCATGTGTGCGGTGATGATTGTGTTCTAACGTTGGCTGGAACACTGGTAAGTGTAACGTGATTAGCTGTGTACATACCTGGCAATGAACAGCTAAGATTGGATGACGGCAGTAACGGGTTGGTGAATGTTACCGTTGGCTGTACGAATACCGCTGGAGCTGAACCGTGTGTTACGGTAGTGGATAACGGTGGCGTCCACTGGGCAACTGTTGAGGAAGTGGCTTGCATCGGTCTGTTCTGCAGTGCCTCTTTCAAGGACTTGCACTGTAGATCTCGTTCGCCCAGTTTAATCTGGGTGTTCCTGAGTTCACCTTCAATGGAAGTGAGTTTTCTTTGAAACTCCTCTAGAATACTCTGTGTGGACTTAGTCGTGGCGATTTTTGTCGGGTCTGCAGCTGTGACTTCTGGAACCCTTTGTGAAGGATAGGCTGTTGTTGCGGCTATGTTGGCACCGGCAACTGGAATCCTTTGTAAAGGGCTGGCTGGCGATCGGACTCTGAAACATTTTGTGAATTGTCGGCTGTCGATGTGGCGGCATTGGCATCTTCCATATTACAGCTGGCAATAAATGGTTCCTCAGGGTGAAGACGCGGATTTTTTCTGGATGGCGTACATTTCATAATAGCAAAGGAACACCACGGCGGCAAGGGTGTCTTAACTCTTATAACTGGCGGCAATCTGGAATTACTCTACGGCATGAAGCAATTAACTGCAAATGAAAATGCAATTTAATCAACTGCAGTATTCACAAATCCTTGATACTTTTGAATCATTTCTCAGCGATGGAAGTCTTTAAAATGGCGACTATTCAATCCAATATAAATATGTATGTAGTTCACGGCACAGGCGCAGAAATCGCAAAGGCTAAAAAGAAAAACGCAATTTAAACCACTGCTGGATTACCAAATTACGAAATAAAACGCTGTCCCTTTGAGGTAAAATGAAAATAATGGCCGCAGATACATATATGCGGTATGTAAGTAATTTTATTTCTGTGGAAGAGTTGCATTAATCTTTTCTCTTATGCAATAATTCTAGAATACTGTAGCATAATAATAACTACGCTCCTATGTCTATGCAGCAAATTCCGAAGTGACTTTCCATTCTGGCAGAATTTTGGTTCGAACTGTCCTTTCATTCGAGGTTCGTGTCTGGGACGAAGTCTCCACAGCTCATGTCAACGAAAGAGACGAATAATATCAGGGATAAAAGGGAATTATAACTGCAAGAATTATTTCTCTTGTTCCAGTGGTCGAAGAATTTGCTAGAAGTTTCTGGCTATCAGAAACTTCTGCTATATAAGGACAGATGGCTATCAAAAAAGACACAGTTGGTTTAGAACCGTGGCGAAGAGATTGGAAAAGTGATAATGGGCGAAGTTGTAATTTGGTGATAAATTGAAAGTTGAGAGTGAACAAGAAAAAGTAATTAGTTTGGATTTGTGAATTAAGTAATAGAAAGGAGATAAAGTGATTTGAGAGGAAAGAGACCTTGTAAGAAAAGAATTTGCGAAGAATAGTATAGTGTGAACTTGAATTGTTCTATAGACTAGAAAATAAAGAAATAAATTTCACAGAATATCGTTTTATCTACTCGAGCCGTAGCCAGCATAGTACAATACTTACCGCAGTTTGCACTTTCAGGTTCGCTGGTTTTCAAAGGAATGACTCATTGAAAATGTAAAGGAAGGCGCGAAAAATGTAAAGAGTGCAGACTGCGGCGGAAAGAGCAACAACTATATTTTTTTCTTTAATTTAACATACTGTCGGCTAGGTGGTGCTGCGATGAAGATCGGTTCGCTTCATCATTTTCTTTAGGGTGGTTGTTTATGGGCGTTCTTCCACATCCTCGCCTCCGTGAATCAACCCAATTCACTATCTATGCTGAGAACGGCCAATTTAGAGACTGGACGGCGTAGCACTCCAGACTTTGTGGGAACGTCGGCTCGTCTCACCATTCCATCTGCCCCTTGAAAAACTCGTTCTACTCTTCCTCGACACCACTGTTTTCTAGGCATGTTCGTATCACAAATGAACACCAGGTCTCCTTCCTTCAACGGCTCTGTTGGTTGGCATCACTTGGCTCTTCGTGTCAAAGTTGGCAAGTATTCTGAGATCCATCGCTTCCAAAATCTGTCTCTGAGCTGACGGGCAATTCGCCAATGTTTCCGAAGGCTACACAGCTTCTTGAATGGCTCACTTCCACCTGGCGTCTGGGCTGTGTTTGCTGTTCCCAGTAGGAAGTGAGTAGGCGTCAGTGGCTCCTCCTTGTCCACGGAAATTGGCAAATGCGTCAGAGGTCGTGAATTCACAACATTTTCTGCTTCGATGACCAGGCATTGTAGCGTATACTCCCGAGGCGAGACTTCTTTCAATGTGTGTCGTAGTACCTTCTTTACGCACTGGACCATGCGCTCCCACATAGAGCCTTCGGATGGGTTGCTAGGACAGTTGAAAACCCATTCAACACCCTTGGCTGGCAGCTCATCTTGGATACGACCACAATAGAACACCTCGTTGAAACGTTTCCCCTGCTGGTCTGTTCCAACGAAGTCTGTTGACAAGTCACAAGCAACTTCTAGGTGAATGGCTCGGACAACAAGGCACGTAAATAGTGCCACCTCTCTCTTCTCGACATGACAACCAATGGTAACCGTGAGATTCCAGGCCGGTATAGGTGAATGGCATCACAAACGGCGTTAAGCGATCTTCGGGTAGAGGCCCCAACCAATGGTACAACAGGCTTGACTCGCCGTAACTTGCACAGGCAACATCTGGCAATCACCTTGCGCATGACCTGTCGAAGGCGTGGAATTCAGTACTGGTATAGCACAAGTTCAGCTATGTGGAGTTCTTCCACTTTTAAACTATTGACTGGCGTTATGTGATGTACTCGGCGAACCTATCATAGGACGTATGCGATTGTTTTTTTGAGCTTTAAAATGGAAGAAAAGTTGCAAAATTTAATGAATGGCGAACCTATCATAGGACGTATGCGATTGTTTTTTTGAGCTTTAAAATGGAAGAAAAGTTGCAAAATTTAATGAAGATGTTACTTACAGTAAGAAGAGCGAACTTTGAGGGAAGTTCCTCGAATTCATTACCTTCATAGTGGCTGACGTTGGCAAGGTCAGCGGGCCACAAGTCTTCCCTTTGTTTTAGAAAACTTGGTCCAGTCAACCATCTCGATGAAGGGGTAAAGTCGACCTGGCGATTTGATCGAGTGGCTTTATCAGCGACGTTGTCCTGGGTAGGTATCCACCTCCAATTGGACATCTCGGTAGCGGCAAGAATTTCAGATACCATGTGGGCTACAAAGGGCTTGTAGAGGCGGTTCTGCGAGTCAATCCACTTGATGACTGTCTTTGAAAATGTCCACAAAACACATCGGCTGACGTGTAGGGTTATGTGTTCTTCCACGATCATTTGCATCAAGTGAGTTCCAAGCACGGCAGCTTGGAGCTCGAGGCGTGGAATTGTCATCGACTTCAATGGTGTGCACTTGGTCTTTGCACAGACAAATGCGACTGCTGCTTCTTCATCCGGACTTTCAGATCTTCATTATGCTACGGCAGCGAATGCTTCCTCGCTTGCGTTGACAAGGATGTGAAGCTGGAGCTGCTTTGGCAAAGCGTTGGTGAAGTAGTAACGTGGGATCCGCATCCCGACATCTTGGTCCGAATTCTCACACCACCTGATCCAGCTGCATTGATGTGGCTCGGCAATGGCTTGTCATCTCGTTGTAGGTGGCGGCGAACGTATCGTCTCTCTTCATCTTACGCTCTATACCAATGAACCTCTTCTTTGCCATAGCATAGCAGTCGGGTAGCTCAATGTCATCACGCTTCCAAAGTAGTCCAGTTCGGACCTTCGACCTTGACTATGATCGACTGTAAAATATTACGAGCTCTCCGATCTGCTTCGGTTTCTACCACTGGTGCTAGCCGCACTCCAAAACTTTCCGTGTTGAAATAATCTGCCACTAGTTTGTTGAGGGCATCTTCGATTGGTCTAAGCCATTGAGTATCTGAGGCATGGCGTCATCATAAGCGAGGGCTGGTAACCGCTTAAAACATCTTGTATCCCTGCGTAGGTTATACTCGTCCAGGCTTTGCATCGGCAGACGAAGGTTTGAAAAGCTATAGACATCATGAAGCGTATGTTTCTTCTTGTTATGTGCAGCACTTATGTGAATGCTGACCACAGTTGAAGATTCTTGGGCGGCTCTTCCACCGAGCCATTGAAGATCCAACCTGCTTTACCCTCCATCAAAACCAAGTTCCTTTATAAGACTGCTATCCATCATCGTTACTGAAGACCCTTCATCCATAAGAGCATACGTGTCGACCCGCTTGCTTGTTATGATCTTGCAAATTTTTTCCTTAGATCACTATGTCATCATATCCCCTGTAATCCAGAGAGTACGACGTTCATGAGTCTCTGGAATGTAGGTGGAGCATTTCGTAAACCGAACGGTATTCTGTTGAACTCGAAATGGCCGTTGGTAGTGCTAATCGCGGTTTTTTCTTTATCCTCTTCAGTAATCTCAATTTGGTGAAAACCATTTGCCAGGTCTATAGTGGTGAAATACTTTGAATCTCCAAGTTGCCCGAGAATGTCGTCGATATTGGGAATTGGGTACGCGTCCGGAATAGTAGCCTCATTTAGTTTTCGATAGTCTATTACGACTCTCCATTTTTGATCTCCCTTTTTGGGGACTACGAGGAGTAGTGCATTCCATGGACTAGTGCTTGGTCTAATCACATCGTCTTGCAGCATTTGATCGACTTGGTCCTTTATTTCTTGCTTGTGGATTTCTGCTAGGCGGTATGGACGTATATTAGCAGGGTCTGTATTTTCAGTCGTTTTAATGGAATGTGTTATTCCTGACGTGGAAGATAATTTGTCGCCTTCAATAAAGAACAAGTGATTAGAATGTCTGCAGATATCTTTTATTGACTATTTTTCTTCTGGATTGAGATGGTTAAGGTTTAATTCTGTTTCAAGTTTTTCTAATCTTTGTTCAACTATTTGATTTGTGTATCTATAGTTTAGGTTATATACTGTGTAGTGGTCCATTTTTCAGACTTAAGGTTCAAGTTTTCTATATTAACGGCCTCATTGTTGGCGTTTAAAATTGATATGAATACATAACCATTTTTAGGCGTCGTTATCATTGATGCCGAATATACTTGCGGGGCTATTTCCTGAGAAAGATATATTTGGTCCATTTTTTCTTTTACTCGCCCCTACTTTATCCGTATACAGTAACAGGCAGCACTCGGAAAAGTAATTTACTGTTTTGGACTGGCTATACAGCTTAGAACTGCTTCTCTCTTGTCGTTGACGTCATATTGTGCATGTGACATTGACGCACCCTTGGGGACAGGCTGCCTTGGTTCGTGCAACAACTGATGGTGACTCCTTTGGCACCCATCAACACCACAAGATCTTCGACGGCGGCGGCAATTCCGAAGACTATGTTCCACTCCCAAGCATGTGAAACACAAACGATAACGTCTTACTTGAGTCCACTTTTCATTCACGCTGCATTCCAAGAAACGTTCGCAATCAACCAATCTGTGGCGGCATTGACATATTGGACACTTAAATGCTGCCTGACCCACGGCTGCTTGAAGAACTGAATGGCGCTTTGGTTCTACCGCTATGCGACTACCGGTACCCTTCGTGCCTTGTACCACAGAAATCAAGTTTGCAACTTGACTTAACCACTTGATGAAGTCGACTATTGTTGGATACGGCTGTATCTGTACTTCATGTCCAACCCACTCAATCCTCTGATTCACGGGAATCTTAAAAACAAGCTCCTTCAATAGAGTGGGGTTGGCTAGATGATGTTGGCCATTGATGGATGACAAAAACACTGCTAGGTTCTTGGCATTCACTGCAAACGGGATCAACTTCTCCGCTGATGATTCGGTAATCCTAACTATTTCCTGAACCAGTTGAAGTTGCTGTCTATCAACTGTTCAGGGCGGCCAAAACTAGAACGAAGTTGCTCCATCACCAGGTTGACATTGCCGGCATGAATCATCATACACCTCACCACATTTCTTGCATCACCCTTCAACGCTTTCTGTAGGCGCATATTGCTCTCCAGATTACTGTAGTTGTAAGCTGTAGTTGACTCGGCACACACTGCTGAAAACATGGGCCAGTCTTCTGGATCATCACTGAATTCATGCAAATCCTGAAGCTTTCGAGGCGCAGTGAATTGTTGCTGGGATGTACCACTGTAGCTTCCAGTAAAAGTTGGAGCAGCATCGGTGTGTGAGGAAGTGGAGAAAACCATGTGTGCGGTGATGATTGTGTTCTAACGTTGGCTGGAACACTGGTAAGTGTAACGTGATTAGCTGTGTACATACCTGGCAATGAACAGCTAAGATTGGATGACGGCAGTAACGGGTTGGTGAATGTTACCGTTGGCTGTACGAATACCGCTGGAGCTGAACCGTGTGTTACGGTAGTGGATAACGGTGGCGTCCACTGGGCAACTGTTGAGGAAGCGGCTTGCATCGGTCTGTTCTGCAGTACCTCTTTCAAGGACTTGCACTGTAGATCTCGTTCGCCCAGTTTAATCTGGGTGTTCCTGAGTTCACCTTCAATGGAAGTGAGTTTTCTTTGAAACTCCTTTAGAATACTCTGTGTGGACTTAGTCGTGGCGATTTTTGTCGGGTCTGCAGCTGTGACTTCTGGAACACTTTGTGAAGGATAGGCTGTTGTTGCGGCTATGTTGGCACCGGCAACTGGAATCCTTTGTAAAGGGCTGGCTGGCGATCGGACTCTGAAACATTTTGTGAATTGTCGGCTGTCGATGTGGCGGCATTGGCATCTTCCATATTACAGCTGGCAATAAATGGTTCCTCAGGGTGAAGACGCGGATTTTTTCTGGATGGCGTACATTTCATAATAGCAAAGGAACACCACGGCGGCAAGGGTGTCTTAACTCTTATAACTGGCGGCAATCTGGAATTACTCTACGGCATGAAGCAATTAACTGCAAATGAAAATGCAATTTAATCAACTGCAGTATTCACAAATCCTTGATACTTTTGAATCATTTCTCAGCGATGGAAGTCTTTAAAATGGCGACTATTCAATCCAATATAAATATGTATGTAGTTCACGGCACAGGCGCAGAAATCGCAAAGGCTAAAAAGAGAAACGCAATTTAAACCACTGCTGGATTACCAAATTACGAAATAAAACGCTGTCCCTTTGAGGTAAAATGAAAATAATGGCCGCAGATACATATATGCGGTATGTAAGTAATTTTATTTCTGTGGAAGAGTTGCATTAATCTTTTCTCTTATACAATAATTCTAGAATACTTACCGCAGTTTTCACTTTCAGGTTCGCTGGTTTTCAAAGGAATGACTAATTGAAAATATAAAGGAAGGCGTAAAAATTTGAAAAGTGCAGACTGCGGCAGCTATATCTTTTTATATAAACGGAGAAGCACCGGAAATATGGGAATCGACTGTTTTGTTTGAGACCCACAAGAATAAACGTTGAAGAACCGGATATATGGGAAAAAATATACGAGATGAATGAATCACTTCGGTTGAAGGGTCGAGTTGGGATGGTGCGTTTAATAATATGTGAAATGAAATCAGAGAGAAGTAAATTAATTTTAAAATTCTAACAATACCGACCTCTAGTGAGACTGTTTTTGTTAGTTTAACTAGATTTCATTAAAAGGTTCAATCAAAACAATAGAATTTTATTGAAAAGTGTAGAAAGTGATGACTACCGGTAGTTACCCACTTCAAGTTTGGTGTGAGTTGAATGCCCCGCTAGGGCACTAATCGCTTAATGAATGTAAAAAAATATTTCAATTGCGAAGGAACAAACTAATGCTACTTACCCTAATATGAACATATATTTTTTACTCTTCCTTCATTTAACGTTATCTCTTTCTCACCTGAATTGTAATTTACTGTTTATACATTCCTATTCAGTTGCTATTGATATTTCAAAGGATCGACATTAAAGCTAAAGTTTCATATAGTCTTGTCCTTTCTCTTTTTGTCCGAGTAAGTTTCCGTTTTTTTCCACATGGTGCCGAAACCCGGGACAAAGGTCAACAGAGATAAAATAAAAGTAAAGGTACAGAACGCAGCAATCTAGCGAAATGGCACTGGAGTTATCTGCACGGTCAGCCTATAGAGGACAGGTAACAAAATTTGTTAAAAGTGCACCTGATTTTCTTGACAGCGAAGATTCTTAATTAAATTCGGCGACAGAGTTGGACGCGATTGAAGAAGACACGTTACATATGTTACACCGTTATCGGCATCACATGAGAGTATTAACACGACTAACCAGAAGGTGCAAAATAAAAACCTTCTCAAGACAGATGAGCTGGACAAAGAGTTGAAAAAAATCACCGATTACGAAGATCAGCAATTGGTGCACTTTCCCCAAATTCCGGCTAAAGAGGTTTGACAGCAATTATAAAGATTGGTTACCGTTTTGGGGGCAATTTCAAACCGCTATTCATGAAAACGAACATTTAACATCGTCAGACAAATTCAGTTACTTAGAGTCGGTATTAGTAGGCAGCGCAAACAAAATGTCGGTTTTACTGCTTCAGATTTGTGCTAGGAAGTCTTGCGGGAATAATTTGGTGACATCGACCGTTTAGTTGATAAAAATATGCAACACTTACTTTCCGTTCGCCCTGTGCAGTCAAGAACACGCTTTGTTACTCTTCACAATCGATATAATACCATTACATCATGCTGTCGTACACTAACGGCTTTGCAAATACCAACTCATCACTACTACGTAATGATAAAGTCAATATTACTCCGCTGCTTACCATCAGAACTGCGAGTTGATTATTACCGATTAACAGAAAGAGACGACAATGCTGTGGAAACATGTAAGGCGGATGAGAAAGTTCTTGAACTTTGTAAATTGGTAACAAGCAGGTGAAAGACATAATGGTTTTTTTTTTTTAAAAAAGGGAAGTTCACGTGTTGGTTATCCTTCTTCAATGCATACAACTGGAGCAAGTTTAGTGGCACTAAGTGAGAAGAGCATGTGTGTATTTTGTGCATCATATAAATATATTACCAAAGATTCTGACTATCACTTACAGAGAAAAAATAAATTTCAAGAAAAAGTGGTCGAATGTGTCAACCGAGGAGATTCTTCTAGAAAATGTCGGAGTGCCAAATAGATGTCTTGTTCAAAATACAAAGGTAAACACCTAGCTTCGTTGTGCGATACTTTAGCAGTCAGAAACCTGCCAGCCTTTGCGCCGGTAATTTTATTTCGATGCCGAAACAACAACTAGAATCTGTTTTGCAAAGCACAATAAATCTTTCCGCGTAAAATTCTTGTTTCGCAAATTCAAACGTCCTTTTAAAGACTGCGCGGGGAATAGCCGTAGCTCCCAGTGAAGATAAATCTTTACTTATACGTTTTGTCATCGACGGCGGCAGTCAAAACTCATACATTTGAGAGGATTTGGTCCGAAAACTCAACCTGTCAGGTGTGGGTGGAGTGAACTTTTCATTAATACCATTTGGATGAAAAAGAATTATCTCCATTTAAGAAATTTAAAGAAGTGAGTGTTCACATAAAAAGCCAGTTTAGTTGCAGAAGCATGAAATTGCAAATCGTGGTTGTTTCAGAAATTTGTATTGCCGTGCTGCACGCCCCTGACATTCCTTTGAATTAATTCTGAATCTACAGTTGGCGGACTCTTACGAGTGTCATTCGGACAGAGAAGCAGAAAATGGATTAAGTATTCTCATTGGTTCAAGGGTAAACAACGACGAATTTCTTCAGGGCTTAGAGCAGTCGAAACGATATTTGATTAGACGCTACAAGGTTTTTGAATCAAAAGAAAACTTCTGCTTTCTAATCATCCAGAGTATAGCCCTACATCTGCCAGTGCTAAATAACAAATAACAATAACCTCAGCATTTTGGTCACTCGAGACCATAGGAATTCGTGGTGAGGAGGAGGGGGCGAATGAACACCTAGCTGAGGAACTAATAACCAAATGCATCACCAAAAAGGGTCAACGATATGAAGACTATCTACCGTGAAAAAATTAAGACGCTCCAATTAAGAGCAACAGGGAGAACCACTAATGTAACTGAAGTCTCTTTCTTCGCGACTGTCTAGATATCCTAAACAACTTGAACAGTACGATTCGGGTATCCAACAGCTTATTGAAAACGGTGTTGCTGAACCAATTCCACTACCTAACAAGAGTGATTTTCGTCGAGCGTTTTACTTACCCCATCGACCGGTCTATAAGGCAGATAATACGACCACAAAGATGCGCATCGCGTTCGACATTTCATCACGCGCCGAAGACACTCCATCATTGAATTACCTTCTACACGTTGGAGCTAATCCTCTACCAGATGTCTTAAAAAAGCTGCTGAATTTCCGACTTGGACTCTTTGGGATGGCGGCCGATGTGGCCTTTCTATAAATTCATCTTAAAGAAAATGGCCGTGACAGCCACAGGTTCCCAGAAATCGTTGATTACCAGATGACCAGAATCACTTTCGCCGTGAATTGCAGCCCATTTCATTTGACATCAACTTTGCGTTTGCATTTGAAGAACGAAGAGGAGAAGTTCCAGTCTACACGCCGGATTTTATTGGATAGCTTCTACATGAACGATTTTACAACGAGCATTGCTATTGAAGGAGATGGTAAACAAATCAGTGAGGAAACTGTGTTGGTGATGAAACAAGCAAGTATGAACCTCCGAAAGTGGAATTCCAATAGTGAGCTTGTTCGTAAGGCTCATTGTCGAGGTGAGTTTCCTATTAAGCAAAAGACTTTGGGGTTATCTTGGTTTGTCCGAAGCGATGAAATTGCGGTGCCATTAGATTCTGTTCAACATTTACTTCCCTCTAATTTAGCAAAGGCAACAAAACAAAATGTGGTTTAGGCGACTGCTAGGATCTATGGTTCCCTTGGAATGCTTGGCCCTGTCGTGATTAAAATAAAAATTATTTTTCAATCTACCTGGCGAGAAAAACTGTCATGAGAATAGATGCTTACCCCTGAACTTATGATGCACTGGGAGAATTGTGCCAGTAGCTTACAGCAATTGAACGATTTGGCTATTCCACGCACAGCACTTCCATTTTTGTCTTCTAGTCCAATACATGTTCACATCTATGCGCGTGCCAGCATGAAGGCGTATGGGACGGTGGCTTTCATAAACAATTTCAATAGTGATGGCGAGAATAGTGTTACGTTCTTATGTGCAAAAAGCAGAGAGGCCCCGCTAAAGACTGACAGGATGAAACAGCTTTCGCTTCCAAAACTAGAACCAACAGCAAAATTGTTGGCAGTGCGATTTTGCTCTTACTTAAAACAATCACTAAAGGTGTGTCCATTAGTTTTTTCTGTGGACTTATTCAAGGATTGTGCTTCTGTGAATTCAGAGGGAGGCTCAACGTTGGAAACCATACGTTAAGAGCAGAGTAACGGAAATATGTCGATTTACGTCAATACAAAATTGGAGACATTGCAGAGGTAAAGAGAATCCTGCAGGTTTTCTAGCCAGAGGAGTCAACGCCCATGACTCACGAAATTCATTGATATGGGCTCATGGGCCGACTTGGTTCAAAAGTGATGTAATTCTTGATGATGACGAGAATTATACTGTTTCGGAAAGCATAGTACAAATGGCGTTATTAGCTATTTCCGTTCCTGATCAAGCAATACCTGAACCTGCGTTGGCCTACAAAGAATTTAGTTCTTGGAACGGTTTGTTGCGGCGCATAGCTTTTATTTTACGTTTCATAAAACTGTGCGAAAGAGGCGAAATTTGAGTTTGCTCAACCCACCGCTAGCGAACTTGACGCAGCTGAATCCTATTGGATCAGGTACATACAAAAAAAACAATTTCTAACGAAATTCTTCTTTTACAAAAAGAAAAGCCTGTACCCGAAATATCTCAGATAGCTCAATAATTATGCCCTTTTCTGGATGAAGATAGCGATTAGGAGACCGTCTCCAATCGTTGAAAGGTCCACTAGACCAAAACATCCTATGATACTTCCATCTAATTCCTATTTTTTAAACTGATTATCGCTGACTATCACCAAAAAACTTTACATGGGGTGGCCAATGTTGTTCTGTGTAAGCTACGTGAGCATTTTTGGATTAGCAAGGGACCTCCATTAATCAAAGGCAGAATTAAGGGGTACATCATTTCCCAGAAACTATTTGGTAAGCCCGTTTCACAGCCGTTTGACCCTCTGCTAATCGAACAAATTACTTTGTCAAAGCCCTTCGAATGTGTCGGTGTCGTCTTCGCTGGGCCTCTTTATTGTTTCGATAGCTCCACAAACCAGATGAACTAAAGCTACTTGATGGTTCTTACTTCTGCTACCATTCGAGCCATTCATCTAAAAACTCTAACAAATTTGACCACCGAAAGCTGCATAATGGGACTGAGGTGTTTTATAGCACGACGAAGTACTCCATCAACAGCAGCTTTCGAAGACTACAGAAGCAGAGGGCGACCGCTTACTTACGTAAGCAGTGATCCTTTCGATATTTCACCATTCACACCTTCACTTTTCATACTTTATCACGATGGTCTTCTGGACCCACAAAAATCTGTAACTTCATCAAGTGATATACAGCAACTTTGGAACAACTTTGAACGACTGAAGCAAACCAGCATGCTTTGGAATCGGTGGCGCACCGAGTGCTTGACTTCGCAAAACCACAAATTGCTTGGAGGTTAGCTGTTATCGTAAATGCACTTACAGGACGTTATGGCAAAGTTCGAGCTTGTGAGCTTCGTTACGCCGATGGTTTGGGAACTTGAAAACCTGTGCAACAGCTGTACATCCTAGAGCTCTCTTCAATTTCTCGGGCCGAGGATGTAAAACATTAATTGGATTACTAAGGAACACACTATTGCTATTTACCCTAATATCTAAATATATTCTTTACTCTTCCTGCATTTAACATTATATCTTTCTCACCTGAATTGTAATTTTTTTGTACACATTTCTATTCATTTGCTATTGTACTTTCAAAGGATCGACATTAAAGCTAAAGTTTGATATAGTCTTGGCCTTTTTCTCTTTATACAAGTAAGTAACCGCATTTTTCCACAATGACCAACAGAGTACTTCGCGAAAACGTCAATGTCAAATAAAAAAAAAAAAAAAACTTTGATATCTAAATAATTTTGTAGGAAAACAAATGTGAATTATTTCGTGATGTGCTTAAATTTTTCTGTAGTTCTCCTATAGAACTCGCGTAAATGTGGAAATAATATACTTAAAAAATCTATTAAACAATTACAAAAGGAGAAAGAACATTTAAGTAAATAAATTTGTGCGCGGAACTGAAAAAATGCCAACAAGTTGCTGCATAAAGAATTGTACCAACCATGGTCTTAAAGGAGAAAACATAAAATTCTATGCTTTTCCGGACATAAGAATGAGAACTCCTAGGCTTAAAAGTCTTTTGGAAGAAAGGCGCAAAAAGTAGTCTTCAACGATTAATCGGAAGACATTAAACAAGAAAATAGCTCGTGTTTGTTCCAGTCACTTCGTATCAGGTATTTTGCATTGTTAAACACGTTAATATTGGTTCTGAGAAAATTGTAATTTAGCCAAAAGTGCAAAACTATGACATGGATATGACACCAAAAACAACATTTCTCTGTCAACAGGAAGATACGATCGCCAAAGAAATAGAGATAAAAAGAAAGCATCAAATAAAACGGACTTTTTAATCACTAACACAGAACAAGAAATTTATATATCCTATTGAACGAAAAAGAACATATTCAGGTACAACAAGAACTTGAAATCAGCACAATGAAAAAATATGTTTCAAATTCAAAAATGGGAATAGAATCTTTCCAAGCGAATGACCTGAAAACGAAATATTTTACCGGCTTGACATATTTCGTGACGCTGTTTACCATCTACAAAGCTGTAGAAGAAAATATTCCAAACTGTTTCAGGAAAGGATTAAACAAATTTTAAGTTTTATTATTAACACTTGTTAAATTGCGATTAGGTCTTCCTTTTACACTGTTAGATTACATGTTTGGATTTCAACACAGACGGCATCCAAAAAGTTTTATGAATGCATACTTGTCCTAAGCGCGGATCTCGGATCTTTTGTCTGTTGACCGGATGAGGATGTTAGATTACATTTTACCCCTGACTATTTCAAGCATGTATTTGAAAATAAGTTGGCAGTTATAATAGACTGCTACGAGATACGAATAGAAAAATCTGGTAAGATAAAGAATTGTAACTACCTATCCTCATATGTACATATATCATTAATACTCTTTTCTCTTTAGGTTCAATTGGATCCATTTTCTGTGTAGGATTCAAAGAAGTTGGCCAACATTCGAATATACGTGGAAGGGGTAATTGGCGCTTTACGTCAAAAGTATTTAATATTATTCAACACGCAACCTATAACTTGTATCTCAAAAAAAGTTGATGAGGACAGTATTGTAGCATAATAATAACTACGCTCCTATGTCTATGCAGCAAATTCCGAAGTGACTTTCCATTCTGGCAGAATTTTGGTTCGAACTGTCCTTTCATTCGAGGTTCGTGTCTGGGACGAAGTCTCCACAGCTCATGTCAACGAAAGAGACGAATAATATCAGGGATAAAAGGGAATTATAACTGCAAGAATTATTTCTCTTGTTCCAGTGGTCGAAGAATTTGCTAGAAGTTTCTGGCTATCAGAAACTTCTGCTATATAAGGACAGGTGGCGATCAAAAAAAAGACACAGTTGGTTTAGAACCGTGGCGAAGAGATTGGAAAAGTGATAATGGGCGAAGTTGTAATTTGGTGATAAATTGAAAGTGGAGAGTAAACAAGAAAAAGTAATTAGTTTGGATTTGTGAATTAAGTAATTGAAAGGAGATAAAGTGATTTGAGAGGAAAGGGACCTTGTAAGAAAAGAATTTGCGAAGAATAGTATAGTGTGAACTTGAATTGTTCTATAGACTAGAAAATAAAGAAATAAATTTCACAGAATATCGTTTTGTCTACTCGAGCCGTAGCTCGCATATTACAGTATGTATATTGTAGCATAATAATAACTACGCTCCCTAAAAGTATGACGCAACAAATTCCGAAGTGACTTTTCATTCTGGCAGAATTTTGGTTCGAACTGTCCTTTCATTCGAGGTTCGTGTCTGGGACGAAGTCTCCACAGCTCATGTCAACGAAAGAGACGGATAATATCAGGGATAAAAGGGAATTATAACTGCAAGAATTATTACATCAGAATTTCTCTTGTTCCAGTGGTCGAAGAATTTGCTAGAAGTTTCTGGCTATCAGAAACTTCTGCTATATAAGGACAGATGGCGATTGAGAAAGAAGCAGTAGTTTCTAAACTGTGGCGAAGAGATTAGAAAAGTGATAATGGGCGAAGTTGTAATTTTGTGATAAATTGAAAGTTGAGATTTAACAAGAAGAAGTAATTAGTTTGGATTTGTGAATTAAGTAATCGAAAGGAGATAAAGTGATTTGAGAGGACAGAGACCATTGTAAGAAAAGAATTGCGAAGAATAATATAGTGTGAACCTGAATTGTTCTATAGACTAGAAAATAAAGAAATAAATTTCACAGAATATTGTTTTATCTACTCGAGCCGTAGCTCGCATATTACATTGGTGTCAGAAGCAGGATAAAACTTATTCTGTGAATAACTATTTCCGTGGTGTGAAATTGCACAAGCAAAAAAAAAATAAAAAATCGATTTCTGTTAAAAATCGATTTCTGAGTTAATTAGTTGCGCAAAATGGGTCGCAAATTGGGAAAACTAACTATAACTCAACTAAAGGCAGAACTCAGTACGCGGAACCTCGACACAACTGGGGGAAAAGATGCCCTACTGATTCGTCTGGACGAAGCAGTAATGCAGGAAGGTGAAAATCCGCATGACGTAGAGTTAGACGTGGGAGAGGAACCAGCAAGTACAGTAGCCGACCCGGATATAACAAGTCTGCTCCTGCAACTTAAGTCAGTCATGGACGAACAAAGGAAAACAATGGAAGACCAAAAGAAGGTCTGATTGAAAGTTCCAAAAGTCCGTGGGCATCACCGGTTGTACTGGTTAAGAAGAAAGATGGCAGCACGCGGTTCTGCGTGGACTATCGGCAGCTCAATTATGTCACCAAGAAAGACAGCTATCCTCTGCCACGGATTGACGACACGCTAGACACACTATCAGGAGCCCGATGGTTTTCCACTCTCGGCAGGAAATGGGCTATGGCAATTCACGGTAATGCCATTCGGGCTGTGCAATGCTCCGGCGACTTTCGAGCGATTGATGGAATGTGTCCTGCAAGGGTTAACATGGAAAACCTGTTTGGTATACTTGGATGATGTCATCGTCGTAGGAAAAACGTTTGCGCAACACCGAGACAATCTAAGGGATGTGTTTCAAAGGCTTCGAAGTGCCCACCTGAAGCTCAACCCCAAGAAGTGCGCCCTGCTTAGAGCGGAAGTCAAGTACTTGGGGCACATAATTTCAGCGAAAGGAGTGAGAACCGATCCAGAGAAGGTCGAAGCGGTGAAAAACTGGCCAGTCCCCAAGGATAAACATCAACTAAGGAGCTTCCTGGGCCTAGCCACCTACTACAGATGGTTCGTGAAGGATTTTGCCGGGATCGCAAAGAGCCTGCACCAGTTGACGGAAAAGGGAAAACAATTCAAATGGTCAATTGAGTGCGAGAAGAGCTTCAAGGCACTTAAACAACGGCTATGCGATGCCCCGATACTGGCTTACCCCACTCCCGGGGAAACGTTCATTGTGGATGCAGATGCTAGTACTGTCGGGGTAGGAGCCGTACTCTCCCAGGTGCATGACGGCCAAGAGAAGGTGGTTGCGTACTTTAGCAAGGTGCTCTCTAAGCCAGAAAGGAACTACTGCGTGACAAGGAGAGAACTTCTAGCTTTGATCTTGGCTACGAAGCATTTTCACAAATACCTCTACGGGAGGAAGTTCGTTCTTCGCACAGACCATGCAGCCTTAAAATGGCTATTACCGTTCAAGAGTCCTGAGGGTCAGGTCGCAAGATGGATCGAAAGGCTGCAAATCTACGACTACGAAATACAGCATCGTAAAGGAAGGCTCCACTCTAATGCGGATGCACTGTCCCGGAGACCATGCAGAACGGATTGTAAACATTGTGCGCGTCAGAAAGAACGGGAGCTGGTTTCCATCCAAAGAATGAGAGCCGAACCTATCGCCGGCTGGAGCGTAGATGAGATCCGGAACGCTCAGAAGGAAGACCCGGATATCGAGCCGATTCTGGCCTGGAAGGAGAACATGGAGAAACCGGATCATCAGGACATCTCTCACAGAAGCCCGACCTTAAAGGCATATTTTGCGCAGTGGGACTCCCTCCATGTCCAAGAAGGTGTTCTGAGAAGAAAATGGGAATCCTCCGACGGAAAGTCGTTTGTAATGCAGCTTGTCGTACCGCGGACGAGGGTCAAGGAGGTGTTACAGGAAATGCATGGCGGGGCGACCGGAGGCAACTTGGGAGTGAATAAGACGCTAGAAAAGGTACGAGAACATTTTTATTGGTTAAAAGCGAAGGAAGATATCGAAGACTGGTGCAGAAAATGCGACGTGTGTGCAGCTAGCAAGGGTTCGAGAATCAAAACTCGAGGTAAGATGCACCAATACAACGTGGGAGCACCTTTCGAACGAATCGCCATTGACATCGCAGGGCCCTTTCCGGAAACCGACAATGGTAATCGGTATATACTCGTAGTGATGGACTACTTCAGTAAGTGGCCGGAAGCGTTTCCGATCCCTAACCAGGAAGCCAGAACCGTGGCAGAGCAGATCGTCTACAATTGGGTTAGCAGATTCGGTGTGCCCTTGGAATTGCATTCTGACCAAGGGCGGAACTTCGAGTCAAGAATCTTCCAAGAGATGTGTCAACTACTCGGAATCAAAAAGACAAGGACAACCCCGCTTCATCCACAGTCGGACGGTATGGTGGAGCGTTTCAATAGGACTTTGGACGAACATCTCTCGAAGGTCGTAGGTGACTACCAACGGGATTGGGACCGGCAGATTCCCTTGTTTTTGATGGCCTATAGAAGTGCCGTGCATAGCACTACTCGACATACGCCGTTCGAAATCTTATTTGGTGGAATAGCTCGTTTACCCAGTGAGGTGAAATTTGGATCTCCTACCAATGAGCCCAGAAATGAAGAAGAGTACGTGGCGGACCTTAGGGAAAGGCTTAGGGACATACACCAAAGGACCAGAAGCCAGATTAAGATGACGAGCGACCGCATGAACACCAGGTATGATGCCAAGGCAACAACGTCAGGATTCCAGGAAGGAGATCTGGTGTGGCTGTATAATCCCCATCGCCAAAAGGGGAAATCACCTAAATTACAGCGGAACTGGGAAGGTCCCTACAGAATAGTAACCCGCATCAACGATGTTGTCTACCGCATCCAGCGAGGACCGAGGGCCAAAATGAAAGTGGTTCATGTGGACCGACTGAGTCGATACAATGGCCGAAATGAGGATGCACTTGTTCGGGACGAACACGTCTAAGAGGGGGGCAGTGTAGCATAATAATAACTACGCTCCTATGTCTATGCAGGAAATTCCGAAGCGACTTTCCATTCTGGCAGAATTTTTGTTCGAACTGTCCTTTCATTCGAGGTTCGTGTCTGGGACGAAGTTTCCACAGCTCATGTCAACGAAAGAGACGAATAATATCAGGGATAAAAGGGAATTATAACTGCAAGAATTATTTCTCTTGTTCCAGTGGTCGAAGAATTTGCTAGAAGTTTCTGGCTATCAGAAACTTCTGCTATATAAGGACAGATGGCGATCAAAAAAGACACAGTTGGTTTAGAACCGTGGCGAAGAGATTGGAAAAGTGATAATGGGCGAAGTTGTAATTTGGTGATAAATTGAAAGTTGAGAGTGAACAAGAAAAAGTAATTAGTTTGGATTTGTGAATTAAGTAATAGAAAGGAGATAAAGTGATTTGAGAGGAAAGAGACCTTGTAAGAAAAGAATTTGCGAAGAATAGTATAGTGTGAACTTGAATTGTTCTATAGACTAGAAAATAAAGAAATAAATTTCACAGAATATCGTTTTATCTACTCGAGCCGTAGCCAGCATAGTACAATACTTACCGCAGTTTGCACTTTCAGGTTCGCTGGTTTTCAAAGGAATGACTCATTGAAAATGTAAAGGAAGGCGCGAAAAATGTAAAGAGTGCAGACTGCGGCGGAAAGAGCAACAACTATATTTTTTTCTTTAATTTAACATACTGTCGGCTAGGTGGTGCTGCGATGAAGATCGGTTCGCTTCATCATTTTCTTTAGGGTGGTTGTTTATGGGCGTTCTTCCACATCCTCGCCTCCGTGAATCAACCCAATTCACTATCTATGCTGAGAACGGCCAATTTAGAGACTGGACGGCGTAGCACTCCAGACTTTGTGGGAACGTCGGCTCGTCTCACCATTCCATCTGCCCCTTGAAAAACTCGTTCTACTCTTCCTCGACACCACTGTTTTCTAGGCATGTTCGTATCACAAATGAACACCAGGACTCCTTCCTTCAACGGCTCTGTTGGTTGGCATCACTTGGCTCTTCGTGTCAAAGTTGGCAAGTATTCTGAGATCCATCGCTTCCAAAATCTGTCTCTGAGCTGACGGGCAATTCGCCAATGTTTCCGAAGGCTACACAGCTTCTTGAATGGCTCACTTCCACCTGGCGTCTGGGCTGTGTTTGCTGTTCCCAGTAGGAAGTGAGTAGGCGTCAGTGGCTCCTCCTTGTCCACGGAAATTGGCAAATGCGTCAGAGGTCGTGAATTCACAACATTTTCTGCTTCGATGACCAGGCATTGTAGCGTATACTCCCGAGGCGAGACTTCTTTCAATGTGTGTCGTAGTACCTTCTTTACGCACTGGACCATGCGCTCCCACATAGAGCCTTCGGATGGGTTGCTAGGACAGTTGAAAACCCATTCAACACCCTTGGCTGGCAGCTCATCTTGGATACGACCACAATAGAACACCTCGTTGAAACGTTTCCCCTGCTGGTCTGTTCCAACGAAGTCTGTTGACAAGTCACAAGCAACTTCTAGGTGAATGGCTCGGACAACAAGGCACGTAAATAGTGCCACCTCTCTCTTCTCGACATGACAACCAATGGTAACCGTGAGATTCCAGGCCGGTATAGGTGAATGGCATCACAAACGGCGTTAAGCGATCTTCGGGTAGAGGCCCCAACCAATGGTACAACAGGCTTGACTCGCCGTAACTTGCACAGGCAACATCTGACAATCACCTTGCGCATGACCTGTCGAAGGCGTGGAATTCAGTACTGGTATAGCACAAGTTCAGCTATGTGGAGTTCTTCCACTTTTAAACTATTGACTGGCGTTATGTGATGTACTCGGCGAACCTATCATAGGACGTATGCGATTGTTTTTTTGAGCTTTAAAATGGAAGAAAAGTTGCAAAATTTAATGAATGGCGAACCTATCATAGGACGTATGCGATTGTTTTTTTGAGCTTTAAAATGGAAGAAAAGTTGCAAAATTTAATGAAGATGTTACTTACAGTAAGAAGAGCGAACTTTGAGGGAAGTTCCTCGAATTCATTACCTTCATAGTGGCTGACGTTGGCAAGGTCAGCGGGCCACAAGTCTTCCCTTTGTTTTAGAAAACTTGGTCCAGTCAACCATCTCGATGAAGGGGTAAAGTCGACCTGGCGATTTGATCGAGTGGCTTTATCAGCGACGTTGTCCTGGGTAGGTATCCACCTCCAATTGGACATCTCGGTAGCGGCAAGAATTTCAGATACCATGTGGGCTACAAAGGGCTTGTAGAGGCGGTTCTGCGAGTCAATCCACTTGATGACTGTCTTTGAAAATGTCCACAAAACACATCGGCTGACGTGTAGGGTTATGTGTTCTTCCACGATCATTTGCATCAAGTGAGTTCCAAGCACGGCAGCTTGGAGCTCGAGGCGTGGAATTGTCATCGACTTCAATGGTGTGCACTTGGTCTTTGCACAGACAAATGCGACTGCTGCTTCTTCATCCGGACTTTCAGATCTTCATTATGCTACGGCAGCGAATGCTTCCTCGCTTGCGTTGACAAGGATGTGAAGCTGGAGCTGCTTTGGCAAAGCGTTGGTGAAGTAGTAACGTGGGATCCGCATCCCGACATCTTGGTCCGAATTCTCACACCACCTGATCCAGCTGCATTGATGTGGCTCGGCAATGGCTTGTCATCTCGTTGTAGGTGGCGGCGAACGTATCGTCTCTCTTCATCTTACGCTCTATACCAATGAACCTCTTCTTTGCCATAGCATAGCAGTCGGGTAGCTCAATGTCATCACGCTTCCAAAGTAGTCCAGTTCGGACCTTCGACCTTGACTATGATCGACTGTAAAATATTACGAGCTCTCCGATCTGCTTCGGTTTCTACCACTGGTGCTAGCCGCACTCCAAAACTTTCCGTGTTGAAATAATCTGCCACTAGTTTGTTGAGGGCATCTTCGATTGGTCTAAGCCATTGAGTATCTGAGGCATGGCGTCATCATAAGCGAGGGCTGGTAACCGCTTAAAACATCTTGTATCCCTGCGTAGGTTATACTCGTCCAGGCTTTGCATCGGCAGACGAAGGTTTGAAAAGCTATAGACATCATGAAGCGTATGTTTCTTCTTGTTATGTGCAGCACTTATGTGAATGCTGACCACAGTTGAAGATTCTTGGGCGGCTCTTCCACCGAGCCATTGAAGATCCAACCTGCTTTACCCTCCATCAAAACCAAGTTCCTTTATAAGACTGCTATCCATCATCGTTACTGAAGACCCTTCATCCATAAGAGCATACGTGTCGACCCGCTTGCTTGTTATGATCTTGCAAATTTTTTCCTTAGATCACTATGTCATCATATCCCCTGTAATCCAGAGAGTACGACGTTCATGAGTCTCTGGAATGTAGGTGGAGCATTTCGTAAACCGAACGGTATTCTGTTGAACTCGAAATGGCCGTTGGTAGTGCTAATCGCGGTTTTTTCTTTATCCTCTTCAGTAATCTCAATTTGGTGAAAACCATTTGCCAGGTCTATAGTGGTGAAATACTTTGAATCTCCAAGTTGCCCGAGAATGTCGTCGATATTGGGAATTGGGTACGCGTCCAGAATAGTAGCCTCATTTAGTTTTCGATAGTCTATTACGACTCTCCATTTTTGATCTCCCTTTTTGGGGACTACGAGGAGTAGTGCATTCCATGGACTAGTGCTTGGTCTAATCACATCGTCTTGCAGCATTTGATCGACTTGGTCCTTTATTTCTTGCTTGTGGATTTCTGCTAGGCGGTATGGACGTATATTAGCAGGGTCTGTATTTTCAGTCGTTTTAATGGAATGTGTTATTCCTGACGTGGAAGATAATTTGTCGCCTTCAATAAAGAACAAGTGATTAGAATGTCTGCAGATATCTTTTATTGACTATTTTTCTTCTGGATTGAGATGGTTAAGGTTTAATTCTGTTTCAAGTTTTTCTAATCTTTGTTCAACTATTTGATTTGTGTATCTATAGTTTAGGTTATATACTGTGTAGTGGTCCATTTTTCAGACTTAAGGTTCAAGTTTTCTATATTAACGGCCTCATTGTTGGCGTTTAAAATTGATATGAATACATAACCATTTTTAGGCGTCGTTATCATTGATGCCGAATATACTTGCGGGGCTATTTCCTGAGAAAGATATATTTGGTCCATTTTTTCTTTTACTCGCCCCTACTTTATCCGTATACAGTAACAGGCAGCACTCGGAAAAGTAATTTACTGTTTTGGACTGGCTATACAGCTTAGAACTGCTTCTCTCTTGTCGTTGACGTCATATTGTGCATGTGACATTGACGCACCCTTGGGGACAGGCTGCCTTGGTTCGTGCAACAACTGATGGTGACTCCTTTGGCACCCATCAACACCACAAGATCTTCGACGGCGGCGGCAATTCCGAAGACTATGTTCCACTCCCAAGCATGTGAAACACAAACGATAAAGTCTTACTTGAGTCCACTTTTCATTCACGCTGCATTCCAAGAAACGTTCGCAATCAACCAATCTGTGGCGGCATTGACATATTGGACACTTAAATGCTGGCTGACCCTCGGCTGCTTGAAGAACTGAATGGCGCTTTGGTTCTACCGCTATGCGACTACCGGTACCCTTCGTGCCTTGTACCACAGAAATCAAGTTTGCAACTTGACTTAACCACTTGATGAAGTCGACTATTGTTGGATACGGCTGTATCTGTACTTCATGTCCAACCCACTCAATCCTCTGATTCACGGGAATCTTAAAAACAAGGTCCTTCAATAGAGTGGGGTTGGCTAGATGATGTTGGCCATTGATGGATGACAAAAACACTGCTAGGTTCTTGGCATTCACTGCAAACGGGATCAACTTCTCCGCTGATGATTCGGTAATCCTAACTATTTCCTGAACCAGTTGAAGTTGCTGTCTATCAACTGTTCAGGGCGGCCAAAACTAGAACGAAGTTGCTCCATCACCAGGTTGACATTGCCGGCATGAATCATCATACACCTCACCACATTTCTTGCATCACCCTTCAACGCTTTCTGTAGGCGCATATTGCTCTCCAGATTACTGTAGTTGTAAGCTGTAGTTGACTCGGCACACACTGCTGAAAACATGGGCCAGTCTTCTGGATCATCACTGAATTCATGCAAATCCTGAAGCTTTCGAGGCGCAGTGAATTGTTGCTGGGATGTACCACTGCAGCTTCCAGTAAAAGTTGGAGCAGCATCGGTGTGTGAGGAAGTGGAGAAAACCATGTGTGCGGTGATGATTGTGTTCTAACGTTGGCTGGAACACTGGTAAGTGTAACGTGATTAGCTGTGTACATACCTGGCAATGAACAGCTAAGATTGGATGACGGCAGTAACGGGTTGGTGAATGTTACCGTTGGCTGTACGAATACCGCTGGAGCTGAACCGTGTGTTACGGTAGTGGATAACGGTGGCGTCCACTGGGCAACTGTTGAGGAAGCGGCTTGCATCGGTCTGTTCTGCAGTGCCTCTTTCAAGGACTTGCACTGTAGATCTCGTTCGCCCAGTTTAATCTGGGTGTTCCTGAGTTCACCTTCAATGGAAGTGAGTTTTCTTTGAAACTCCTTTAGAATACTCTGTGTGGACTTAGTCGTGGCGATTTTTGTCGGGTCTGCAGCTGTGACTTCTGGAACACTTTGTGAAGGATAGGCTGTTGTTGCGGCTATGTTGGCACCGGCAACTGGAATCCTTTGTAAAGGGCTGGCTGGCGATCGGACTCTGAAACATTTTGTGAATTGTCGGCTGTCGATGTGGCGGCATTGGCATCTTCCATATTACAGCTGGCAATAAATGGTTCCTCAGGGTGAAGACGCGGATTTTTTCTGGATGGCGTACATTTCATAATAGCAAAGGAACACCACGGCGGCAAGGGTGTCTTAACTCTTATAACTGGCGGCAATCTGGAATTACTCTACGGCATGAAGCAATTAACTGCAAATGAAAATGCAATTTAATCAACTGCAGTATTCACAAATCCTTGATACTTTTGAATCATTTCTCAGCGATGGAAGTCTTTAAAATGGCGACTATTCAATCCAATATAAATATGTATGTAGTTCACGGCACAGGCGCAGAAATCGCAAAGGCTAAAAAGAGAAACGCAATTTAAACCACTGCTGGATTACCAAATTACGAAATAAAACGCTGTCCCTTTGAGGTAAAATGAAAATAATGGCCGCAGATACATATATGCGGTATGTAAGTAATTTTATTTCTGTGGAAGAGTTGCATTAATCTTTTCTCTTATACAATAATTCTAGAATACTTACCGCAGTTTTCACTTTCAGGTTCGCTGGTTTTCAAAGGAATGACTAATTGAAAATATAAAGGAAGGCGTAAAAATTTGAAAAGTGCAGACTGCGGCAGCTATATCTTTTTATATAAACGGAGAAGCACCGGAAATATGGGAATCGACTGTTTTGTTTGAGACCCACAAGAATAAACGTTGAAGAACCGGATATATGGGAAAAAATATACGAGATGAATGAATCACTTCGGTTGAAGGGTCGAGTTGGGATGGTGCGTTTAATAATATGTGAAATGAAATCAGAGAGAAGTAAATTAATTAATCAATTATAAAGATTGGTTACCGTTTTGGGGGCAATTTCAAACCGCTATTCATGAAAACGAACATTTAACATCGTCAGACAAATTCAGTTACTTAGAGTCGGTATTAGTAGGCAGCGCAAACAAAATGTCGGTTTTACTGCTTCAGATTTGTGCTAGGAAGTCTTGCGGGAATAATTTGGTGACATCGACCTTTTAGTTGATAAAAATATGCAACACTTACTTTCCGTTCGCCCTGTGCAGTCAAGAACACGCTTTGTTACTCTTCACAATCGATATAATACCATTACATCATGCTGTCGTACACTAACGGCTTTGCAAATACCAACTCATCACTACTACGTAATGATAAAGTCAATATTACTCCGCTGCTTACCATCAGAACTGCGAGTTGATTATTACCGATTAACAGAAAGAGACGACAATGCTGTGGAAACATGTAAGGCGGATGAGAAAGTTCTTGAACTTTGTAAATTGGTAACAAGCAGGTGAAAGACATAATGGTTTTTTTTTTTAAAAAAAAGGGAAGTTCACGTGTTGGTTATCCTTCTTCAATGCATACAACTGGAGCAAGTTTAGTGGCACTAAGTGAGAAGAGCATGTGTGTATTTTGTGCATCATATAAATATATTACCAAAGATTCTGACTATCACTTACAGAGAAAAAATAAATTTCAAGAAAAAGTGGTCGAATGTGTCAACCGAGGAGATTCTTCTAGAAAATGTCGGAGTGCCAAATAGATGTCTTGTTCAAAATACAAAGGTAAACACCTAGCTTCGTTGTGCGATACTTTAGCAGTCAGAAACCTGCCAGCCTTTGCGCCGGTAATTTTATTTCGATGCCGAAACAACAACTAGAATCTGTTTTGCAAAGCACAATAAATCTTTCCGCGTAAAATTCTTGTTTCGCAAATTCAAACGTCCTTTTAAAGACTGCGCGGGGAATAGCCGTAGCTCCCAGTGAAGATAAATCTTTACTTATACGTTTTGTCATCGACGGCGGCAGTCAAAACTCATACATTTGAGAGGATTTGGTCCGAAAACTCAACCTGTCAGTTGTGGGTGGAGTGAACTTTTCATTAATACCATTTGGATGAAAAAGAATTATCTCCATTTAAGAAATTTAAAGAAGTGAGTGTTCACATAAAAAGCCAGTTTAGTTGCAGAAGCATGAAATTGCAAATCGTGGTTGCTTCAGAAATTTGTATTGCCGTGCTGCACGCCCCTGACATTCCTTTGAATTAATTCTGAATCTACAGTTGGCGGACTCTTACGAGTGTCATTCGGACAGAGAAGCAGAAAATGGATTAAGTATTCTCATTGGTTCAAGGGTAAACAACGACGAATTTCTTCAGGGCTTAGAGCAGTCGAAACGATATTTGATTAGACGCTACAAGGTTTTTGAATCAAAAGAAAACTTCTGCTTTCTAATCATCCAGAGTATAGCCCTACATCTGCCAGTGCTAAATAACAAATAACAATAACCTCAGCATTTTGGTCACTCGAGACCATAGGAATTCGTGGTGAGGAGGAGGGGGCGAATGAACACCTAGCTGAGGAACTAATAACCAAATGCATCACCAAAAAGGGTTTTCTTTGAAACTCCTTTAGAATACTCTGTGTGGACTTAGTCGTGGCGATTTTTGTCGGGTCTGCAGCTGTGACTTCTGGAACACTTTGTGAAGGATAGGCTGTTGTTGCGGCTATGTTGGCACCGGCAACTGGAATCCTTTGTAAAGGGCTGGCTGGCGATCGGACTCTGAAACATTTTGTGAATTGTCGGCTGTCGATGTGGCGGCATTGGCATCTTCCATATTACAGCTGGCAATAAATGGTTCCTCAGGGTGAAGACGCGGATTTTTTCTGGATGGCGTACATTTCATAATAGCAAAGGAACACCACGGCGGCAAGGGTGTCTTAACTCTTATAACTGGCGGCAATCTGGAATTACTCTACGGCATGAAGCAATTAACTGCAAATGAAAATGCAATTTAATCAACTGCAGTATTCACAAATCCTTGATACTTTTGAATCATTTCTCAGCGATGGAAGTCTTTAAAATGGCGACTATTCAATCCAATATAAATATGTATGTAGTTCACGGCACAGGCGCAGAAATCGCAAAGGCTAAAAAGAGAAACGCAATTTAAACCACTGCTGGATTACCAAATTACGAAATAAAACGCTGTCCCTTTGAGGTAAAATGAAAATAATGGCCGCAGATACATATATGCGGTATGTAAGTAATTTTATTTCTGTGGAAGAGTTGCATTAATCTTTTCTCTTATACAATAATTCTAGAATACTTACCGCAGTTTTCACTTTCAGGTTCGCTGGTTTTCAAAGGAATGACTAATTGAAAATATAAAGGAAGGCGTAAAAATTTGAAAAGTGCAGACTGCGGCAGCTATATCTTTTTATATAAACGGAGAAGCACCGGAAATATGGGAATCGACTGTTTTGTTTGAGACCCACAAGAATAAACGTTGAAGAACCGGATATATGGGAAAAAATATACGAGATGAATGAATCACTTCGGTTGAAGGGTCGAGTTGGGATGGTGCGTTTAATAATATGTGAAATGAAATCAGAGAGAAGTAAATTAATTTTAAAATTCTAACAATACCGACCTCTAGTGAGACTGTTTTTGTTAGCTTAACTAGATTTCATTAAAAGGTTCAATCAAAACAATAGAATTTTATTGAAAAGTGTAGAAAGTGATGACTACCGGTAGTTACCCACTTCAAGTTTGGTGTGAGTTGAATGCCCCGCTAGGGCACTAATCGCTTAATGAATGTAAAAAAATATTTCAATTGCGAAGGAACAAACTAATGCTACTTACCCTAATATGAACATATATTTTTTACTCTTCCTTCATTTAACGTTATCTCTTTCTCACCTGAATTGTAATTTACTGTTTATACATTCCTATTCAGTTGCTATTGATATTTCAAAGGATCGACATTAAAGCTAAAGTTTCATATAGTCTTGTCCTTTCTCTTTTTGTCCGAGTAAGTTTCCGTTTTTTTCCACATGGTGCCGAAACCCGGGACAAAGGTCAACAGAGATAAAATAAAAGTAAAGGTACAGAACGCAGCAATCTAGCGAAATGGCACTGGAGTTATCTGCACGGTCAGCCTATAGAGGACAGGTAACAAAATTTGTTAAAAGTGCACCTGATTTTCTTGACAGCGAAGATTCTTAATTAAATTCGGCGACAGAGTTGGACGCGATTGAAGAAGACACGTTACATATGTTACACCGTTATCGGCATCACATGAGAGTATTAACACGACTAACCAGAAGGTGCAAAATAAAAACCTTCTCAAGACAGATGAGCTGGACAAAGAGTTGAAAAAAATCACCGATTACGAAGATCAGCAATTGGTGCACTTTCCCCAAATTCCGGCTAAAGAGGTTTGACAGCAATTATAAAGATTAGTTACCGTTTTGGGGGCAATTTCAAACCGCTATTCATGAAAACGAACATTTAACATCGTCAGACAAATTCAGTTACTTAGAGTCGGTATTAGTAGGCAGCGCAAACAAAATGTCGGTTTTACTGCTTCAGATTTGTGCTAGGAAGTCTTGCGGGAATAATTTGGTGACATCGACCGTTTAGTTGATAAAAATATGCAACACTTACTTTCCGTTCGCCCTGTGCAGTCAAGAACACGCTTTGTTACTCTTCACAATCGATATAATACCATTACATCATGCTGTCGTACACTAACGGCTTTGCAAATACCAACTCATCACTACTACGTAATGATAAAGTCAATATTACTCCGCTGCTTACCATCAGAACTGCGAGTTGATTATTACCGATTAACAGAAAGAGACGACAATGCTGTGGAAACATGTAAGGCGGATGAGAAAGTTCTTGAACTTTGTAAATTGGTAACAAGCAGGTGAAAGACATAATGGTTTTTTTTTTTAAAAAAAAGGGAAGTTCACGTGTTGGTTATCCTTCTTCAATGCATACAACTGGAGCAAGTTTAGTGGCACTAAGTGAGAAGAGCAAGTGTGTATTTTGTGCATCATATAAATATATTACCAAAGATTCTGACTATCACTTACAGAGAAAAAATAAATTTCAAGAAAAAGTGGTCGAATGTGTCAACCGAGGAGATTCTTCTAGAAAATGTCGGAGTGCCAAATAGATGTCTTGTTCAAAATACAAAGGTAAACACCTAGCTTCGTTGTGCGATACTTTAGCAGTCAGAAACCTGCCAGCCTTTGCGCCGGTAATTTTATTTCGATGCCGAAACAACAACTAGAATCTGTTTTGCAAAGCACAATAAATCTTTCCGCGTAAAATTCTTGTTTCGCAAATTCAAACGTCCTTTTAAAGACTGCGCGGGGAATAGCCGTAGCTCCCAGTGAAGATAAATCTTTACTTATACGTTTTGTCATCGACGGCGGCAGTCAAAACTCATACATTTGAGAGGATTTGGTCCGAAAACTCAACCTGTCAGTTGTGGGTGGAGTGAACTTTTCATTAATACCATTTGGATGAAAAAGAATTATCTCCATTTAAGAAATTTAAAGAAGTGAGTGTTCACATAAAAAGCCAGTTTAGTTGCAGAAGCATGAAATTGCAAATCGTGGTTGTTTCAGAAATTTGTATTGCCGTGCTGCACGCCCCTGACATTCCTTTGAATTAATTCTGAATCTACAGTTGGCGGACTCTTACGAGTGTCATTCGGACAGAGAAGCAGAAAATGGATTAAGTATTCTCATTGGTTCAAGGGTAAACAACGACGAATTTCTTCAGGGCTTAGAGCAGTCGAAACGATATTTGATTAGACGCTACAAGGTTTTTGAATCAAAAGAAAACTTCTGCTTTCTAATCATCCAGAGTATAGCCCTACATCTGCCAGTGCTAAATAACAAATAACAATAACCTCAGCATTTTGGTCACTCGAGACCATAGGAATTCGTGGTGAGGAGGAGGGGGCGAATGAACACCTAGCTGAGGAACTAATAACCAAATGCATCACCAAAAAGGGTCAACGATATGAAGACTATCTACCGTGAAAAAATTAAGACGCTCCAATTAAGAGCAACAGGGAGAACCACTAATGTAACTGAAGTCTCTTTCTTCGCGACTGTCTAGATATCCTAAACAACTTGAACAGTACGATTCGGGTATCCAACAGCTTATTGAAAACGGTGTTGCTGAACCAATTCCACTACCTAACAAGAGTGATTTTCGTCGAGCGTTTTACTTACCCCATCGACCGGTCTATAAGGCAGATAATACGACCACAAAGATGCGCATCGCGTTCGACATTTCATCACGCGCCGAAGACACTCCATCATTGAATTACCTTCTACACGTTGGAGCTAATCCTCTACCAGATGTCTTAAAAAAGCTGCTGAATTTCCGACTTGGACTCTTTGGGATGGCGGCCGATGTGGCCTTTCTATAAATTCATCTTAAAGAAATGGCCGTGACAGCCACAGGTTCCCAGAAATCGTTGATTACCAGATGACCAGAATCACTTTCGCCGTGAATTGCAGCCCATTTCATTTGACATCAACTTTGCGTTTGCATTTGAAGAACGAAGAGGAGAAGTTCCAGTCTACACGCCGGATTTTATTGGATAGCTTCTACATGAACGATTTTACAACGAGCATTGCTACTGAAGGAGATGGTAAACAAATCAGTGAGGAAACTGTGTTGGTGATGAAACAAGCAAGTATGAACCTCCGAAAGTGGAATTCCAATAGTGAGCTTGTTCGTAAGGCTCATTGTCGAGGTGAGTTTCCTATTAAGCAAAAGACTTTGGGGTTATCTTGGTTTGTCCGAAGCGATGAAATTGCGGTGCCATTAGATTCTGTTCAACATTTACTTCCCTCTAATTTAGCAAAGGCAACAAAACAAAATGTGGTTTAGGCGACTGCTAGGATCTATGGTTCCCTTGGAATGCTTGGCCCTGTCGTGATTAAAATAAAAATTATTTTTCAATCTACCTGGCGAGAAAAACTGTCATGAGAATAGATGCTTACCCCTGAACTTATGATGCACTGGGAGAATTGTGCCAGTAGCTTACAGCAATTGAACGATTTGGCTATTCCACGCACAGCACTTCCATTTTTGTCTTCTAGTCCAATACATGTTCACATCTATGCGCGTGCCAGCATGAAGGCGTATGGGACGGTGGCTTTCATAAACAATTTCAATAGTGATGGCGAGAATAGTGTTACGTTCTTATGTGCAAAAAGCAGAGAGGCCCCGCTAAAGACTGACAGGATGAAACAGCTTTCGCTTCCAAAACTAGAACCAACAGCAAAATTGTTGGCAGTGCGATTTTGCTCTTACTTAAAACAATCACTAAAGGTGTGTCCATTAGTTTTTTCTGTGGACTTATTCAAGGATTGTGCTTCTGTGAATTCAGAGGGAGGCTCAACGTTGGAAACCATACGTTAAGAGCAGAGTAACGGAAATATGTCGATTTACGTCAATACAAAATTGGAGACATTGCAGAGGTAAAGAGAATCCTGCAGGTTTTCTAGCCAGAGGAGTCAACGCCCATGACTCACGAAATTCATTGATATGGGCTCATGGGCCGACTTGGTTCAAAAGTGATGTAATTCTTGATGATGACGAGAATTATACTGTTTCGGAAAGCATAGTACAAATGGCGTTATTAGCTATTTCCGTTCCTGATCAAGCAATACCTGAACCTGCGTTGGCCTACAAAGAATTTAGTTCTTGGAACGGTTTGTTGCGGCGCATAGCTTTTATTTTACGTTTCATAAAACTGTGCGAAAGAGGCGAAATTTGAGTTTGCTCAACCCACCGCTAGCGAACTTGACGCAGCTGAATCCTATTGGATCAGGTACATACAAAAAAAACAATTTCTAACGAAATTCTTCTTTTACAAAAAGAAAAGCCTGTACCCGAAATATCTCAGATAGCTCAATAATTATGCCCTTTTCTGGATGAAGATAGCGATTAGGAGACCGTCTCCAATCGTTGAAAGGTCCACTAGACCAAAACATCCTATGATACTTCCATCTAATTCCTATTTTTTAAACTGATTATCGCTGACTATCACCAAAAAACTTTACATGGGGTGGCCAATGTTGTTCTGTGTAAGCTACGTGAGCATTTTTGGATTAGCAAGGGACCTCCATTAATCAAAGGCAGAATTAAGGGGTACATCATTTCCCAGAAACTATTTGGTAAGCCCGTTTCACAGCCGTTTGACCCTCTGCTAATCGAACAAATTACTTTGTCAAAGCCCTTCGAATGTGTCGGTGTCGTCTTCGCTGGGCCTCTTTATTGTTTCGATAGCTCCACAAACCAGATGAACTAAAGCTACTTGATGGTTCTTACTTCTGCTACCATTCGAGCCATTCATCTAAAAACTCTAACAAATTTGACCACCGAAAGCTGCATAATGGGACTGAGGTGTTTTATAGCACGACGAAGTACTCCATCAACAGCAGCTTTCGAAGACTACAGAAGCAGAGGGCGACCGCTTACTTACGTAAGCAGTGATCCTTTCGATATTTCACCATTCACACCTTCACTTTTCATACTTTATCACGATGGTCTTCTGGACCCACAAAAATCTGTAACTTCATCAAGTGATATACAGCAACTTTGGAACAACTTTGAACGACTGAAGCAAACCAGCATGCTTTGGAATCGGTGGCGCACCGAGTGCTTGACTTCGCAAAACCACAAATTGCTTGGAGGTTAGCTGTTATCGTAAATGCACTTACAGGACGTTATGGCAAAGTTCGAGCTTGTGAGCTTCGTTACGCCGATGGTTTGGGAACTTGAAAACCTGTGCAACAGCTGTACATCCTAGAGCTCTCTTCAATTTCTCGGGCCGAGGATGTAAAACATTAATTGGATTACTAAGGAACACACTATTGCTATTTACCCTAATATCTAAATATATTCTTTACTCTTCCTGCATTTAACATTATATCTTTCTCACCTGAATTGTAATTTTTTTGTACACATTTCTATTCATTTGCTATTGTACTTTCAAAGGATCGACATTAAAGCTAAAGTTTGATATAGTCTTGGCCTTTTTCTCTTTATACAAGTAAGTAACCGCATTTTTCCACAATGACCAACAGAGTACTTCGCGAAAACGTCAATGTCAAATAAAAAAAAAAAAAAAACTTTGATATCTAAATAATTTTGTAGGAAAACAAATGTGAATTATTTCGTGATGTGCTTAAATTTTTCTGTAGTTCTCCTATAGAACTCGCGTAAATGTGGAAATAATATACTTAAAAAATCTATTAAACAATTACAAAAGGAGAAAGAACATTTAAGTAAATAAATTTGTGCGCGGAACTGAAAAAATGCCAACAAGTTGCTGCATAAAGAATTGTACCAACCATGGTCTTAAAGGAGAAAACATAAAATTCTATGCTTTTCCGGACATAAGAATGAGAACTCCTAGGCTTAAAAGTCTTTTGGAAGAAAGGCGCAAAAAGTAGTCTTCAACGATTAATCGGAAGACATTAAACAAGAAAATAGCTCGTGTTTGTTCCAGTCACTTCGTATCAGGTATTTTGCATTGTTAAACACGTTAATATTGGTTCTGAGAAAATTGTAATTTAGCCAAAAGTGCAAAACTTTTGGATACATTGAACCCGGATTGGGTTCCGAACATACACCTGGGATATGACACCAAAAACAACATTTCTCTGTCAACAGGAAGATACGATCGCCAAAGAAATAGAGATAAAAAGAAAGCATCAAATAAAACGGACTTTTTAATCACTAACACAGAACAAGAAATTTATATATCCTATTGAACGAAAAAGAACATATTCAGGTACAACAAGAACTTGAAATCAGCACAATGAAAAAATATGTTTCAAATTCAAAAATGGGAATAGAATCTTTCCAAGCGAATGACCTGAAAACGAAATATTTTACCGGCTTGACATATTTCGTGACGCTGTTTACCATCTACAAAGCTGTAGAAGAAAATATTCCAAACTGTTTCAGGAAAGGATTAAACAAATTTTAAGTTTTATTATTAACACTTGTTAAATTGCGATTAGGTCTTCCTTTTACACTGTTAGATTACATGTTTGGATTTCAACACAGACGGCATCCAAAAAGTTTTATGAATGCATACTTGTCCTAAGCGCGGATCTCGGATCTTTTGTCTGTTGACCGGATGAGGATGTTAGATTACATTTTACCCCTGACTATTTCAAGCATGTATTTGAAAATAAGTTGGCAGTTATAATAGACTGCTACGAGATACGAATAGAAAAATCTGGTAAGATAAAGAATTGTAACTACCTATCCTCATATGTACATATATCATTAATACTCTTTTCTCTTTAGGTTCAATTGGATCCATTTTCTGTGTAGGATTCAAAGAAGTTGGCCAACATTCGAATATACGTGGAAGGGGTAATTGGCGCTTTACGTCAAAAGTATTTAATATTATTCAACACGCAACCTATAACTTGTATCTCAAAAAAAGTTGATGAGGACAGTATTGTAGCATAATAATAACTACGCTCCTATGTCTATGCAGCAAATTCCGAAGTGACTTTCCATTCTGGCAGAATTTTGGTTCGAACTGTCCTTTCATTCGAGGTTCGTGTCTGGGACGAAGTCTCCACAGCTCATGTCAACGAAAGAGACGAATAATATCAGGGATAAAAGGGAATTATAACTGCAAGAATTATTTCTCTTGTTCCAGTGGTCGAAGAATTTGCTAGAAGTTTCTGGCTATCAGAAACTTCTGCTATATAAGGACAGGTGGCGATCAAAAAAAAGACACAGTTGGTTTAGAACCGTGGCGAAGAGATTGGAAAAGTGATAATGGGCGAAGTTGTAATTTGGTGATAAATTGAAAGTGGAGAGTAAACAAGAAAAAGTAATTAGTTTGGATTTGTGAATTAAGTAATTGAAAGGAGATAAAGTGATTTGAGAGGAAAGGGACCTTGTAAGAAAAGAATTTGCGAAGAATAGTATAGTGTGAACTTGAATTGTTCTATAGACTAGAAAATAAAGAAATAAATTTCACAGAATATCGTTTTGTCTACTCGAGCCGTAGCTCGCATATTACAGTATGTATATTGTAGCATAATAATAACTACGCTCCCTAAAAGTATGACGCAACAAATTCCGAAGTGACTTTTCATTCTGGCAGAATTTTGGTTCGAACTGTCCTTTCATTCGAGGTTCGTGTCTGGGACGAAGTCTCCACAGCTCATGTCAACGAAAGAGACGGATAATATCAGGGATAAAAGGGAATTATAACTGCAAGAATTATTACATCAGAATTTCTCTTGTTCCAGTGGTCGAAGAATTTGCTAGAAGTTTCTGGCTATCAGAAACTTCTGCTATATAAGGACATATGGCGATTGAGAAAGAAGCAGTAGTTTCTAAACTGTGGCGAAGAGATTAGAAAAGTGATAATGGGCGAAGTTGTAATTTTGTGATAAATTGAAAGTTGAGATTTAACAAGAAGAAGTAATTAGTTTGGATTTGTGAATTAAGTAATCGAAAGGAGATAAAGTGATTTGAGAGGACAGAGACCATTGTAAGAAAAGAATTGCGAAGAATAATATAGTGTGAACCTGAATTGTTCTATAGACTAGAAAATAAAGAAATAAATTTCACAGAATATTGTTTTATCTACTCGAGCCGTAGCTCGCATATTACATTGGTGTCAGAAGCGGGATAAAACTTATTCTGTGAATAACTATTTCCGTGGTGTGAAATTGCACAAGCAAAAAAAAAAATAAAAAATCGATTTCTGTTAAAAATCGATTTCTGAGTTAATTAGTTGCGCAAAATGGGTCGCAAATTGGGAAAACTAACTATAACTCAACTAAAGGCAGAACTCAGTACGCGGAACCTCGACACAACTGGGGGAAAAGATGCCCTACTGATTCGTCTGGACGAAGCAGTAATGCAGGAAGGTGAAAATCCGCATGACGTAGAGTTAGACGTGGGAGAGGAACCAGCAAGTACAGTAGCCGACCCGGATATAACAAGTCTGCTCCTGCAACTTAAGTCAGTCATGGACGAACAAAGGAAAACAATGGAAGACCAAAAGAAGGTCTGATTGAAAGTTCCAAAAGTCCGTGGGCATCACCGGTTGTACTGGTTAAGAAGAAAGATGGCAGCACGCGGTTCTGCGTGGACTATCGGCAGCTCAATTATGTCACCAAGAAAGACAGCTATCCTCTGCCACGGATTGACGACACGCTAGACACACTATCAGGAGCCCGATGGTTTTCCACTCTCGACTTGAAGAGTGGCTAGTGGCAGGTACAGATCCATCCAGAAGACCGGGAAAAAACCGCCTTCACCGCAGGAAATGGGCTATGGCAATTCACGGTAATGCCATTCGGGCTGTGCAATGCTCCGGCGACTTTCGAGCGATTGATGGAATGTGTCCTGCAAGGGTTAACATGGAAAACCTGTTTGGTATACTTGGATGATGTCATCGTCGTAGGAAAAACGTTTGGGCAACACCGAGACAATCTAAGGGATGTGTTTCAAAGGCTTCGAAGTGCCCACCTGAAGCTCAACCCCAAGAAGTGCGCCCTGCTTAGAGCGGAAGTCAAGTACTTGGGGCACATAATTTCAGCGAAAGGAGTGAGAACCGATCCAGAGAAGGTCGAAGCGGTGAAAAACTGGCCAGTCCCCAAGGATAAACATCAACTAAGGAGCTTCCTGGGCCTAGCCACCTACTACAGATGGTTCGTGAAGGATTTTGCCGGGATCGCAAAGAGCCTGCACCAGTTGACGGAAAAGGGAAAACAATTCAAATGGTCAATTGAGTGCGAGAAGAGCTTCAAGGCACTTAAACAACGGCTATGCGATGCCCCGATACTGGCTTACCCCACTCCCGGGGAAACGTTCATTGTGGATGCAGATGCTAGTACTGTCGGGGTAGGAGCCGTACTCTCCCAGGTGCATGACGGCCAAGAGAAGGTGGTTGCGTACTTTAGCAAGGTGCTCTCTAAGCCAGAAAGGAACTACTGCGTGACAAGGAGAGAACTTCTAGCTTTGATCTTGGCTACGAAGCATTTTCACAAATACCTCTACGGGAGGAAGTTCGTTCTTCGCACAGACCATGCAGCCTTAAAATGGCTATTACCGTTCAAGAGTCCTGAGGGTCAGGTCGCAAGATGGATCGAAAGGCTGCAAATCTACGACTACGAAATACAGCATCGTAAATGAAGGCTCCACTCTAATGCGGATGCACTGTCCCGGAGACCATGCAGAACGGATTGTAAACATTGTGCGCGTCAGGAAGAACGGGAGCTGGTTTCCATCCAAAGAATGAGAGCCGAACCTATCGCCGGCTGGAGCGTAGATGAGATCCGGAACGCTCAGAAGGAAGACCCGGATATCGAGCCGATTCTGGCCTGGAAGGAGAACATGGAGAAACCGGATCATCAGGACATCTCTCACAGAAGCCCGACCTTAAAGGCATATTTTGCGCAGTGGGACTCCCTCCATGTCCAAGAAGGTGTTCTGAGAAGAAAATGGGAATCCTCCGACGGAAAGTCGTTTGTAATGCAGCTTGTCGTACCGCGGACGAGGGTCAAGGAGGTGTTACAGGAAATGCATGGCGGGGCGACCGGAGGCAACTTGGGAGTGAATAAGACGCTAGAAAAGGTACGAGAACATTTTTATTGGTTAAAAGCGAAGGAAGATATCGAAGACTGGTGCAGAAAATGCGACGTGTGTGCAGCTAGCAAGGGTTCGAGAATCAAAACTCGAGGTAAGATGCACCAATACAACGTGGGAGCACCTTTCGAACGAATCGCCATTGACATCGCAGGGCCCTTTCCGGAAACCGACAATGGTAATCGGTATATACTCGTAGTGATGGACTACTTCAGTAAGTGGCCGGAAGCGTTTCCGATCCCTAACCAGGAAGCCAGAACCGTGGCAGAGCAGATCGTCTACAATTGGGTTAGCAGATTCGGTGTGCCCTTGGAATTGCATTCTGACCAAGGGCAAGAATCTTCCAAGAGATGTGTCAACTACTCGGAATCAAAAAGACAAGGACAACCCCGCTTCATCCACAGTCGGACGGTATGGTGGAGCGTTTCAATAGGACTTTGGACGAACATCTCTCGAAGGTCGTAGGTGACTACCAACGGGATTGGGACCGGCAGATTCCCTTGTTTTTGATGGCCTATAGAAGTGCCGTGCATAGCACTACTCGACATACGCCGTTCGAAATCTTATTTGGTGGAATAGCTCGTTTACCCAGTGAGGTGAAATTTGGATCTCCTACCAATGAGCCCAGAAATGAAGAAGAGTACGTGGCGGACCTTAGGGAAAGGCTTAGGGACATACACCAAAGGACCAGAAGCCAGATTAAGATGACGAGCGACCGCATGAACACCAGGTATGATGCCAAGGCAACAACGTCAGGATTCCAGGAAGGAGATCTGGTGTGGCTGTATAATCCCCATCGCCAAAAGGGGAAATCACCTAAATTACAGCGGAACTGGGAAGGTCCCTACAGAATAGTAACCCGCATCAACGATGTTGTCTACCGCATCCAGCGAGGACCGAGGGCCAAAATGAAAGTGGTTCATGTGGACCGACTGAGTCGATACAATGGCCGAAATGAGGATGCACTTGTTCGGGACGAACACGTCTAAGAGGGGGGCAGTGTAGCATAATAATAACTACGCTCCCTAAAAATATGACGCAACAAATTCCGAAGTGACTTTCATTCTGGCAGAATTTTGGTTCGAACTGTCCTTTCATTCGAGGTTCGTGTCTGGGACGAAGTCTCCACAGCTCATGTCAACGAAAGAGACGGATAATATCAGGGATAAAAGGGAATTATAACTGCAAGAATTATTACATCAGAATTTCTCTTGTTCCAGTGGTCGAAGAATTTGCTAGAAGTTTCTGGCTATCAGAAACTTCTGCTATATAAGGACAGATGGCGATTGAGAAAGAAGCAGTAGTTTCTAAACTGTGGCGAAGAGATTAGAAAAGTGATAATGGGCGAAGTTGTAATTTTGTGATAAATTGAAAGTTGAGATTTAACAAGAAGAAGTAATTAGTTTGGATTTGTGAATTAAGTAATCGAAAGGAGATAAAGTGATTTGAGAGGACAGAGACCATTGTAAGAAAAGAATTGCGAAGAATAATATAGTGTGAACCTGAATTGTTCTATAGACTAGAAAATAAAGAAATAAATTTCACAGAATATTGTTTTATCTACTCGAGCCGTAGCTCGCATATTACATTGGTGTCAGAAGCGGGATAAAACTTATTCTGTGAATAACTATTTCCGTGGTGTGAAATTGCACAAGCAAAAAAAAAAATAAAAAATCGATTTCTGTTAAAAATCGATTTCTGAGTTAATTAGTTGCGCAAAATGGGTCGCAAATTGGGAAAACTAACTATAACTCAACTAAAGGCAGAACTCAGTACGCGGAACCTCGACACAACTGGGGGAAAAGATGCCCTACTGATTCGTCTGGACGAAGCAGTAATGCAGGAAGGTGAAAATCCGCATGACGTAGAGTTAGACGTGGGAGAGGAACCAGCAAGTACAGTAGCCGACCCGGATATAACAAGTCTGCTCCTGCAACTTAAGTCAGTCATGGACGAACAAAGGAAAACAATGGAAGACCAAAAGAAGGTCTGATTGAAAGTTCCAAAAGTCCGTGGGCATCACCGGTTGTACTGGTTAAGAAGAAAGATGGCAGCACGCGGTTCTGCGTGGACTATCGGCAGCTCAATTATGTCACCAAGAAAGACAGCTATCCTCTGCCACGGATTGACGACACGCTAGACACACTATCAGGAGCCCGATGGTTTTCCACTCTCGACTTGAAGAGTGGCTAGTGGCAGGTACAGATCCATCCAGAAGACCGGGAAAAAACCGCCTTCACCGCAGGAAATGGGCTATGGCAATTCACGGTAATGCCATTCGGGCTGTGCAATGCTCCGGCGACTTTCGAGCGATTGATGGAATGTGTCCTGCAAGGGTTAACATGGAAAACCTGTTTGGTATACTTGGATGATGTCATCGTCGTAGGAAAAACGTTTGGGCAACACCGAGACAATCTAAGGGATGTGTTTCAAAGGCTTCGAAGTGCCCACCTGAAGCTCAACCCCAAGAAGTGCGCCCTGCTTAGAGCGGAAGTCAAGTACTTGGGGCACATAATTTCAGCGAAAGGAGTGAGAACCGATCCAGAGAAGGTCGAAGCGGTGAAAAACTGGCCAGTCCCCAAGGATAAACATCAACTAAGGAGCTTCCTGGGCCTAGCCACCTACTACAGATGGTTCGTGAAGGATTTTGCCGGGATCGCAAAGAGCCTGCACCAGTTGACGGAAAAGGGAAAACAATTCAAATGGTCAATTGAGTGCGAGAAGAGCTTCAAGGCACTTAAACAACGGCTATGCGATGCCCCGATACTGGCTTACCCCACTCCCGGGGAAACGTTCATTGTGGATGCAGATGCTAGTACTGTCGGGGTAGGAGCCGTACTCTCCCAGGTGCATGACGGCCAAGAGAAGGTGGTTGCGTACTTTAGCAAGGTGCTCTCTAAGCCAGAAAGGAACTACTGCGTGACAAGGAGAGAACTTCTAGCTTTGATCTTGGCTACGAAGCATTTTCACAAATACCTCTACGGGAGGAAGTTCGTTCTTCGCACAGACCATGCAGCCTTAAAATGGCTATTACCGTTCAAGAGTCCTGAGGGTCAGGTCGCAAGATGGATCGAAAGGCTGCAAATCTACGACTACGAAATACAGCATCGTAAATGAAGGCTCCACTCTAATGCGGATGCACTGTCCCGGAGACCATGCAGAACGGATTGTAAACATTGTGCGCGTCAGGAAGAACGGGAGCTGGTTTCCATCCAAAGAATGAGAGCCGAACCTATCGCCGGCTGGAGCGTAGATGAGATCCGGAACGCTCAGAAGGAAGACCCGGATATCGAGCCGATTCTGGCCTGGAAGGAGAACATGGAGAAACCGGATCATCAGGACATCTCTCACAGAAGCCCGACCTTAAAGGCATATTTTGCGCAGTGGGACTCCCTCCATGTCCAAGAAGGTGTTCTGAGAAGAAAATGGGAATCCTCCGACGGAAAGTCGTTTGTAATGCAGCTTGTCGTACCGCGGACGAGGGTCAAGGAGGTGTTACAGGAAATGCATGGCGGGGCGACCGGAGGCAACTTGGGAGTGAATAAGACGCTAGAAAAGGTACGAGAACATTTTTATTGGTTAAAAGCGAAGGAAGATATCGAAGACTGGTGCAGAAAATGCGACGTGTGTGCAGCTAGCAAGGGTTCGAGAATCAAAACTCGAGGTAAGATGCACCAATACAACGTGGGAGCACCTTTCGAACGAATCGCCATTGACATCGCAGGGCCCTTTCCGGAAACCGACAATGGTAATCGGTATATACTCGTAGTGATGGACTACTTCAGTAAGTGGCCGGAAGCGTTTCCGATCCCTAACCAGGAAGCCAGAACCGTGGCAGAGCAGATCGTCTACAATTGGGTTAGCAGATTCGGTGTGCCCTTGGAATTGCATTCTGACCAAGGGCAAGAATCTTCCAAGAGATGTGTCAACTACTCGGAATCAAAAAGACAAGGACAACCCCGCTTCATCCACAGTCGGACGGTATGGTGGAGCGTTTCAATAGGACTTTGGACGAACATCTCTCGAAGGTCGTAGGTGACTACCAACGGGATTGGGACCGGCAGATTCCCTTGTTTTTGATGGCCTATAGAAGTGCCGTGCATAGCACTACTCGACATACGCCGTTCGAAATCTTATTTGGTGGAATAGCTCGTTTACCCAGTGAGGTGAAATTTGGATCTCCTACCAATGAGCCCAGAAATGAAGAAGAGTACGTGGCGGACCTTAGGGAAAGGCTTAGGGACATACACCAAAGGACCAGAAGCCAGATTAAGATGACGAGCGACCGCATGAACACCAGGTATGATGCCAAGGCAACAACGTCAGGATTCCAGGAAGGAGATCTGGTGTGGCTGTATAATCCCCATCGCCAAAAGGGGAAATCACCTAAATTACAGCGGAACTGGGAAGGTCCCTACAGAATAGTAACCCGCATCAACGATGTTGTCTACCGCATCCAGCGAGGACCGAGGGCCAAAATGAAAGTGGTTCATGTGGACCGACTGAGTCGATACAATGGCCGAAATGAGGATGCACTTGTTCGGGACGAACACGTCTAAGAGGGGGGCAGTGTAGCATAATAATAACTACGCTCCCTAAAAATATGACGCAACAAATTCCGAAGTGACTTTCATTCTGGCAGAATTTTGGTTCGAACTGTCCTTTCATTCGAGGTTCGTGTCTGGGACGAAGTCTCCACAGCTCATGTCAACGAAAGAGACGGATAATATCAGGGATAAAAGGGAATTATAACTGCAAGAATTATTACATCAGAATTTCTCTTGTTCCAGTGGTCGAAGAATTTGCTAGAAGTTTCTGGCTATCAGAAACTTCTGCTATATAAGGACAGATGGCGATTGAGAAAGAAGCAGTAGTTTCTAAACTGTGGCGAAGAGATTAGAAAAGTGATAATGGGCGAAGTTGTAATTTTGTGATAAATTGAAAGTTGAGATTTAACAAGAAGAAGTAATTAGTTTGGATTTGTGAATTAAGTAATCGAAAGGAGATAAAGTGATTTGAGAGGACAGAGACCATTGTAAGAAAAGAATTGCGAAGAATAATATAGTGTGAACCTGAATTGTTCTATAGACTAGAAAATAAAGAAATAAATTTCACAGAATATTGTTTTATCTACTCGAGCCGTAGCTCGCATATTACATTGGTGTCAGAAGCGGGATAAAACTTATTCTGTGAATAACTATTTCCGTGGTGTGAAATTGCACAAGCAAAAAAAAAAATAAAAAATCGATTTCTGTTAAAAATCGATTTCTGAGTTAATTAGTTGCGCAAAATGGGTCGCAAATTGGGAAAACTAACTATAACTCAACTAAAGGCAGAACTCAGTACGCGGAACCTCGACACAACTGGGGGAAAAGATGCCCTACTGATTCGTCTGGACGAAGCAGTAATGCAGGAAGGTGAAAATCCGCATGACGTAGAGTTAGACGTGGGAGAGGAACCAGCAAGTACAGTAGCCGACCCGGATATAACAAGTCTGCTCCTGCAACTTAAGTCAGTCATGGACGAACAAAGGAAAACAATGGAAGACCAAAAGAAGGTCTGATTGAAAGTTCCAAAAGTCCGTGGGCATCACCGGTTGTACTGGTTAAGAAGAAAGATGGCAGCACGCGGTTCTGCGTGGACTATCGGCAGCTCAATTATGTCACCAAGAAAGACAGCTATCCTCTGCCACGGATTGACGACACGCTAGACACACTATCAGGAGCCCGATGGTTTTCCACTCTCGACTTGAAGAGTGGCTAGTGGCAGGTACAGATCCATCCAGAAGACCGGGAAAAAACCGCCTTCACCGCAGGAAATGGGCTATGGCAATTCACGGTAATGCCATTCGGGCTGTGCAATGCTCCGGCGACTTTCGAGCGATTGATGGAATGTGTCCTGCAAGGGTTAACATGGAAAACCTGTTTGGTATACTTGGATGATGTCATCGTCGTAGGAAAAACGTTTGGGCAACACCGAGACAATCTAAGGGATGTGTTTCAAAGGCTTCGAAGTGCCCACCTGAAGCTCAACCCCAAGAAGTGCGCCCTGCTTAGAGCGGAAGTCAAGTACTTGGGGCACATAATTTCAGCGAAAGGAGTGAGAACCGATCCAGAGAAGGTCGAAGCGGTGAAAAACTGGCCAGTCCCCAAGGATAAACATCAACTAAGGAGCTTCCTGGGCCTAGCCACCTACTACAGATGGTTCGTGAAGGATTTTGCCGGGATCGCAAAGAGCCTGCACCAGTTGACGGAAAAGGGAAAACAATTCAAATGGTCAATTGAGTGCGAGAAGAGCTTCAAGGCACTTAAACAACGGCTATGCGATGCCCCGATACTGGCTTACCCCACTCCCGGGGAAACGTTCATTGTGGATGCAGATGCTAGTACTGTCGGGGTAGGAGCCGTACTCTCCCAGGTGCATGACGGCCAAGAGAAGGTGGTTGCGTACTTTAGCAAGGTGCTCTCTAAGCCAGAAAGGAACTACTGCGTGACAAGGAGAGAACTTCTAGCTTTGATCTTGGCTACGAAGCATTTTCACAAATACCTCTACGGGAGGAAGTTCGTTCTTCGCACAGACCATGCAGCCTTAAAATGGCTATTACCGTTCAAGAGTCCTGAGGGTCAGGTCGCAAGATGGATCGAAAGGCTGCAAATCTACGACTACGAAATACAGCATCGTAAAGGAAGGCTCCACTCTAATGCGGATGCACTGTCCCGGAGACCATGCAGAACGGATTGTAAACATTGTGCGCGTCAGGAAGAACGGGAGCTGGTTTCCATCCAAAGAATGAGAGCCGAACCTATCGCCGGCTGGAGCGTAGATGAGATCCGGAACGCTCAGAAGGAAGACCCGGATATCGAGCCGATTCTGGCCTGGAAGGAGAACATGGAGAAACCGGATCATCAGGACATCTCTCACAGAAGCCCGACCTTAAAGGCATATTTTGCGCAGTGGGACTCCCTCTATGTCCAAGAAGGTGTTCTGAGAAGAAAATGGGAATCCTCCGACGGAAAGTCGTTTGTAATGCAGCTTGTCGTACCGCGGACGAGGGTCAAGGAGGTGTTACAGGAAATGCATGGCGGGGCGACCGGAGGCAACTTGGGAGTGAATAAGACGCTAGAAAAGGTACGAGAACATTTTTATTGGTTAAAAGCGAAGGAAGATATCGAAGACTGGTGCAGAAAATGCGACGTGTGTGCAGCTAGCAAGGGTTCGAGAATCAAAACTCGAGGTAAGATGCACCAATACAACGTGGGAGCACCTTTCGAACGAATCGCCATTGACATCGCAGGGCCCTTTCCGGAAACCGACAATGGTAATCGGTATATACTCGTAGTGATGGACTACTTCAGTAAGTGGCCGGAAGCGTTTCCGATCCCTAACCAGGAAGCCAGAACCGTGGCAGAGCAGATCGTCTACAATTGGGTTAGCAGATTCGGTGTGCCCTTGGAATTGCATTCTGACCAAGGGCAAGAATCTTCCAAGAGATGTGTCAACTACTCGGAATCAAAAAGACAAGGACAACCCCGCTTCATCCACAGTCGGACGGTATGGTGGAGCGTTTCAATAGGACTTTGGACGAACATCTCTCGAAGGTCGTAGGTGACTACCAACGGGATTGGGACCGGCAGATTCCCTTGTTTTTGATGGCCTATAGAAGTGCCGTGCATAGCACTACTCGACATACGCCGTTCGAAATCTTATTTGGTGGAATAGCTCGTTTACCCAGTGAGGTGAAATTTGGATCTCCTACCAATGAGCCCAGAAATGAAGAAGAGTACGTGGCGGACCTTAGGGAAAGGCTTAGGGACATACACCAAAGGACCAGAAGCCAGATTAAGATGACGAGCGACCGCATGAACACCAGGTATGATGCCAAGGCAACAACGTCAGGATTCCAGGAAGGAGATCTGGTGTGGCTGTATAATCCCCATCGCCAAAAGGGGAAATCACCTAAATTACAGCGGAACTGGGAAGGTCCCTACAGAATAGTAACCCGCATCAACGATGTTGTCTACCGCATCCAGCGAGGACCGAGGGCCAAAATGAAAGTGGTTCATGTGGACCGACTGAGTCGATACAATGGCCGAAATGAGGATGCACTTGTTCGGGACGAACACGTCTAAGAGGGGGGCAGTGTAGCATAATAATAACTACGCTCCCTAAAAATATGACGCAACAAATTCCGAAGTGACTTTTCATTCTGGCAGAATTTTGGTTCGAACTGTCCTTTCATTCGAGGTTCGTGTCTGGGACGAAGTCTCCACAGCTCATGTCAACGAAAGAGACGGATAATATCAGGGATAAAAGGGAATTATAACTGCAAGAATTATTACATCAGAATTTCTCTTGTTCCAGCGGTCGAAGAATTTGCTAGAAGTTTCTGGCTATCAAAAACTTCTGCTATATAAGGACAGATGGCGATTGAGAAAGAAGCAGTAGTTTCTAAACTGTGGCGAAGAGATTAGAAAAGTGATAATGGGCGAAGTTGTAATTTTGTGATAAATTGAAAGTTGAGATTTAACAAGAAGAAGTAATTAGTTTGGATTTGTGAATTAAGTAATCGAAAGGAGATAAAGTGATTTGAGAGGACAGAGACCATTGTAAGAAAAGAATTGCGAAGAATAATATAGTGTGAACCTGAATTGTTCTATAGACTAGAAAATAAAGAAATAAATTTCACAGAATATTGTTTTATCTACTCGAGCCGTAGCTCGCATATTACAATATTAATGCGTTTGTGCGTACCTGTTGTGTTTTGTTGAATTTAAGTCCGTCCGTTGTCCCATCTACTTTACTTTGTGAAGAGTAATCATTTCAAACCTACATCTATTTAATTCTAGAAAAAAAAAATAAGTTCAAATAAAACAAAAATATTACAATTGACAAAAACTATTTTATTAGGGTAATAAAGAGATGTACATAATATATACATATCGTATTTTAAGATATTAAGGAAACCATTTGACCAGTAAGTATATGTTATTATATGATAGAAGACCAATATCGTTCTTAGATACATGCACTACGTTCATTTATCGAATAATATGACCCCAATAATTCGGGAATTAAGATGTTAAAAAAGTAAAAATCACATTGTGTCAAATTTTGTTTTATAAAACCATTATCAATTGAAACTTGTATTACAATTTTTTTCAATTGTAATATGAATTTGAAGTAGTACTTGAAAATAATAGCAATGATTTGGATTCATTTTGTATTCATCAGCACTAACTTCTATAATGCAGCAGCTCCTATTATTTTGCGTAGCGTTAACATCTTCACTTAACCTCTACTGGAGCAACACCACAGCATTCACACTGAAAAATTGCATCCGGAGATGCAGCATAATAAGACTTTTCCTGGCATAGAAATATCCCACAGGAACTCATTTTGGCATGGGAATGATTTTTTGAAATGTGATACCATTAAGTTAACGGCTCGTTTTTCGTCTTTTTTCTGTAAACGGTGGCAGCTGTTGAAAACATTTTTGGATTGCAAATCTTCTTCAACAAACTCATGGCTGGAATAGTTTTATTAGTTTTCGCTACCTCCCTAAATACTGAAGCAGTGATTCACCCAATTCGAATTTTCTGCCAAATATTATCTGGAGATAAGCTTTACAATCGTGTTAAGCTCTCAACTTTGTTTATAACATCAATAGGCACGGAAAAATGAATGCCTTTCCCTATTTCCACTAAACATTCTTTCGAATAACTACTATATTCTTCTTTGAATAAATTAGTGAAGTACAAGTCCGATAAAAGCTCGCTATTACTATGACTTTCGTCAATTACAAACTCTCGGAAAAGAGTAGTAGCTGCCGGACATACTTCCTTGTTAAGCGTTCGAAGAATTTCTATTCTACTTCTGTTAAGCGTTCGAAGAATTTTTATTCTCCTTCTTGAATTTATTTTACACACAACATTCGAAGCAGAATTTGATGAAACATTATTGTTTTTGAAGTTTAACTTGCTTATTTCAGAATGCAGTTGGTTTTTGATTGGGGCTTTACGCCAATAACACGCCATATCCGTAACCGAAAGCAAGAAATAATATTTGCTTATTTTAATAAGAAACTTATAAATGCTTGTCTGAAGAACCGTGTTGGTCCGTAAACGAAGGACTGAGGTTTTGTGTTTGTGTTTTGTCCGTAAACGAAGGATTTAAGTTTTGTGTTAGTGTTTTTGTATTATTAAAATAAAAAGAATAAAAATGTCACGGCCTCTGTAGAGCACCCTCTATACGCACTTTCCAGGGCAAACAAAATGATCCCAATATGAGAGCACGTTTCATATAAACCTGCTTTGCATTGGGAGGGTCCGCATTCAACTTCTCCATCCATTTTCATCATCACCCAAGCTTCGATTGGTTTTTCATTCAATCGTTGGGAATGAAAAAAAAAAATATATTGTGAAACAACAGTAAACAATATACAAAAGTATACAAATACCTTTCCTAAAACCACATAAATATTTGATAAAATTGTTCCTCCTAGGTCCTTTAACCATACAGCTCCGAAGAGTTCTTGTGCTTTGGCGATGCTCTTGCTGTTATTGCACTCATTCCCAATGTACACAGATTTATTTTTCACCAAAAATAATTTAAAAATTGAAAAAAAACAACACTTTTCGGTAAAGTTTTACAATACTTTACCTTATACGGATCTCTTCCAATTATTCCGATTTTCGACATATATCAACATTTGCTCAGGGCATCTAAATTTTTAGCATACTGAGACAGCTCCATCACGTATATTCTTATGAATTTTAAATTTTATTATGTTTTAAAACACTCGCAATAATAAATTCTTAGTTCTTCGCGCTTGCACTATTTGAATTTCCCGCCTTTGTTTCCTACAAAATTATTTTGACGTTTAAGTGTAAGAAAGAGAGCTAAGAAAGAGATAGATTCGCGAAGCACTCTACTGAATAGGTCTAGCAATCATTTTTCTTCTCATTTTTCTTGAAGAAACATTGACCAACTAAAGAATTCTGGCAATCTCTCTTATTTTTTTTTTTTGAATAAGCATTAATTATTTGTTTACAAAAGCGAAGTGCAAAAGCCGCACTGTTAATTTGAGATGAAAAATGTCACTTAATATGGCCGATGGAAATTGCCTCAATGAAAAACACTTCTTCAGAATTCGCTTAAGACGCTTCAGAAATGTAGAAGCGCTATAGTCAATTAAACCCGCCCATTGATTTCTGCTCTTTACTCGTTGGTTTGTATATATGAACGTGTTTTAGAACCAATTTGTCTAATCAAGAACACTTGTCTGGACTTGTGACAAGTGCCGAAATTTCGTACTGTCGGGAAATACGGTTGGTAAAGTTTAATTGCTAATTCTATGAAATATGGGCGCTTCAGAATCACTCAATGGGATTACCCACTGCTTTTTGGACAGATGCTTTCAATGCAATTTTCTACTTATTTTCTGCTCGGACTCCTTACGCTATTAGTCAGTTCTGCTTTCGGGGAGAAGAGCACAATATCGTCCTTATTCCAATACAACGTAATATAAGTTTACTGTTTGAAATGTTTGATTTATAAATCTTACCTTCTTAGATTATTCGGGTGTCTGAATTCGATGGGAGAATGATTGCAGGCGTTTTTGTAATAAACTCTGTTTTGTCGTCGTTGTTTCTATGGTGTGTTGTAAAAAGGGCAAAACAGTGTTTAGATTTTAGGTAAGAATTCGAATTTTAAAAATCGTATATAGTTTATTTAGTGTGGTTGTTTGTGTTGGATGGGCCGAAATGCAGTTTAGCTTTCAGGGGTCCTATCCCAGTTTATTTTAAAAAAAGTTTCGGTGAAAATTTAAAATTGGCTGATATGGTTCCCTACTTGTAGTTAATAATTTAATGTAAATGTAAGGATACATTTCCAACGCCGCAAAGTTTACAGTGGGATACAAATAAAGTAGTTGAGTGCGCATCCTTTGAATGGACAAATGGAAAAAAATAGCATTGCAAATAATCAAGATGAGCATATAATTAAAGAATCAATTCCGTTCCTCACAATATTTTTGAAAAACGAGCAAATTTAATAAATGAACAAACAAGATAAAAAAGGGGCGGGTTTTCAATATAGGAAATTCGCCAATTTTTTTTTTTTTTAATTAGTCTAAAATGGTCTAAAAAGCATAAAAAAATTTTCTTTTTCTTCCAAATTTTACCTTGAACTATTACTTAATAGCTAAAAACAAATCAAATAACTGTAATGTGATAAACAAAAAAAATTAAATTATTCCAAATTAAATTTGGATGATTTTTGGTAATTATTTCGAAAAGCTAACTTATATCCAACAGTGGGTAAGTGGCGCGCTTCGCGTGATTAATTCTTCTAAAAACTTCGTTGCTCCGCTAAGGGTATGTCAACAACTGTCAGGCAGGCGCCTGGGGCTAAGTTTATTAGAGAACAGTTATGTGCCGGCTAACAGTGGATGAGGAATCAAACCTTAAATATATATATGAAAATTCTCAGAAAAATTCTTGCTATCACATATTAAAATTTCATAGAAATCCAATAATATTTCCATTTTCTAAATAAAAACCATTAAAACTTATAATCTTTTAATTTGAACACCCTGTAAAGAAATAAAATTATGTCCATTTATGTTAAATTGGGTTTACTTAGCACTACAAGTCGACTAAACACCCTTTTGTTGAGTTATTAAGAAAGAAAACATGCATTTTACTAGTCAAAACCGAAAACTAAACAAATTTAAAAAATACAACAACAAATTTCCTCTCCAAAATTTTTACATAGTATACCTTGGAATAAGCCATTATAAGTAAAAAAATGATTTTAAGTGAAAAGTCGATTTCCTATATTGGAAACACCAAAAAAAAAAAAAAAAACAGGATATAATACTTTTTTTAGTGATAATGATGTATTTAATTAATTTATTTTACTATTTTCTTAAAACAGCAATGCCAAATTTCTTTAGAAAAAATGGATAAATAATAAGGGTGTCCACGGTGCAGTGGACAGTGTTTTTGTTTATGACAAACTGCCTGGTAGTTCAATGGTACGATTGACCGCAAACCAAAATCTCTAATAAGGAAATCTCGCATTTTTGAAATAAATCCCGAATAACAAAATCTCGCATTTGAAATTCGCGCTCTGAAAGAAGAAATCTCGCATTATCAAACCCCGCCCGCTTCGCCAGGCATTAAAAAAGCTGTTATTGTACTCAGCTGTATGTATAATACCACAACGGTATCGCATACAAAAATGTTTTTGAATGTTTTTGTAATTTTTTTTTGCCTATCACATTTGTACAGTAATTATCTACATTTAAACAAAAACAACTAAATTGGTTGAAAATACTAGAGGGACACATACACATTTTGAAACTTAGTTTTATATATACGTATATAATCTAGTTTCTCTTAGGAATCTACGGTTGGTATATCCTCATCTGATCGCTGGTACTTGCCCAGCATTTCAATCTTTTGTGGGTCAGTGACCCACATGGCTCCAGAAGATGTTCTGGAATCTCAGTGAACTCATTGCAGAATCTGCAAAGGCCTTTGTTTGTTATACTTAGTTTCCTTAATTGCTCCCCGAGTTTACAGTGCCCCGTTAGAATGCAGTTTAAGATACAGTGCTGGCACGCTAATTAGCACACCCCCATAAAAGAATAAACTTGTGCCTTATTTCATAATACAACATAATTTATAAATTATTATTAATCACATTTTGAAATGTTCAAATTTTGAAATTTCAGTAGGCTTTGCTTCATATTTTTTTTTATTTTTAAAATAGCGTGCCTTTCGCATTGGCATTTTAATTAGCACACCCAAACAAAAAATTGCGTTTCATTTAAAACCTTTATTTTTCATTCATCCTATTGTTGTGGTTAGTTAAAAAGTATTATCACAGATAATATAGTTACATAGATATCGCATCCAGTACAAACAAAATGGACAATTTTCAATCGACTGGGATTTACTCGTGGGTCCCAGTTCGATCGATCTTGTATGTATACCATGCTCAAACGGTTGTGAGTTGAGTAGCACGTTTTGTCAGATGTATGAAAGGATGATTCTATGCGTGAGCAATTTTCATCAAATAAAAAATAAATAGCTATCTACGTATGTAGGTACATAGGCACATAAATTTTTCAATGAATTTTTATTTTTCAAAAAAAGGTTTTCGATTTTTAAATTATTTATGTTTGCTTTATAAATAATTACGAGTATGATAAGGTAGAAACTTGGTACAATTTTGAATTTATGTCGTCTCATTATTTGATTTATTTCTGAATAAACTTTATTATTAAACACATTTTGTAAGGTAATGAAAACGGTTGAAATTAGTTATCTGATTTGAATAAGTATAGATTTATTATATGTTTATTTAAATGATGATGATGATGATGGTGATGATATGATGACGATGATGATGATGATGACGATGATGATGATGAGTATCATTTACATATTTTATTTTCTTAATTATTAAACTTAATTTTCAAACTGAAAGAAGCAATACTTTATTTAGTTGAACAATGGTTTTTTCCCGCTTCTCGATTGATTGCATCAATTTGATGCATTTCAAGCAGCCTAGATCTGAACTTGAACTTCTTCTTCTCTTACTATTCGACGAAGATAGATTTTCTAAGTCTTCAAATTGATCAATATCATTTTATAAATACACACAATTATTAACCTGCGATGACAGAAATTTCAAACTCATGTATTTACCAAAAGAAACAAGAAATACACATCTAGACAAGTACATAAATGCCATTCAACCCTTAGACAACACGACGCGACGTAGATACACACAAGCCATGAAAATGACACGATCGCTATTGAATCATACCATACCATCAGTTTGTTGTATGTACATAAATATTGTTCTTTAATATAAAATGGTTTTTGTATGACATAAGTTTGCTTTGGTGTTTCCACGACACACTGAAGAGCAATATTATTGCATGGTCTTGCAACATAATTTTATTTCGTGTTGTCTGAAAGAGTTCGATTAATCTCCTTTACCAGGGTGGCAACCAAGATCGATCGAACTGGGACCCACGAGTAAATCCCAGTCGATTGAAAATTGGCCATTTTTTTTTGTACTGGATGTGATATCTATGTAACTATATTATCTGTGGTATTATTTTGAAGTGTTTAAGTGCATTTAGAAATAGTTATGGGATTAAACAAGAGTTCTACGCCGGAGGAGAGGAGGTTAATATGGCTAATGTTCCAGAAGGAGCAAAACATCAGCAAAATTGCACGGAACATAGATTGTTCGCGAAAAAAAGTGCAAAACGCTTTGAAGCATTATGAAACCCATGGAACATTTGCGGATAAAAGACAATGCAGACCTAGAAAAACAACGAAAAGAGAGGATTCCATTATAGTCCGACATGCTCTTAGAGATCCTTTTGCCACTTCTTCTGAAATTAGAGCGCGCATGGAGCAAGAATATGGTGGAGAACAACCTTCGAGGATGCCAGAGCATTAAGAAACCGAAGGTAACAGATGGTAATAGGAAGCAGCGAATTGCATTCGCAAGAGGCCATTTGGATTCTCCTTCATCTTTATGGAATTCAGTGATATGGAGCGATGAATCCCAATTTAATATCTGTGGTTCTGATGGACGAACTTTTGTACGACGACCTCCAAACAAGCAACTAGATCTCAAGTACACCAAAAAGACGGTAAAGTTTGGTGGAGGAAGCGTAATGGTATGGGTATGTTTTAGCTCTCATGGTGTTAGGCCTCCAGTCCTTATAAAAGGCAAAATAGATGCTCTAGCATATAAGACTATGTTGTCGAACCACCTCATACCATATCTTGAGAGTTTACCGCTATCATTGTACCGGGAAGTTGTTTTCCAGCAGGACAATGCGCCTTGGCATAAGGCCAGGTCTGTAAAAGAGTGGTTTGAAGAACACCAAATATCGGTAATGGATTGGCCCCCTCAGAGCCCAGACCTAAGCCCAATCGAAAATTTGTAGGCTATTATTAAGAGACGTGTCATGGCTTTAAAACCGAAAAATGTGAAGGAGTTATGGGACACAATCCATCAAGAATGGTTTAAGATCCCAAAGAAAGAGTGCGCACACCTCACGTGCTCCTTGAATAAACGATGTGCCGCCATAATTACCCAAAAAGGGTACCCAACTAAGTACTAGGTAAGTTTACATAAGTTAATTTAAATTTTAACTTGTTATTATTTAATTTTTTTATATTTTCACATGTCTTTGACGAGACTCTGGCGTGTTACGAAAACACATATTTTTTTATTTTTAATTTTTTTTTTTTTAATTTTTTTTTATAAATTAATTAAGTATTAATATCAATAAAAGCAAACATTGAAGATCCTTATTAAATTGTTTTACTTTAACATTCGTTTTTTTTTATATTTCTTTATCATAACTTTGTATGATAGGGTGTGCTAATTAGCGTGCCAGCACTGTACGTAGGCTATTCTTGTTAAGGTAGATGCACGCTTCGAAATTCTTCTAGTTGTAGTGGTCCAGAACTTTCTTAGCTTGCCTCAGACCTGGAGTATTGACCCAGGTTTTCCCCCTGTTTCCTTCCTATTCCACAGAATGGTTCAGGTCCAATAAAGTATTCTACTGCTCCTTGTCTTGCCAAGGAGTCTGCTTCTTCGTTGCCCTCTACTCCAGCGTGGCCAGGGATCGAAAAGAGGGTTACCCTGTTACTGCTACTGCTACCCAATTTATCAAGTTTGTATAGGCATTCCCACACAAGTTTTGATCTAATGACATGGGAGTCAAGTACCTTGATAGCTGCTTGACTGCCTGACAGCATTGCTATGTCGTATTTTTTGTATCTTCTGTCAATTCAATCTCGACAGAAGATACAAAAAATACGACATAGCAATGCTGTCAGGCAGTCAAGCAGCTATCAAGGTACTTGACTCCCATGTCATTAGATCAAAACTTGTGTGGGAATGCCTATACAAACTTGATAAATTGGGTAGCAGTAGCAGTAACAGGGTAACCCTCTTTTCGATCCCTGGCCACGCTGGAGTAGAGGGCAACGAAGAAGCAGACTCCTTGGCAAGACAAGGAGCAGTAGAATACTTTATTGGACCTGAACCATTCTGTGGAATAGGAAGGAAACAGGGGGAAAACCTGGTATATAGTATAGCGTATATTTTAGCTTGAAGATGCTGGTACTTTTGCCCATATGTAGGTTCAGAGTACATTGTTTTTGGCCCAAATACACCCGCCCCTGTTCCTTCTATAGTCGTCGAGCCGTCGGTATACTATTTTATTGCGTGGTTACTCAATCCGTATATTATGGATTCATTGCTCCAACCTTTTTTGTTACTTAACTTCATACGGAATTTGTTATCAAAGTTAAATTTCCTGATACTATCGTTCCTAGGAATTCCTAGAAGAGGGAATTTCTTGAGAAGTGCATCATACAGTGCTTTGCAAAAGTATAACCGCACCCTGTAAAAGCATTTTCCAGGAAACTGTAAACTGTTGCAGGGCCTTTATTATTTTTTTATTTTATGGCATCAATTAACAAGTAATTAGAGCAAAAAAAATCTCCGATATTTTCATTTGGGATTTCCAGCAATAAAAAACTGTTTCGTCTAGCTTGCAAAAGTATAACCGCATTACATTTTTCTCAATTTTTTGTGTTTTGGCTAACTGTTTTAACATATATTAGTATGGGATTTTATTACCCCTTTTTTCAATGATACTAAAAATTCTATTGGGCATACTCTCAATTAGTTTTCTTAGTATGGAATCCTCCAAGGAGTTCCATGCGTCCATAATTGTTGCTCGGAGCTCAGCAACGTTCGCGAATTGCCAATTATGGGCATATTCCCTAAAGATTTTCTATCGGATTACAATCCGAAGAACGTGCCGGCCACTTCATCAATCTGATGTTTTGGGCTTGAAACCATTCCAAATTTCGATGAATGACGGGAATCGCTGCATTATCTTGTTGAAAAACATGAGGAAGTCGCCGATATCGCCTTAAATATGGTGCCAAGTTCTCTTAGAGTAGCTGGGTGTATGCTGCACTATCGATTTTTGTGGAGGTAAAGGCAAGTGAAACCTTACCGCGAGTGCGGAAACCCCCCATACCATACAACTTCCACCGCTGAAGTTAATTTTCGAAAAAAAAACCTTGTTTCCTAATCGTTCTAATATCCATTAAAGCCGTCTGGTCCATCAAGATTAAACTTCTTTTCGTCACTAAAAATAATATTTTAAAAAAAAATATTGTATTAGATTAATAGATATCAAATTGAAAAAAGAGGAAATGAAAACAATGTTACTTACGGTTTTCCAATTGCGATAGAAGATCTAGAGTATGTGAATTACGCTATTCCTACAACATCAAAATTCAAATTTCGTCAAATTACAATAGATGAGTTGAAAGAAGTCTGCAAGTCGCTAAAGAACAAAACGTATTTTGATAGAATAAGTCATAGAATAATACTGGATAACTGGAATTCGTTGGGAAAAGTTCTACTAGAGCTGGTAAATAGATCGATTTCCACGGGAGAATTTCCAAACTCTTGGAAGGACTGAATGATAACACCAGTAGAGAAAGTACCAAACACCAAAAAGAATGAAGAATTCCGACCTATTAATACACTGCGTACTGCCGAGAAAATTATTGAAACAGTAGTAAAACAGCAACTCATGAAATATATGGAAGAAAACAATATTTTCTCGGAATTTCAATCGGGCTTTAGAAAAAACTACTCATGTGAGACAGCAGTGAATCACGTAATTAATGAATGGAAAGATGGGGGCAAACGAAAAACAGTAATAGCACTTTTCCTCGATTTCAAAAGAGCGTTTGAAACAATAGACCGTGAAATACTTATTAAAAAAATGTATAACTATGGCATTCAAGATAAGGAACTGAGATGGTTTAGGACATTCCTGAACAACAGAGTACAGCGAACTAAAGTAAATAACAGTGTGTCTGATTTTGCCGAAGTGGAACTTGGTGTACCGCAAAATGGTGAGAAACTGTAAAATTGTCCTATTCGCGGATGACACATTGATTTACGCTGAAGGGAAAGACGCAGAAGAATGCAAATACAAACTGACATGCGACATTGAACTCATAATTAGATGGCTAAAGATGAACAAATTAAAATTGAATGAACAAAAAACAAAGTTAATGAATTTGAATTCAAATAACGAGACTTGCATTGAAATAAATGCTAAAAAAATTGAAAACGTCAGAAGCATTAAATACTTAGGAATGCTTATTGATAAAGAGCTGAATTTTAATGAACATGTAGATTACATATGCAAGAAAATTGGCAAAAAAATTGGATTTTTCAAACGAATAAGAAAGAAGATGGATAGCATAACAGCTGTGATAGTATACAATACCATAGTGAAACCACATTTTGAGTACTGTGGCACAATTTTATACTCTTGCTGCAACCAGGGTCAACTGGAAAGGCTCCAAAAGCTTCAAAACAATGCGATGAGAAGTATTTTAAAATGTAATAGATATACACCAATCAGATGCATGCTGGATGCCCTTAAATTGTTAAGTATAAAACAAAGACTTGAACTTAATACACTTTTAGCTGTTTTCAAGGTTAAATACGGAGTCGCACAAAGGTTTCTAACAAGGGGTGTCAGACGAGTCGGAGAGGTGCAGCCATATCCTTTACGTAATGTCAACAACTTCAGAGTGGGATTTCAAAATACAGCGGCAGGTCAAAACACTTTTATTTATAAGGGCTCTTTTTAACACGCTACCAAATGACATAAAAAATGAAGCCAATCCCAGAATTTTCAAAAGAAAATGCATTGCGTTTGTCAAAACTAGCACGTGAATGTTATTACTAATATTATGATTTTTCGATTATTTTTTTGTGTATTGTATCATTATTAGATAATACTTTAAGTACATTTTTTTTTTTGCATGAATCTCCACGGAAGTTGTTTGTGTTTTTTAGACACTCGATGAACAATCCAAATTGAAAGCTTTATTTCAGTGCATATGATCGATGCAGCACCCTCTACGGCGACAACGATGAAAAAAATTGCAACGAGCGAAAAAGTTCTAAGCGTAATGGTGATCTTTGCAATGAAAGAATTGCGTAAGTAGTGCGAAAACTTGATGGAGCGACAGTTATGTATATAGCCAATATTTTGTATTTGACATTCACGAGACCTTGAACCTAGCGAATTGTTACGAAAGGCGAGCGAAACGAAAGTGCAATGATCATTTTCAAAGCTTGTAAGCGATTGAATGCAATTCTAATGTTGTACACAACGTGGAACGTATTTTTCCATTAACCTTTTTGTAGATTCTAACTATGACTTTTCACTACTAACACTGATGACAGAAGAATCGATTTGAGGGCGAAGCAAGTTTCGAAAGCAGCAATATGTTGATTCAATTTAATATATTGTAATGTTTATTTGAATAATATGATATATGCGAATAATTATTTTAATATATATGTGTGTTACAAATATGTATGCATGCATGCAGGTCGTAATTATATTGACCTCAGCTGGTAACCGTCGATGCGAACCGTATTGACAACTACTTTTGAGTCGAGAAATGGAGAAAGAAAACGAGCAGAGTTTTGCAACAAGATGGTTTACAACGAAATGCTTAATGCTTTTATTTTCTCTTGGCTTAAATACAATCTTTTGTAAACGGTTTATTCAAAATTCAAGAGCTTACAAATTTTGGTGGATTTAATTTACATAAGTTTTGATGAATTTAATTTATAAAAATTATAGCAAAGTTGGCGCGAAATTTGAATAGTTGGTGACCTTGCCCCAACAGGTGGCCTTTTTGGATATTTCTTCTACTGCTCTGTTGACTTCTTTTCTGCCTAGGGCTCGCTTCATGGCTTCGTGTAAAGTATTATCAAATGCCCCCTCGATGTCTAGGAAGCCGCAGACAACAATCTCTTTCATTTCAAGAGCTTCCTGTATGGTTTCCGTCAACTGGAAAAGAGCCGTCTCCGCGGATCTGCCGACTCTATATGCATGTTGATGGTAATGAAGTGGGGACGTGTTTAGTACGTCCTCCCTTATGTAGTTGTCCACATCTTTTTGCATTTTTTTTGAGAAGAAACAATGTTAGGCTGATTGGTATGTATGACTTCAGCTGTGTTGGGTCCTTTTTTCCCACTTTTGGTATGAACACAACCTTCGGCCGTCTCCACTGCTTTGGAATTTCATTATTCTGGCTAGGTATGGTAGTAATCTTTCATGTCCCTTCTGTATTAGGGCTGGTATGATACTATCCACACCTGGTGGCTTGAACGGCTGAAAAGAGCTGATTGTCTATTCAATTCTCCCTCTGGAACAGGTTGTGCTTGCAATTTTAAAGTCTTCTTTCCGCAGTATAGCTGCAGCAGGAGTGCTAGTGATTGTCTCGCAAAATCTTCTAAACCTTTCCTTTGTGGCTTTCCTCAGTTCTTTATTGTACTGTGTAAGTCCCTCTCTGTAGCTTTGCCAGTCTCCGTTACGCTTTGCCCCATTGAACAGTTTGCGTGTTACAGATCTTAACTTTGACAAATTGTTGCTCCACCATGGCACATCTTTCCCTCGCTTATTGTTGCATATGAGACAACTTGTTTCTAACGCGTTTGTGATAGCGCTACTAATGCTCTCTACCGCGTTTTCTAACTCTATGTAATCGGCTGAAGCTCTACTAATGTCGATATGCTCCAGATTATTACCCAGGGTTTCTTCAAAAGTCTCCCAGTTTGTTTTCCTTGGATTTCTTGTTGGATATCTCATGATGCATGTATTGTCTAGGTCGAACACAATTATTCTGTGATCAGACAATGACGGCTCATTGGATACGAGTGTGGGTCAATAAAATGTAATAAGGAAATGTTTTTCAACATAGTCTCATTTTAGCTCTATACACTTGCATCCAACGTTTCTCCAATTTTTTGATACCCTCCAAATAATACGATTTATCGCGCCCCTCAAAAAAAGCGTTTGTTTCAGCGATAACCTCTTCATTCGACCCAAATCTCTTACCTCCGAGCCATTTCTTCATGTTTAGAAACAAGAAATAGTCGCAGGGGGCTAAATCTGGGGAATATGCTGGATGAAGGAGGAGTTCGTAGCATAACTCATGCAATTTTGCCATTGCGACTGCGGACTTGTGCGCTGGTGCGTTGTCCTGGTGGAAAGGAACCGCCAAATGCGGCCGTTTTTGCTTCAAATCGGCTTGGAATCGATCCAGCAGCTCTGCGTAATATGCGCCGGTGATCGTTTTACCCTTTTCAAGGTAGTCGATGTGAATAACACCGCGCATCCCAAAAAACTGTCGCCATGACCTTGTTTGCTGACAAACCCGCCTTGGCCTTCTTCGGCTTCAATTCACTTTGAAGTTGTCAAAGGAATGCGTTTGTTGTCGATTGTAAGCAAACACGGCACCCATCTTGCGGGAAGCTTTTTCATGTCCAAATATTTATGTAAAATCGAAATCACTGAGCCATGTGATAAGCCTGTGGCCTCTTCAAGCTCGCGCACTTTCAATCGCCGATCGTCCATTATCAAACCATGGATTTTGTCGACCATTTCTGGGGTGGTGACCTCAATTGGGCAACCAGAACGTTCGGCGTCACTTGTGCTTGAACGACCGCACCGAAATTGAGTAAATCAGTGGTGAATGGTTCCAATCGATGGTGAAGAGTCCCCATAATATTTATCAAGCTTTTGTTTGGTTTGCGTAATAGTTTTTTCTCGCAAAAAATAGTGTTTAATGAGCACTCGAAAATCACTTTTTTCCATTTTAACGAAAAGGCTAGTAGGCGTCTATATAAAATGGCTGCCACAACAAAACTATTTGACAGATCTGTCTGAAAATTTGGGTGCGTTCTTTTGAAAGATGATTCTTGACAAAAAAAATTAAATTTAAGGTGACGACACAATTTGTGTTAATTTTCAGGGACTTATTGACCCACCCTCGTACTCTTCAGTTCTTAATTAACCTACTTATGCTAGGACTGTTCAGCGTGAGATCGGGAACTTTTTGTCTAACTCTAGTGACAAATGCTGAGGTATTCCCTATATTACATATATCAAGAGATGAACTTAAAATAAATTCTAAGAGAGACTCACCCCTGATATTGGTGTTGGTGCTCCTCCAGATGACATTGTGAGCATTAGCATCACATCCAATCAGCAACGGCATTTGGACGCTGCAGTTACCTTGGAACAGCTGGTTCATCCCCAGCGCAGTATACAGATGCGATGATGATGGTGCGGTGTACTCCATATATGTTTAGAGTAACCTGTAATGGCACCAAGTCTCGCGTGATATAATCTGAAAGTAGGAGAAAGTTAATTGTGTTGTTTATTAGAATGCATGCTCTTCGATTGGCCACTCTCAAATCCCAAATTACCTCTGTATCCTTACATGATAGTCCTTTTAAGATCCATGGCTCTTGAATCAGTGCTATGTCCATATCTTGTTTGGTATACATTCTGGCTATCGCGGCTGATGCCGCTATATAGCGTGGTGAATGTTTGCCTGGGAAACCTTAATTTTGTAGTTGGAGGTCTTTGAGGTCATTGAGTTTGGCAGATGACCCAACCGGTACCCTCGTTACGACCATAGAGGACTTTCCATGCCTTGGTGTTCACTCCATCATTTTGCGCATCCAGGAGTGCCAAAGAGGTTTGATGCTCCTGATCCGCACTTCTTGGCAGGAAGATTGTGATGAAATAGGCACGTGGTATTTCCGTCCCGCTGTATGCAGTAAGGCCCACTGCTTTCCAACTCTTTAACCTGGGCGCTACGGTCTTGAGCCATACCACCGTCTGCGGAGTTTCGCACTTAACCAATAGCATCCCCTTTTTGAAATACATGCCCCGAAACTTGAGCTTGTGCTCCCATCCCAGTGCCATTTCTGCCACAATGGCGTTCTCGAGTGCCTTGAGGTCCTCGGCATCGACCATCTCCTCCATTGGTGGCATTCGAGGGCTTGCTCGCTTTTTCTTAGTAGGAGCTATTTTGGATTGAGAGGCTGTAGGAGTCCGAACTATGCTCGGCTTCTTAGCTTCCATTTGCCCAAGAGTCGGGGTCTAGAGTTTGGCTCTCACCCTCAGTCGTCCCTACTGCTACTGTTGCTTCTGAAGTCTCAGGGACACTCCTTGAGGTTGTAGCGGTTTTTTGGCTGGAGCTAGGTTGCTTCCGCTGAGAACCTCCCTCTTGGCTTCTCCCTGACCGACTTCGTCCCATTTAGATCTTCGGCACAGAGCCTGTGCTATATGTAGACCCGGTGTCACCTCACCACGCATCCTACTTATATTTATTTTGGATTTTTTTTTTGTTTTTTTTTTTTTTTTGTTCATAAATGTTGTTCAGGATTGTCCACTGCACCAGAGCCGCCCCGTATAGTGCAGTAAGACCATGGTTACTCCCTGAGGCGGTCTGATATCAGAGAGGTTCCGTTATACAGCTGGTATACCCCCTGGCTGCACCCCATCCAATGGGCACGGCTCGCATAACACCCTGGATTAGGGGGTAGGAATAGTTCCCGAGAATCATTGCCCTTACTCAGCCTCTACACCACGACAAGGTTGATAACCAAGTAGAGGATACATATTTGTATGTACATGCATATATGCCCCAACGATATTATAGCGGTTCACATTTATGCTTATGATGCTAGGCAATGTAAATAACTCCATTCTTTTAGATACATGACAACAAATTGTTGCTTCTCCTCGCTCTTATTAACAGCAGTCTTGTGTTATGTACATACTTAAAATAATGCAGTTATTTGAGTTTGGAGTACGTACCTATGTGCATTGCTAATATAGATTTAGAATTCGCCACGAATTATATTGCGAGATTTTGTAATTGCGAGATAATTGGAGATTTTGATAATGTGGGATTTCGTTGTACAAGATTTTGAAAAGCGGTACCCAACCCGCTTACCGCTATTTAAACTGAAGTGAATTTTTAAACAAGAAGATAATATATTGAGACCAAGCTAGATACTATTTTCTAATTTAAGAATTGTAAAAGTTTAGAAACTACTTTAATACTTTGTTGAGAAGGTACTTTTAGTAAGTCGATCAGTTTGCTATTTGGGGATATGCACAGGGTGACCAGATAAGAACGATAGGAAAAGAAATTTAAATAAAACAACGGTGTAGATATCGAATTGATTCTGGCTTTATTTTGAAGGTACATTCATGCCATTATGTATGGAATAGCACATCATTTAAATGGCGGCCTCGGTTTAGCTGGCAGTGTTTCAAGCGGTCGGTCCAATTTTTGATGACTCGGTCCAATATGTGCGGCGCTATTCCGGCAATAGCGTCTCGAATGTTGGCCTCGAGCTTGTTCAAAGTGGTTGGCTTGTTAGCGTAGACTAAGGACTTGACGTAGCCCCGGAGAAAATATTTTAGGGGTGTCAAGTCGCATGATCGCGGCGGCCAATTGATGAACTCACGGCGTTGTCTGGTCGCCCGGCTTCAATTCTTGCGTCAGTACAATCTTATACGAATGTACGCCCAAATCTAACCGCAAAGGAAGCCTGGTTTACTCTCTGGCGATGCCCAATTCAGCTGATCGGCACCGAATCGACATTTCCGGGTCTTCTTCGATACTGGCCGCTATGTTTTCACATCGCACCGATCTCTGTCCGGTTGGTGGCCTAAGGTCCAAAAAAGTGTACTCACGCTCAAACTTTTCCACGGTGCAACGAATTGCCTGCGCCATGATGACGACCGACCTCACAACGAAATTCACGTTGCGTATTTACAGCTGAGCCGGAATTTCGATAATAGTTTTTAATAATTTTCACACGTTCGGGAAACTTCAAACGATGCATGATGAAATGGCAAACCTTACTGAATATTTTGACAGCTGGATATCATTGGTAACTTTAACAGCTGCTGAAACTCAATAATTGGAAAAACTATCATTGCTATCTGGTTACCCTTTACATAGCTGCATCATGTTGTGGTTGATTTTTTCGCACTCAGAGGTAAGGTGTTTGAAGTCCAACAGTACATTATTGTTGCAGAGGTGACAAGGAGGTGGTAGATCTTTGTTAATAAGGTGGTAATGTGTTAGCTTGGTGTGCCCTAATCGAGGTCGTTTTTTAACATTGAGGATGAAATATTTTCGGGATACAGTATTTTCTCAGCATCCGGGTTGAAACTGAAGTAGTGGCGTATGTTTTGTTTGCAAATTGACTTATTTTTGTTAAGCTTGACATCGTGGAGTAATCTTTTGAAATCTATCCCATTGAAGGCAAAGAACTTGATGAGTGGTTCGTTAGACGCAAATATTGCAATTGCATCAGCTTCTTCATTTCCCTTGAAGCCTGCATGTCCTAGTATCCAAACCAGCTTTAACTTTTTGCTAGAAGCCATCAGTTTGTTTTCAACCAGTTCAGTTCTGTCGTTTGTGTTTTTTAGTGCGAAAATGGTGGATAGGCTAACTGTGAAAATTACAGTTTCTTTTTTATTGGCTTATTGTGCAGCCTTTAAGATTACAAAAGTTTCTGCAGTGAAAATTAAGGACAAATTGTTCAGTAGGCTTTTGGCAATGGTCTTACCTTCTCCGTCCATTATTCCGAATGATGTTGTGTTATCGGACTTACAGCCGTTTATGAAAACTGGTTTCCAATTTTAGATTTTGAGACTTTCGGCGATTTCTCTGAACCTGGCGTTTATACCTCTTTACCAGTCGTAGCCTTTGGATACTTACAGAGTTCGGTATTTATTATGTCTTTATGTACGAGTAGACTCCAGGGAGGATATGCCGGACCGTTTTTAGGTTGGACATATATTGGCATATTTAAACCAGACCTGTAAAGTAATTAAGTGTTTTGGTACTGAAGTACAACTTAAGTGAAATTATCTCGTACTTTTTTTTTTTTTTGTTAAGTACAAGTATAATTCCTTGGTACTTTTACTTAAAAATTGCAAGTACCAGTACCGGGAATTGTACTTGTACTTGCAATTCCTTCAAAGCACTTGAAAAACTGGTTATGTACTTAGAAATTGACACATATGGTGACAAACGTATGAAAAATAAATTTTCATTGAGAAGTGCTTCATTCAAACAACAACGATGTAAAAGCTAATAATACCGTTTTGCCAACTGATAAGAACATCATTAGGATTTGTATCATATATAACCAGAATATTTCATGCACTTTTCTGCTGTACAGTATTTTCTTGGCAAGTTGGTGGATCGGAGTTTTCCTGTTTAAGTTAATCTTTGTTATAACAAGTGGGGTAAAATAGTTCACATGATTTTAGATGGTTGGTAGTCCAACTTCAGTCAGTATATTTTTAATAGGTGTTGTCCTGAATGCTCCCAGCCTGGTTCTAACTGCGAAGTGATACGGATATGCAATAAGTTAGTAAGTGGTTTTGGCTGTAGTGCCTTTTTTTTGACAAATAAAAGGTGGTTCCTAAAGTTGAACTTGACATCGAATTTTATATCTGGTATTTTAAGGCTATTCTATTTGTTCATTATTGAAGCGTAACGGTAGAATTTTCGGGTAACTGATTTTTTTTACAAATATGCATAACTTTACATTTTCCAAAAGATATCTTTTAAAGGCAGGCTACTTTAGGAAACCGGCATGCAATTTAATGTTGGCTTCTTTTGACCAGCATATTGGCCCATCGATAGAGCATTTCCTAAAGATTTTACAAACGTCGAGGAAAGTTTTGATCTCTCCTCAGATCATTCAATAGTAATCATGACAATAAGCGAGCGTCTAATGAAAAAAAGAAGTGGCTTCTAGATTAACCACCAACAAAATTAACTGGGGCGGCTTTAGGAAATGTTGTTCTGAATGTGTCGCTTAAAACACCGTATGGAATAGAAGACGAAGTCGGCAGATCTATTGAAGTCATACAGGAACAACACTTCTTATAGGAGGAAAGTAGTCGTAAATAGCGAAGGTACATACATATCCGCCGGAAATAAAAGAACTGATACGCCAAAAGAGAAAAGCACGCAAAAGATGGCAAGAACCTCGACCTCCCCAGCACAAAACTCTTTGAAACCATCTGTGCAATGAACTCAAGAAAGCAATCAAAGATTTCAGAAACAGGGAGATTTGTATGTATCTTGAAAGCTTGACTGCCGAAAAAAGTTCGAATTATTCACTATGGAAAGCCATGAAGGGTATTAAAAAACCCCAAATGCAATCGCTACCGATAAGAAAAAACAATGGCAAAAGGAGGCAAAGAGAAGGCGAATTTATTTGCAGTGCACGCGAAAGAAACGTTTAAGTCATTCGACGGACAGGCGGTACGATTAGGACACCTGACAACTTTAAAATAAGAGGGTGCCGTTGGTCGAACTTTGCCAGACAATAGATCTTAAAAATAACAATGCCCCTGAATATGACTTAATAGCCGGGCAGAAAGGAATTGCAACTTTAGGGTTGTACCAAACGAAGCAATAGAGAAGTGTAACAACTTTGTACTCTAAATTCTGAACGAGAGAAACCTTATGCGCCGACTACAAAGAACGAAACCGTTCGATCTAGCGCAATAAAGACCATCCGCATTTGATGGTAGGTTGTAGCAGGTGCTTTCGCTGGAAAGTTACCTGCCCAATGCGAATATTTTCCAAACTAAAACTACTTGATAAGGAAACTTAATCGTTGTAAACCAGTAGAATTGAGGTGTTGTTTAGTGAGTAAAAATCTCACACTACTACGAGCACCGAGCTCATAATGTCTATGAAGATTTTTCACCTACATACGAAAAAAGAAAAATATAGACCCATTTCGCTTCTTAAGATAATATCCAAGGTCTTCGAAAGGATATTGCTCAGCCGGTTGCAGCCTATTATGGAAGAAAAACATCTTATTCCTGGTCATCAATTCGGATTTAATTGAAAGCATTCAACAATTGACCAAGTCCATAGAATAACCGATGTAATTGAAAAAAAAAACTTTTGAAGAAAAGAAGATTTGCTCAAGCGTATTTCTAGACGTTTCTCAAGCCTTTGATTAGGCGGGGCTTGAAGTTCAAATTGCGACAAGTTTTGCCAAGGCATTTATATGACATCTTGGAGTCATATCTCGCGAATGGACTCTTCCGTGTCAAACACGGTATCTATTATTCAGAATTGAAAGAAATAGCGAATGGAATACCACGAAGAAGTGTTCTAGGTCCACGGTATCTATTATTCAGAATTGAGAGAAATAGCGACTGGGGTATCACAAAAGGTCCGTTCTTGTATCTGTTGTATAGTCGTGATATACCGCAAGGAAAAGGCACCACAAAAGGTACATTTGCCGATGACACTGCCATTCTGGCGACGGGGAAAACTATAGATGCAACCACTGAGAAATTACAAGGAGCATTAAATAGGCGCTCAACGAAACCAAATCTGTTCATGTAAATTTCACCTATAAAAAAGTAAATAATTTACCTATCTTTGCAATTGCGCTCGAATTGCTTTTTCAAACGAGGCTAAATACCTCAGGATGACACTCGACGCACATGAAAAAGAAATGCAAATGACTCGAAAATAAATACAGACTAATGTACTGGTTACTTGGAAAATATTTCAAACTTAACGTGGACAACAAACTGTTTTTATACATGTTGTAAAATAACTTTGATTATTAGTGTCTCATCATCTTTTAATATTGTGTTTGCTAATGTCACATTTTCTATATTAAAAAAATCTCACTCTTCTTTTAATTATCAAACCTACAAGTCATTTTCTTTGTATATTGAAATATTTCATCCGCATAATCCTAAGGAATTGGATTATTACAACAACAGGTTATGGGCACAGGACAACGATTAAATATTCATTAAATTATTTTGATTAATATTTTAACAATTTTTGGCCTTTTTTTTTCGTTTTTTTTTTCTTTGTACTGCGTCGTGGAAGAAAAATTCTAACCTCTTCTACGCAGCAATGGGGAAACCAAAGAAACTCGAAGGCAGTAGTAATTTCGATGAGTGGAAGTTTGAAGCCAAAGCCTATCTTGCTACGAAAGGCCATTGGAAGTGCTTTGACGGGACGGAGCAGGATGCTGATAAGAACTTTCTGGCGATACAGATGCTTAATTTGCTTCTTTCATCAACGCTTTATGCGTACACAGAAAAGTGTACAACTGCTAAAGATGCTTTTTACGTCGATATGTGCTGCATTTGAGGACACTGGTATTGGTCGTCGTGTAGATTTGCTTAGCAAATGGTTGGACTTAGACAAATAGACTGCTCGTCAATGGAAGAATATGTCCATAAAATTGTTCTGATGTCGACGAAGGTTAAGAAGGCAGGGGAATAGGAGATGAGGTGGTGGCAGCACTCATGTTGGCTGGTTTACCCGATGAATATCGCCCTATGGTCATGGCTATCGAAAACACAAAGGACTAATTAACCTTAGACTTTGTTCAAAATCGTTTGCTACAAGAAGTTACTTCTAAAGCGGAGAGTGCTGATGCTGCTTTTATTGCAAATAAACGTAACAACTTGCAAAGAAAAAAACATCAGGTGCACAAATTAAGGGGGAACAAATCTGTGACGTGCTATGTATGCGATCAAGTGGGCCATTTCGCCAACAAATGCCCAAATAAAAAAGGGAAGCAGGATCAACTGTTTTTATGTTCTTTTGTTGCTCAAGGTAACTCTTCGCGGGAATGGTACATCGATTCAGGTGCTTCAGCGCATATGACGATGTATTATGCTGACATGTTAGATATGCGCGAACCTATGAAACGGGAAATTATTGTGGGCGACAATTCTCATTTAGCCGTCAAGCGCACTGGGGACATTAAGATGTTCGTTGGCACCGCTAGCTCATACTCTAATCATTCAGTCCTGGTCAAAGATGTTTTGCACATTCCAGATTTATGTGCGAATTTGATGTCGGTTAGACAGATGGCGAAACGTGGTAACACATTGGTGTTGGATAAGGATAGCTGTAAAATCTTCGACACAAAAAAATCATTGGTTGCAACGGCACCTCTTATCAATGATTTGTACAGATTAAACTGCTCAACGGATCGAGAAGCAGTTGCAATGGTGGCAGTTAACAAAAAAAAAATTGTGGCATCGTCGTTTGGGGCACACATGTGATGCGAACTTGAGGAAAATCAAGGAAGCAGCAACGGGTGTAGATTTTTCAGAAAGCAATGATGAAAAATGTGTGATTTGCGTGCAGGGCAAACAGGTGCGTGCTCCATTTGGAGCAAGTGAAAACCGAGCGAAAGGGGTATTGGAAGTTATCCACAGTGATGTAGCATGTATGCCTGTGCTCTCGTTTGGTGGTGCAAAATATTTTGTCACATTTATTGACGACTACAGTCGAAGGATTTTTTTGTATCCAATGAAGCATAAAAACGAGGTGTTTAACATATTTAAAAACTTCAAGAGTTTTGTCGAGAACCAACTAGGCTGCACTATAAAATGTCTCCGCACCGACAATGGCACAGAGTATTGTAACGAACATTTCGACACATTCACGGCCGACCACGGGATTTTGCATCAACGGACGGTACCACACACACCTGAGCAAAATGGCGTGGCGGAGCGAATGAACCGCACAATAATGGAAAAAGTCCGTTGTATGCTCTTTGAGAGTGGTTTAGGAAATATTTTTTGGGCCGAAGCCGCAGTAACGGCTGCCTACTTGATCAATCGAATTCCTTGTCGGACTTTATCATATGATACACCAGAGGAGCGATGGACGAAGCGAAAGCCTGACTTGTCTATGCTACCAGTGTTTGGCTGTAAGGCCATGGCACATGTGCCAAAAGTTCAGCGTAGTAAATTGGCATCAAAAGCGACTGAGTGTATTATGGTTGGATATAGTGAGAAGTCGAAGGCGTATCGGCTATATGAACCAAAAGCAAAGAAAGTCATCATTAGTAGGGACGTTACTTTTATTGAATCGAAAGAAACCCTCCATTAACTCCACAAAAATTCAGTTTTCTCCCTTCTTCATTAAAGGCGCCTAACGGGGATGTGGTTTATGAAGGCTTTGTTTATGACAATGATTCGAGTGGTGATGATAGTGATTCGGACGATGACTTCAGTGAGGCTATTCCAAAGAATTTAGCTCAATTGCCATCGAATATATGCACTAATGAATGTCCAAATGCGAGTAAGCAGTTAGATGATTTTGTCATCTTCACTGATCCAGATGTTCAAAATGCTTCTGCAATAGAAATCAACGAAAATGCTGTAACAGTAGATAACGAATCCAGTGAGGCGATTGACAGCGAGAATTCGTCATATACATCTGGGAATGAAATCGATTTCGATGTTGTTGCCAGTGAGTTGTTGGTTGTACCATGTCTAGTGACAGGGGGCGATAGTGATAGTCCGAGACGTTCTTCGAATATGCGAGCTGTCCAGAGCTTGTACGCGATGCTAGCAGGTGCTACTGAAGATGTCAGTGAACCCAAATCTTATCAAGAAGCGAGGCAATGCGAGGAGACGAAGCAGTGGGAAGAAGCGATGAAAGTCGAATACGAATCACTGAAAGTCAATGACACATGGAAGCTGTGCGAGCTGCCTACTGGTCGGAAAGCGATAGATAGTAAGTGGGTTTATAAAGTAAAACGCAATGCTGCCGGTGTGATCGAGCGTTATAAAGCTCGACTTGTCATCAAAGGCTACAGCCAAGTTAGAGGCATAGATTATGATGAAACTTATTCGCCTGTTGCGCGCTATTCATCGATTCGGTTCCTGTTGGCGATGACAGTCAAGATTAAGATGCTGATACACCAAATGGATGCAGTCACTGCATTTCTCCAAGGTAAGCTGACAGAAGAAATTTATATGCGTCAACCAGATGGGATCGATGATAAATCCGGAAAGTCTGTCGTCTGAAGCGAGCGCTTTATGGTCTGAAACAATCAAATCGTATCTGGAATAACAAACTTAATGATGTTTTGGTACGGGAAATGAAGTTTAAGCGATCTTCATCCTGGCAGTTTGCGTCGACGAGTTATCAACGCATTTTAAGATGAAAGATCTAGGTGAGGCTACATCGTTGCTTGGAAAGAACATTATTCGCAACACAGACGGATCACTCTCAATTGATCAGCGTCACTACATTTCTACTGTTATCAAGCGGTTTAACATGAAGAATTGCAATCCAGTCAATACGCCGATAGATCCAACTCAAAAATTATCAGAGGAGATGAGCCCAAAGACAGATGCCGAGCATCGAGAAATGGCGAATGTTCCATATCAAGAAGCGATTGGATGTATTATGTATGCTGCACAAATAAGTCGTCCTGATATTTGTTTCGCTGTTAGTAGTCTTAGTAGATACAACAATAATTATGGCAGTGCACACTGGGCAGCAGTAAAAAGGGTGCTGCGATATTTGAAGGGAACCATTGACTACAAGTTGACATTTCATCCAAAAGGGAATGGGGAAATGATTGGCTCTGCGACGCAGATTGGGCCGGAGACGTTGACAAGCGACGTTCAACTACTGGTTATGTCTTTCGAATCCAAGGTGGTGCAATTTCTTGGGCAACACGTCGTCAACCAACAATTACATTATCTTCAACCGAGGCCGAATTTATGTCAATGGTCGCAGCTATCCAAGAGGCGCTTTGGTTAAAACGCTTCGAATGTGAGATTTTTTTGGAGGCGTCGAAGAAAATTGTTTTGTACTGCGACAACCAAGGGGCACTTCACCTGGCAAAGAATAAAAATTATCATGCACGTACAAAGCATATTGATGTACGCAAGTACTTCATTCAAGAGCATTTGGATCAAGGAAACGAAGAAGAGATTGGTCTGAATCTGCAATACAAACCAACAAACGAAATGATTGCGGACATCTTAACGAAATCAGTTCATTTTTTAATAATAAACAAATTTGTTTCAGAATTTGGATTAGGCAATTGAATTTTGTTTGAATATGTTTCTTTTGTTAATTATTATAACGTTATATTTTCTTTTATTTCTTTAATGATTTTAACACTAGTGAGGCTGCTGTAAAATAACTTTGCTTATTAGTGTCTCATCATCTTTTAATATTGTGTTTGCCTAATGTCACATTTTCTATATTAAATAAAACTCACTCTTCTTTCAATTATCAAACATGCAAGTCGTGTTCTTTGTATATTGGAATATTTCATCCGCATAATCCTAAGGAATTGGATTATTACAACAACAATACAAGCAAGTGCTTATATCGGTGTGGACATATAGTATACAACTTTAAGCTTGTCCAAAAAAAATGATCACAATATTTTACAAACTTCTAAAAATAAAGCGCTAAAAGGAATTGTCAGCGCACCGTGGTACAAAAGAAATAACGATATCCATAGAGATCTCGGAATTGCCACTGTGGAATACCAAATTAAAAACTTTGCGCTAAAACACAAAAACCGATTAGAAGGACACGTGAACAATGCAGAAATTTATTGCGTCATCTACAAAGAATGAAGCAATGCGACCTGACTCGATAAATAATTTTAAATCGCGTTAAAATTGCGGAACTAGCAGTTACTTTCAATGATTACCGAGAAACGCTTTAATTTCGCTTTATTAGGTGCGCAACTGAGTTCTCGATAGATGAATCCAGCAGTAAGTGCTGGTCGATTTTGACATATCCAAAACATCATGAGCCGAGCTTAGACATATGGTAAACAAACTGTTCTGATACATTAGTGATTTTATTTTGGCGTCATATACTTTTGGTTGCGTGAATATGTCTGATTTTGTGCCAAATAATCGTCATTTGCGGGAAGTGTTGAGTTTCTTCTTTCATTCGAAGAAAACGGCGGCTGAAGCGCATCGAGAGCTCCAAAAAGTTTACGGAGATGCTGTTCTAAGTGAAACAATGTGCCGTGATTGGTTCCGTCGCTTAAAAGACGGTGATTTCGATGTTGACAACCGTCCGCGTGAAGGAAGGCCAAAATCCTTCGAAGACCCTGAATTGGAGGCATTGCTCGATGAGGATCTGTGCCAAACGAAAGAACAGTTTGCTTCAGCATTAGGAGTTACCCGTCAAATGATTCAAAAACAAGGAACTTGAGTTCTTTATGATTTGAAGCCAAGGGACGTTGAGCGTCGTTTTTTCGCCTGTGAACAACTGCTCCAGCGGCAAAAAAGGAAGGGTTTTCTTCATCGTATCGTGACAGGTGATGAAAAATGGATTCATTACAGCAACCCAAAGAAAAGAAAGTCATAGGGACTGCCCGGTCATGCTTCTACGTCGTCGTCTCGGCCGAATATTCACGCTGCGAAGATTATGCTGTGTATTTGGTGGGACCAGGTCGGTGTCATTTATTGTGAACTGTTGAAACCCAACGAATCCATCACTGGGGAACGGTATCGATTTCAATTGATGCGATTGAGCCGAGCACTGTGCGAAAAACGGCCACAATACGAGCAGAGGCACAAAAAAGTGATTCTACAGCATGACAACGCTCGGCCTCACGTTACCAAACCCGTTAAAACCTACCTGGAAACACTCAAATGGGAAGTCCTACTCCACCCGCCATATTCCCCAGATATTGCGCCATCCGATTATTACTTGTTCCGTTCGATGGCACATGGTCTGGCCAGAAAGATGGGAAAAAGTTGTAGCTAGCGATGGGTAATACTCTGAATGAATCATTTGTAACAATTTTTTCACAATAAAGTTGCATTTTCATCAAAAAAACAGCGAGAACTTAGTTGCACACCTAATACGAATGACTAATTTCATTAAACGCGATGACAATAGCATTACCGAGAGCGGTGATCCTTGCGCGATGCCATTTTTTAGTACCTGTGGCACAGAATGGGTGGAGTTTGTTTTAATGCGGAATTTTCTATTTGAAAGGAATGATTTAATGTAGGTGTAAATTTTTGGCCCGACTTTCCATTCTAGTAGCTTATTTAATTCGTTATGAGGCGATCGAAGGCCCTGTCGAAGTCAACAGATAATGTTGTGATGTGGTTTTTTTGTGAAAAAGCTGACGCAATAAAAGGATCAACATGTAAAATTAAATCCATTGTACTGCACATGTTTAGAAGCCACTTGATTAATATTCACTAGGTTATTTTTTTCGATAAGCCGTAACTTTGTTAACCGTTAATTTTGTTTATCTCCTTGTTTGGTTTTGACAAAAGTACAATACTAGCACTTTTTCATGACAGATATAACGTCTCAATCGATATTTGGTTTAAAGTTTCAAAAGACAATCTTTTAATAATATTGCTTTTAGCATATTAGGATACTCTTTCTTAGTGTTTTTCCCTTAGATGAATTGAGACAGGCTTGTAATTCGATTGAATATATGGGGAATCATGTGAGGCATTTGATGCCCATAACTTTTTTAAAGTAGAGTTGGGGTTGATATTGGTTTTGAACTTTTGCAATTATCAATTGTTGCCTTTTTCGCGGCTCTGCTTTACGATATTATATAAGGTCGGGTCAGTTGGGGAGTTTTTGAAAAGTTTGTAAGTGTTTTGTTTATCTTGACGCAGCGCTCTAGTTTCTTTGCTCCACCAAGGCACTATCCTACGAAATATCATGGGGTTTGTTTGAGGTATAGCGGTGTTTACTGGTGATCAAATGGATTTCAGTATATTGGCTGCTTCCTTATTTATGTTAGAGGAGATTTTTTTACGTGTTAAGTCTCTGTCGGTAACAATTTGAAATAAGTCCCAGTTAGTTTTGCCGAGAATGAATTTTGGGTGCATTTTTGTGCAATTATCGTTGTCAAGTACAGTTTCTGTGATAATGCGGTCTTTTAGGGCGATATTAGGTCAGACCAACATGGGGTAGTGTTTTATGTGTAAAGAAGTGGGTAGCACACCAATCGTTTAATATTGTTAAACCTGAATTAGACATGAAATGCTCGACTATTTTGCCACGATGCACAATGGGGCAGAAAGCACCAAAACCCCGTATTAAACCAAAAAATTATTTGGTGATAAGGAAACTGTTACTATTTTTTTTTTATGCTGAATATTCCAAGTAACACTAAACTGAATGAAGAAAACCGTTTACTCAACGAGATGCTTCGCACTGAGTGCATTAGTCGCAGTCATTTAGCCAAAGTGAAAACGTGTGTGTTTGCGAACTGATTTTTCTCCAAATGTATTGATTTTTTAATTTCTTGCTGTACAAAAGTATTAATTTTTTGAAATAGAACCTTCTAGCTCAGGTATTTGTTAGTCTACAAATAATTATTATTTTGAAAACAAACATTCACGTTCCTAATTATGAGGCTACTCTTTGAATGAAATTGATATGAACAGTTTTTTGCACTTATTTTGAAAGACAGATGAAATTAGTTGCATTTTAAGCTACCTAAAGCAAACAAATAATTTTTTTTCTACTCAGTGTCTATAGTGCTTTGAATAACTGTAAAAAATTGTTGCCTATTTCTGCCGTTTTTGTAAAAAAAAAGATTTATAAAATTCGTTATAATTTAAAAAAATTAAACTCTCATTACTTTATGTATCAATTCAAATGTGTCTGTAGGAAAGTTGTCCAACACGTTAAGTCTAACGCGTCTAGAACTTTTTAAGTTTCTTAGAAGTTCAAAAGGACAAAATATTGATGTCCAAATGCAATGTTTGACTGAACACCTAAAAAAACAAACGAACAATTTTGATGACACAAGTTTAGTAAAAAAGTGGTATAGTTTTAAGTCCCAGTTTAAAACTCGATGGTTGAAGGCACGTAGAACTAAAGAATATTTTTTAAGGGACAATAAGACATGGATGGATTTATCAGTTTCATTTTTCTGTGCTTCGGTAGAGAAAAAAACGTGGTCGTCCAAGTACTTCCTTTGAAGACAGTTCTGAACGCACGAAGCAGAAAAAAACCAAAACATTGCCAGACTCAACACCACTTGATGTATTGAGCTATGCCACCCAAATGAGTTTACGAGCAACATCTTCCAGTCTTGAAAAAGCTAGTAGATATTCAACTACTTTAACAAAGCCACTTTCATCAAACAATAATGCTTTGACGGGTGAAGATGCTCTTGCAGTGGTTGTGGATGCCAATTTAACTCGACATCAATATCAGGTAATACGTAATAGTGCTCCTGAAAAATTCCCTTCCTACAAAGTTGTTCAGAATGCAAAGAAAGAGGTATATCCTGAAGAACATACTATAAAAATATCGGAAGTCTCAGCAGAAATTTCTTTGCAAGCTCTATTCGATCTCACTGTAAGGCGTTTAGTAGCTTCCCAGACTGACGTATTTGAGTTATTTGGAGATAAAAATATCGACGAGCTTAAATTATATTCCAAATGGGGTTTCGATGGGAGCTCGGGTCATAGCTCCTATAAACAAGTTTTTCACGGTTTTAAATGCACAGATTCAGCTGTATTCATGACTTGCATTGTCCCCCTTCGTCTTTTCTGTGGCACTAAAATAGTTTGGCAAAATCCAAGGCCGGGTTCTACCAGATATTGTAGACCCTTAAAAATTACATTTCAAAAGGAATGTATAGAAACTTCCATAGCAGGAAAAAATCGTGTTGATGACGAAATTAAAAAGTTGTTAGCCACTTCAATTTTCATAAACGGAAAATCATTTCTGGTAAATCATCTTTTAATTTGTTCTATGGTTGATGGTAAGGTTCTCAATGCGATTACAGATAATCAATGCGATTACAGATAATCTTCCACTCAAAAATGTTATTTATGTGGTGCAACATCCAAACAATTTAATTGCATTGACGAAATGATTAAACGGGAAGTGAAAATACAAAATTTGAAGTATGGAATATCTGTTTTACATGGCTGGATTCGTTTTTTTGAAACGATACTTCACCTATCCTATAAATTACCTCTTAAAAAGTGGCAAGCTCGAAAAGATGATAAGTTGAAAGTTGAGAAAAATAAAACCCGGATACAAAAAGGGTTTAGGGAGCGTTGTGGATTGATTATTAATAAGCCTAAACCAGGATTTGGAAATTCCAATGATGAAAATACTGCCAGGCGTTTCTTTCAAAATCCGAAAATAACAGCGGGAATAACCAAAATTGACATAGACTTAATCAGAAAGATGCACACAATATTAGTAGTTGTATCTAGTGGGTGTGCAATTAATGTTAGCAAGTTTCGTCAATTTGGTGAAGATACCGCCAGATACTTTGTTGATAAGTATCCCTGGTACAATATATCCCCAACACTCCAGAAATTTTTTATTCACGGGCATGAAATAATTTCAACTGCCCCGTTACCGATAGGCCAGTTAACTGAAGAGGCCCAAGAAGCCCGTAATAAAGACTTCAAGAGATTTAGAGCACATCACTCTAGAAAAACTAGTCGCGAAGAAACCATTAGAGATGTTCTGAATTGTTTTTTGTTAAGTTCAGACCCACTAATAACTAGCAAGAGAAAATTACCTAAAAAAGAACAAAAAACGGTTTCCAAAAGAAGTTCTTGAATTGTTACAATCCTCTTCTGGGCCACAGGGTTGTGACGCCGATGTAGAAGTCGAAGATATAACGGATGACGACGATACTGCCTATTATGAAATTGATGACGAGTGGTTGTGCCATACTGATTGAAGCATTATAGAGACAGAGAGAGAAAGAGATTTCTTAGCGATCGGTTGTGTTTTTTATAAGCTCTATTGTATTTCTTTGAAACTGTGTGGATTTTTTTTTTTCTGAAAAGCCCAATGGATGGTTTTTGTGGCAAGTGCGACCGAGGTTTCAGCCGCGATGACAGCCAACTCGTACCATGTAGTGGATTTTGCAAAAAAAATTTCCACAGAAAATGTTGCGAGGGCCAAATCACGGAGTATGATGTCGGACTTTTAAAGAAGAATCGGAACCTAGGTTACTATTGCAATGAATGTGTTGTGCTACCGAAGCAAATATTAAAACAATTTGAAGCATTAATGGGAGTAAATCAATCAAAATACGAACTTTTGGTTGAACTTTTAAATAAAAATACGAATTTAATAACCGAAATTCAAAATAATGTTAAGAGTGAACTGTTAAAACTGTGTGATAAAGACAATAAACAAATTAAAGAGAGTGTTCAAAGTGTTACGGAAACAATAACGGAAATCAAAAATCAAATCTCGAAAAATATTACTGGAAGTGAAAGAGACATGCAACTAAAACAAAGTGTTGATCATATTTCAAAGTCTGTGAGTGCACTAACACAAGAAATAAAGAAGAAGAACAACGGTTCGGAAAATCCGGTAAAAAATAAACATCATACACTGTATTCAGATGTAGTGAAGAAAAATGAATCGTCTGTCCTTGTCTATCCCAAAAAGAAACAAGAGTCTAACGAAACGAGAAAACAAATAAAATTAAACGTAGATCCTACTAGCGTAAATGTAAATAATGTGGTGAACAAAAATAGTGGCGGCGTTGCCATCAAGTGTGGTGATAAAGATTCATCAGAAAAATTAAAAAATGAAATAGAGAGTAAATTAAAGGGTGATTATAATGTTATAGTGCCAACAATGTTTAAACCAAAAGTGTGTGTGATGAACCTGGAAAACGATGAACTTGTAAACGAAGTGGTGAACAAAATTAAAAAAACAAAATCCTGAATTAAACAACTGTGATATTAAATTAATGAGCTCGTTTACCAATAATAAAAAATGGAGAAATTTGAATGTAATTCTTGAAGTTGATAGCAATGGTTTTAAAAAAATAATTGAATTAGAGTACTTAAAAGTAAGGTGGGTAAAATGTCCAGTTAGAGAATACTTGAATTTGCGAAGATGTTATAAATGCCACGGCTTCAACCATAAAGCAAGTGTTTGTAAAAATAAAATATCGTGTAGGAAATGTGGTGGTGAACATTCTATTAAGGATTGTACCAGTCATGAAATTAAGTGTCCAAATTGTGTAAGAATGAATGATTCTTTAGGGATGAATGCTAGTTGTGACCATGAAGCGAATGATAAATGTTGTCCTGTGTTTCTACGTAAATTGAAGGTGTTGAAAGAACGGATTCAGTATTAGCAACCAAAGCAACTGTCTTATCTGTGTGCTAATGTACAAGGTCTTACAAACAACTTCAACGAAATTGGAGTATTAGTGAAGGACAACAGTTTTGAAATCCTTGCTTTTTGTGAAACCCATTTAACAGAAAATATAAGTGACGAAGAAATAAGTCTATTAGAGTACTCGGTGTTGCGGTGTGATAGTACTAGTCGTCATACAGGTGGTGTGGTTCTATATATCAAAAAAGGATTACAGTATAGATTAATAAATCAAGTAGATATTGAGATGAAAATTTGGAGTTTGTGTGTTGAAATCTATTCAAATTCCTTTCGAGAAATGGTGGCAGTGTTCTACAGATCACCTAGTAGCTCTGAACGCGAATTCTGTACTCTTTTTTCTGAATGGATTGATATGGCTCTGCACACAAATCTTAATATAATAGTGTTTGGAGATTTTAATATTAATTTGCTATCTACTAATAATACGTATACAAAGGCTATCAACGAAATTCTAATAAAAAACAATTGTAAACAAATAATTAACAAACCAACCAGGATTTTAGAATCGACAAGATCTTTAGTTGATTTTGTAATAACACCTATTGAGAGAAATATTTGGGCAGATACAGTCCCTGAACTAAAAATTAGTGATCACGAATCAATTGTAATAAAAGTAAATGTGGCTGACAAACAAATTAGAAAAGTTAACAAATATATCGATATATTTAAGTATAAGAAAGCTGAATTCCGGAGTCTAATTAGTGATAAGTGCGCCCAAATGACTGATCAGACTGACTTTAATGTGTTATCTGAAGTATTACAAAATAGTTTAATGTATTGTGTAAAAAAACAGACTATTCGTAAGAAAATCGCGCTTTGTGAGGACAAATGGTTCACCAATGAACTTAGAACTCTAAAACACAAAAAAATTCAATATTTTCAAAAGGCGACTATATTTAATTTTGCATCAGACTGGGAAAGTTATAGAAGTATACGAAACATGTACAAAAATAAATTACATTTTGCTAAAAAGAACTATATATGTAACAAAATCGGATCATGTGAAACCCAAAAGTCTATGTGGAAAGCTATAAAGGACTTGGTGTTAAAGCAGAAAAAAGTAGAAATCAGTGAAGTTCGGTTCGGTGATAGATTGGAAAGTGATAGCTCTATAATTGCCAACAAGTTTAATTCTTGCTTTATAGAAAGTGTAAACGCTATCAGTAATTCCATAGCGACAAATAATACCTCTTCGATTTTTAATTTAAAGGAACATCAAACGATATTTAAGTTTAGACAAATAGATTTGAGTGAACTACGGTTAATATGCAAAAAGATTAACAATAAAAATGCGTTACATCTAAATATAAAAATTATTTTGAATTGTTTTGATATTATTGGTCCAATAATACTTCAAATCGTAAACGAGTCATTTAATCGTGGTGAATTTCCTAGAAACTTAAAAGAATCGATAGTTATTCCAATACCCAAGGAGTCCGGTACAAAAACGTGTGACAAATTTAGGCCCATTAACATGATGCCTATTCTAGAGAAAATAGTGGAAAAGTGTGCTCATCAACAATTTTATAAATATGTGTGCGATAATAAATTATTGATCGACAACCAATCGGGCTTTCGTCATAATCACTTATGTGAAACATCCCTAAATTGGTTAGTGATGACCTTTAAAGAACAAAGACACAGTGATAGATGTATATTAATACAAAAGCTGTCAAAATATGGTGTCAAAGGTAACGAGCTTATGTGGTTTAAGTCTTATTTGTTTGATCGTACTCAAAAACCTAGTGTAAACTGTGCAATGTCTAGTGCCAAAAATACATGTTTCGGTGTACCGGAAGGAACTATACTCGGTCCCTTATTATTTTTAATTTACATAAATGATATCTGTAAAGTGTTAAGAAACAGTCAAATATCCCTGTTCGCTGATGATGCCTTAATGTTTGTAAGTGGTAAAGCTTTAAATGACCTTAAAGAGCATATTGAGAATGACTTAAAAAACCTTTGTGTATGGCTGCAACAAAACAAACTAAAAATTAATGTAAACAAAACTAAATGTATGGTTATAAATAGTGACGAATGTATTAATTTAAAAATATATGGTGAAGAGATTGAACAAGTTCCTGAAATAAAATACCTCGGTGTAATATTAGACAGTAAAATGAATTTGAATAGCCATATGATGTACATAATTAAAAAAATTTCCAAAAAAGTGTCCTTTCTTGCAAGAATAAGAAAAAATATAACAACCATTTGTGCAATTAACATATATAATACTATAATTAAACCACACTTTGAGTTCTGCTCTACTATTTTGTTTATGGGGAATAATGAACACGTAGATCAACTGCAGGTGCTGCAGAATAAAGCGATGAGAACAATTCTTCGATGTAGCTATTATACCTCGAGTAGATGGATGCTATCTTGTTTGAAATGGCTAAACATCAAGCAGCGTATCATCTTCAATGTACTAACATTTGTATTTAAGATGAAATTCAACATGGTGCCACAATACTTGACCACAAATTTAATATATACAAGGGACGCTCAACCATATAATTTAAGATCCAACTACGATTTCAGACTACAGTTGTATAGGGATTCTAGAACACAGAATATGCTCTTATATCGTGGATTAAAATTATTTAACGAACTACCCAATGAAATAAAGAATGAAACTGTTTTAGGAAGATTTAAAAATTTGTTAATATCACATATACGGAATACAGTAACTTAAAAGTAAAATTAAATATTATATAAATTAAGATATACCAAATGAATTGTAATAGTAACTGATACTAAATAAATAAAATACATACATACACATACTAAACAAAAGTGGCACCACACCCTGAAATAATGCAAGAAGCAATCCCAGGGTTGGGTTGCCTGAAGATGGAGAGGGTTTAATCGGTAGACACACCAGGGAATCATGGCCGACCCTGATGATGCATCAAACATTCCCTCTTCATTACAAAAAAAAATAAAAAATACATGGATATAAATACATATATTTTTAAAATATTTGAATTCGAATTTTAAATATTATAATTTTCGTAATGTTACAGAAAAAAATAAACATGAATTAAAATAAAAAAGTAAAACGGATGATTTTCGAAAATTGGAAGAAATTTTTTTAATTTCTTTATTGTTTTATTATTTTATTTTCCTTATATCTCCCTTTGTTGTTATTCGATTTTTTTTTAAATTTACGCATAACAACTATAATACAATCGTTCAACTGTGGTGCAAATTTCATGATAATCGGTCGAATGTTTTATTTGATACGCACTTTGAGGGCTTCTTGCCCCACAGTGCGATGGTTGAGTTTGAATACCATGAACGGCTCCATACACTGGGGCCTCCTGTTAGAAGAATTGGGGTTTCAATACAATCCAAGACAGCATCGAGGTCGTTACATTGAAATTTTTGGTTGGGTGGGATCACTGTCTAGTTAATTGTTTTTTTTGCACTGATCCTCGAAGGACTACAATGTATCGCAAGGACACTCGCAAAATAAAAAAAAAATATAAGAAAAGGGTAACCCCGCAGTTCACTAGCCACAGATTAACCTTTATCACTATACCGGCAGTTTCTATCAAGGTCAGAACGAAAAACGATTTCTATAACGTACTATACTGACGAAAAAAAGTTAATATAAAAAATATAAAATTTGGTTTTAAAGTTGTTTCTTCATTTCCGACTGGATACAACCACTTTGTCGATGGGAATCAATTATTACTACTTCTTCGCCCAAAAGAAACCTCCGCATTCTTTTTTTCTTTAATACTGTATTGTAAACTTATTTTTTACTAATAAAGAATGAATATAGTGCAAAGTGATTCATTCTGAAAACATGTGTAAAAATTCCTTAAATACACTGATTACTTCCCTAACGTAGTGCACCTTATTATTTTTTTTATTGTATCCTAAGCTTTTCATTAGCAGAATATCATTTCCTTGAATAATTATTGTTATTTCTTTCTTTATACTCCAATAATATTAAACAATTTTTTTGCAGCTGCACTTTCCACGGATTTCACCTTCTTATTTGCTGGTGGTACAGCTCATCATTTCCATCTAATTTATCCTGGTGGCTTCTAAACATAATTACATCTGCTATAATGTGTATAGGAGGAGAATTTTTGTGTTTGAAGTCTGAGCTGAATAAGATTCCTGTGGGATATTCTGCTTTAAATGAAAAATCAGATGTATAAATTGTAAGCAAAAGAAGATAAAAATAAAAATAATTTCGTTATAATGTTTTATTATTATATAACGTAGTATCAGTGACGTCACCGTGTCTCAGCAAGGTGTTCAACACTTTTCTGTTGTTGAAATACAAATGTTTATTCTTAGTTTTCTGCAGGAACATCACGCGGACGTGATAGAAGTTATTTCGGCATTAACAAATCTAAGTTGTTACGAGGGCCTGCGGCTACTTTCGGACAGCGGCAACAAAAGAAAAAAAAAGAAGAAAAGCAGATTTACCTGTGCAAGTCCTCTGGAGCTTCTGGGGCAGCCAATATCCATCCACGTAGGATCGCACACAGCTCACTCTGCTACTGTTTTTAGTTTTAGGTTTTATTGTTATTAAATATTTATTAAAAAAAACACTTATTTGACTCCGCAATTGCAAAAATGGAAATGTCAACAATTTGCATTTGCACGAGAAACGTGTGCAAATGGTGCAATGTGAGGTGGACAAGAACCACTCCGTCCGAAGAAATTAGCCGAGCAACAGTGACGTGCCGCAAGGGTCTTACATAAAAGCAACACTTTGTAGCCATAAAAATTTATTTGAGACTAGATGACCCGGTGAACTTCGTATCACCTAAAACTGATTTGATTGCAACTCTTCATACACTATATTATGAATCCCAATCAACCTTCCAACTCCAATTCATTGATATTTTGTTTGGTTCGTAATTCAAATGAATTCAATTTCTCTTATTTACATGGAAAAGAAATGAGGTTAACATTCAATGCAAACCTTTGTGGTAAACTACATTTTTCTTTTTCTTTTTCGGCGCGTAAACAAACAAAGATGATGACTTGCCGACACGCGAACACGCGACATACAGTTGTCTATGCGCGAAACAGGGAAACTCCAAATTAATCCGCAAACTTCCAACAACTGGCCTTGTGATTTGTTGATGATTATCGCGAGGGGGTCCATTCGAATCATCGGGTTGCGTGGAATCAAAACAGCTCATTTGTATTTTCCCTTGATAATCGTCGCCTCGATGACGTTGTTCATAAGCTTTTTCACAGCCAGTCCCGTTCCATTGGCACAGTCGAGGTTGGTTGATGTTACGCAACTTGATGATGACTAAGGCCTACTATCAATTGCAAATTGTGAGGTGGTAATCCGGGCAATTCCAGCGAAATCAAGAATTCTGTGGGATAGTCGAATACTCCATCCTGGTTGATAACTGTGTCAACCGATTTGAAGGAAAAGAACTGTCCCGGTATGAAATTTTGAATGGTCGAGATGTCAACTGCGATTTTCCCATTACCAATGTCCAACAATTGCTTCGAAAACACATCTGCAGTTCGATCTTGTTGCAAAAACACTCGCATGTTAGTCGACAATCGGAGGGTCTTCACATGCCGCCACAAATTTGATGATTTAAAGCATGCGTTTAGTTCGTCAGCTGCAGTTGAAAGTGGAATACCTTTTGTGGGCCATCGTGCATCCCTACCAAACGATCAATTTGCATCTCTGTAGAATCTTCGCCATTGCGCTGTTTTTGGCGATATTGCAAGTTGGGGTCTCGTTGATTTGCATGTTCAGTGCAGAATGTGTGAATGTTCGTCCGCCTTCTAACAAAGTCGCTGCTATTCCAGATGAAGTCAATGCTAGGGCAACTTCATGCTGCGATCGAATCGATGCCAATAGCAATGAAATTAAAAATGTTTTTCCAGTCCCTCCCGGAGCATCCAGCAAGTAAATGCCGCCAGTTCCATTGTTCACAGTTTCCATCAAAGAGTTGTACGCATTCTTTTGTTGTTGATTCAGTTGCGGAACATTTATACGAACTGCTTCGGTGTCGTATTGTTGTTCTCTTTATAATTCGTGGTTGAATGCATCGTGCATTGGACGATTAGGAGATATCATGCCCAAATGCGACAACATTTTATTCGACATCAATAAACACATGTCTTCTATCATGATCAATGCCTCAATGTGCTTTTCTGCTGTCATTTGCAATGTCGAATTTGAAGTTTGGTGACGTACATGATGCAAAACATCCTCAGGCATGTCGTCCTTATATTTGATCCACAAATCGTTCAGATTCGATGGGGAACATGTCGATATGATAATCGCTAACAGTGTTCACAATTAACGGTTCTCAATTGTTGAAACGACGTCGGACCACAAACATTCACCAACAACAATCGAAGATAGTAACATTTTTCGTTATTTGGATGCACAGTGTAGACGCGACCCTGAGCGTCTGAGGCAAAGACATTTGAATGTCCTTCAACTGGTGCTCCTTGTTTCCAACGCTGAAACGATTTCAATGATGTGTTTCATATGTAGTAGTGTGGCAACATACAGCAAAGTGCGAGCGAAATCATCTGCTTGACAAACCGAGAGGAAGCTTGTCAACGTTTTCGACGGTAGCCGTGCCGCTCTGTCCGCTACGTTCTCTGGATTGAAATAAACTCATTGCCCGTTTTCCAGAAGCACTGCCAAATGTACAACTGTAGTGTGTCTTTCGTGGATCACAACTGATCGCCTACGATACAATGGGTATCCGTCATTGCCTGTGACGGTGTCGGTAATCAAGGATTGAATTACGACATCAGTTAACGAGTGAATGGAATCCATGCGCTATCGAGTGGTCGAGTAACTACATTGACATGATCACATAACAATGGTTACGTATCGAGTGCACTTTGAATATCGCACTAGTACGATTCTACTACACTGAGTTGAGATGGCTGACAAATGTCAAAACTGTTTATTTTTGTGTTAGAAAAAGTTTTGTATTTATTGTCTTCAATTAAAAATTTAATATTTACTTTATTTTTCATCTTCTGATTCAGAGGATGATCGCTATGAGTGTATTGAACGAAGACGTTTAAGAGATAAAAGCGATCCCTTGTCCTTGCAAGACTCTGCGTACGTATGCAAAACTATAATATTCTGAAAATATCTTTCACAACATACACTTGATTGCAGTTCAGTCAAAACAGTCAGGGCAAATCAGAGTGCATTCTTATTTATAATGGAGAAGAAACCATATCGAATAAATAAATACACGATCACTGATGACAGAATGCCATATTTCGATACTCGATACTCGATCTCTCAGCGGTCATGTCAAATCAACATTTATCAGTCTCGTGTTACTTGATAATTGTAATTTCGGATCAACAGCTTCATCCGGGATTTCGGCTGAGATGATGGAATCGATTTCATCCGGTCTGATTTTGTCATCGAACCAAACGAAAAAAGTGCGCATGTGGCAGACCATGTTACTGACATTGCTTTATGATGAAATCCATGAGATTTTATTTTTTGTTTAAAAAACTGGCAGTGATGTCAAGTCTGTCAAATGGTGTTGGCTGGGTAGTGGTTCCTTCTTGATTTCGATCCATTAAGGATTACAGGAGAATGTTATGAATAGGTCTGGGGGACATATTGTCTAACATACGACATCGCATCTTGCACGTACTCGTGCACATGGCGAGAGCTTCCGATGTAAGTGGTCGGCAAAATTGTCATTCTTCCACGTTGTTTGCATCGCCGTTGGCATTAATCGTATCGTGGAGTGGAATGTATTCTTCAGATCGGAGCTGCTTTGGTTCAAACGAATATATGTCAGTCGTTCAGTCTCAATTTTGACATATACATGTCAACCGCGAATTGATGGAAAAGACGGCAACACTTCAAAATGCGATTTTCTTCACCTTCACGAATCATAAGTCCGTATGTGCCGCGTCGGCACAATTGGTCATATTCATTGTGTTGCATTCTGAATTTATTCGCTTGCCGTTCATCTTCAGTCGCTCACGAACGTAATAAGGACATGCCAATATGACTATTTTCATTATCCGTTGTGCGCTGGTCATCAGTGCTGTTCGCACATGAAGTAGATCGCCGCGCATTTGACTGACTGCGACGACCTATGTTAGCTCGTAGATTTTCATAATTCTCCTTTTGGCGGACACTAGGGAGTTGTAAAAATGTTTAAACATATTCGTACATTAAACTATTTAAGAAAAAGTCAGACGATGAAAACGAAACCCACCTTTACGAATGCCAAATATGATCACAGATATCGCTCAGAAACCCTTTAATAAAGTGTATTAAAATAATGTTGGACCTTTGGAGCAATACCATTCTGGTCGTTGACAAAATTATTTTGACAAAAGAAATATCTTTATATTTTGAGTTTAAGAAAAATAATTCAAAAACTAGAAAAGCTATTACGATACTAGGGTTCATATTTATTTAATAAAATTTTAAAAAATACAGATTCATTTAACAAAAAATTTACCCGCTGTTAGCTTTTACAACTTTACAACGCCCGCGCCAAAAGGAATATGAATACCTTTATACTGTTACAGGGCACGGGCTTTTAAGGAAAAGGGGAAGAGGTACAAAGGAGAAGCCTGTGCACGTTGGCTTTAAATGTTTGAAGGTTGTAGTGATGGGGAAATACAGAGCTTGGTAGGTCATTCCACATTCGTGTCGTTCGGCTTATAAACGAATTCCTATATTTAACAGTACAACCGAAGTTAGGCTTTAGGGTAAACTGATGTGCATTGGAAGCATGTCGCGTATTGCGGCTGAATTTTTGAAGGGGAGGAATGCAGCTGGCTATTTCGCTGGAACATATTTTATAAAAAAAAATTATAAAACAGGGAGAGACAGGACACATTTCTCCGATGTTCTAGTGAAGGAATGGAATTCACAATGTCTCTATCACCTATAAGTTTTAACGCACGATTTTGTACGGTCTTGGGTGCACTAGACCAGATATGGGCGTTTTATTCCAGCTTAGGGCGGATGAATGCCTTATAAATTGAGGCCAGATCGGACGGTGTAAAATATTTCTTGCACCGCTTAAGAAATCGTAGACATTTTGCAGAATTTTTGGCGACCTAGAATATGTGATCATTCCATCGAAGATGGTTATTAACACACATACGGTTTCAATGATGCAAGTACCATCCATAGATAATGGTTGAGGGTTTTGGTTTCGCTTGAGAGACAGAAGATAGCATTGTGTTTTGGAAGCATTAAATTCCACTCTGTTGGTTGAACCCCATTTAATTATGCTGTCCAGGTCGGAATTTAATGTGTTAAACATACGTTGCCGTTCCCCTTCTACGGCCGAAGAGCAAGGACGTGAGTTAGGGAACGAATATGAAACACTGAGGGTACTGTCATCAGCGAAGGAATGGATTGGATTAGAAGTTGCAGACAAGAGATCATTTATAAAAATAAGAAAGAGAGTCGGAAACAAAACAGAGCCTTGGGGAACACCAGCATTTATTTGGTGAATTGCAGACTTGAAGCCGTCCAAAACAACTTGTATTGAACGCCCCGAAAGGTAATTTCTAATCCATTGAAGAAGAGACTCATCGACGCCATATGCACGCATTTTCGACAAAAGAGCCTGATGCCAAACTCTGTCAAATGCCTTTGAAATATGAAGCGCAACCATCTTGGTTTTGCCGAAGTGATGGAGAGATTGGTTCCACTTCTCGGTGAGATATGCCATCAAATCACCAGTGGACCTATTGCTACGAAAACCATACTGCCGGTCATTAAGGAGTTTTCGTGAATCGAAATATTTCATAAGCTGACGATTTATGAGCGTTTCCATGACCTTGGAAAGAAGGGACATAAGTGCAATGGGCCGGTAATTAGACGGGGAGGAAGATTCGCCTTTTTTAGTGAGGGGCTGGATAAATGCTGTTTTCCATCTATTCGGAAAGAGCCTTGAAAAGTAGGATAGACAGAAAAGCTACGCAGAGGTTTTGCCAGCGTAGAAGAACACCTCTTCACAACTATGGGGGGGATACCATCTGGACCAGTGGATTTGTGTATGTTAAGACCTTTGAGTACTCCTGCAACTATACGAGTGCGAAAGTGGACTTGTCCCATGGAAAATTTGACGCTCCCAAATACAGGTGGATAAAAAGCATTATCTGGCAACTCAAAGTAGGGAGTTCTATATTTGTATTTGGTGTTCAATTACTACATTGTTCGTGTTTATTTTCAGGTTTGGAACGATCAGAAATACGCAGCAAAGCATAAGTTGAAACATAAGAACCAACAGCTTAAAGGGACAGGAGGTGGTCCAAACAAATTACACATTTTAAACACTTCTGAGGAGAGCATTGCTAATTTACTTCACCTTGAAACACTCTTGAATCCAAAAGGCAGTCGTTTGGCTTCACTATCCCAACTCTCACACAAGAAGTGGGAGAAGATGCAGCTGAACAAGAGAGTGGGAGCAATGCTATGATAGAATATCAAGAGGAAGATAAGGAAAATAGAGCTCCTGATATGTCTTTAGGTGTATCGCTACAATATTCGCTTACCGGTATGCCTTCAGTATCACCACGTAGACAACTTAATGCATAATGTTATTGCGAATTGCAACAGCATTTTCAACCTCATCGGCAAACTCATTTTGATCAGTGAGATCTTGATCAACGCCAACATCCCCACTGTTCTCCTGAACTTTGAAGTGGATGCATATGTTGTGAAGACTACAACTAGCATTTATAATTTTCGTGGCTTTATGTAGTCTATAGTGTAATTCTCTTGCCCCCAAGATGCATCTAAACCTATTTTTTAAAACATCAATTGTTCTCTCAATGATGTTTCGTGTCTTCGACTGCACATTGATAAAAGAAGCTTCAATACTTCCTTCCTGCGGAATGGTGTTTTTAAAAAGGGTTGTAATGGATATCCAGAATCTCCTACATGAAACCGTATTAAACTAATTTTATAATAACTCTAAATCAGGTTTATGGGCATGGATTTGTACCTAATAACCAACAGTTCCTTTCACCATCATCATATCATTGTTGCAACTGGTGTTTTAATGCACTCTGTGTCCATACAAAGGAGTCATGGCAAGACCCAGGATACCTCGCATCTACAAAGCGGATTCACATTTGCACATACCTTGAAAAAAAAAAAAAAAAAAACAACCACAAAATTTCATTTAAAATCACAAATTATACAAATCAAACCTTTTCTACCATAGTAAAGGTGTTGTTTTTCCTTGTCTGACTCCAGGAAAACCAGTTTTTTCGTAAAAAGTTAGCTTAGCTTCTATCTTTTCTTGTGGAGTCATAGTAAACGTTATCCACTTCGGACAAATGTGTTCCTCAAATATATCCAAAAGTTATTTAAGGATTTTGGATAGCGTTGGCTGAGAAATGCCCAAGGAAAAATCGTTCCCAACGCCTGTTTGATAATTGCCTTCTGCGAAGAACAGTAAAAATGCAACCAACTTCAATATAGATGGTACTGATGTTGAACGCATAGATCTTTTTATGAAAGGAAGGTTTTTTTTCTCCAGCAGATAGCTAAATGCCTCCATAGATAGCCGGAATGATTTTAAGAAACTGAATTTATGAAATCCAAAAAGCGAATTTTAATTCATCATTAAATAAGGAAGTTTGTAAATACTTGCCAAGAATTCGGTAACTCCATTGGATTTGAATGATCCCGAATTGTTCTCCGAATTGCTGCCAAATACTCAACCGGCACAACTTCGTCGTCTTCTTCATTGAAAAAGAGGTCTATCGAATTCATATTTTTTTATTCACTGAAAACTTCACTTTGCTTTACTCTTTTTGGGTGATCAAATGAGCTCTCATCAGTCAATAATATTCGACTCCAGAAGCTGAGGGGCATGCTTAGATACTCCTTGGCGAACTGCAACCGTATGATTACGTTTTTCGTGCTTTTTAACGGTATATGTATCTAAATTCGATTCCAGTGGACGCCTGCGGATTTTTCTTTTACCAACGAGACTTTGCGAATACTTCTTCATTAGATGTTCCAGATTTTTTGGCGTCAATGAAGGATTTTTTACTAATTCCCGCAGAAGGAGTTTGTCTTCGTTCCGCGTAGTTTTCCTTTTCCTGCCCGTAAGTGGCAAGTTTTGAACGGAATTTGTTTTTTTATGTTTGCTAATCTGGTAATAAACTGTCTGTCTGCATAAATTTAATACTGCGTAGATTTCCTTTACGGTAACGCCAGAATTATATTTTGCCACAATAACTGCCCTTGTTTCTATACTTAATTCCGTCTTTTTCCCCATTCTTCTGTAAAAGACAAAACAAAACAAATAAATTCATCTGATTTAATTTAATTTAGAAGTATAAGTATATATTTCACTTACCAAAAACGTTATAAAGTTCCCGTCCAAATAATTTTGCCAAAAAAAAATTTGCACTATTTAAGAAACTTTAGTTGCTCTGCCGAAAGACACAAGTCAAATGAAGCAATTTACATGCCTACCAATTAGTCATACCATAGAATAACACCGGTTGATATTGAGCAGCAGTTACACTTCTACCGTTAGAAATTATACTATATTATAGATTGCTACGCCTTACCTGACATGGAGCTTCAAACTGTGGCTCAAGTGGTTTTCGACCAAAAAATCGGGCGTTACGGTAATCCTAAATGGACTGTCACAGACTAGGGAACGAATTTTATCACTGACCTATTTAAATGGCCATACTCACAATAAAACAAATTGCAAACATCGGCATACCATCCACAGTCGAATCATGCTCTTGAGAGGGCCCACCTTCCCACTGTTGAATACTTGTGTACAATAATAGCTTCCATGAAGGCACACAATTCACGACACAAGCGAAAATCTGTAAGGTTTCATATCTGATGTACCATTTAACTTGGAACGAGACATGAGAAATATTATGATCAGCTGAAATATAATCTTCGAAAATCATATTCCATTGAGACTTAATCTTTTCTATAAAAGCGAAAACCAAAAGGGTGGTGTAGTGTCGGCTCGCCAGTACGGTCGCCTGATAACGACTGATACATGATTGCACATTAACACGAGATAACAAAGATAAGAGCTGAGAGCTAAGGGAGCGCGTGTGCAGACTATTCCTGCACCTGTATCGAAAACTTACGCATGTCATGAGTATTATGACATATCAAAGAGCATGTACCCACTCTCTGCCGTAGTGTTGCCTATAATTTTAATTTATTTCGCAAATTTACTAATTTTGAAGTAATAATTCATTCCTCAACTGTTTTCACATATACATTTCTCTCTCCTTTTTTCAAGATACATATATGATTACCCATATATAGTACCTGCACTTAATTATAAAATTAATCACATTTAAATAATTTAAATAATTTATTTGCTTTATTAAAGTTCAACTTACTCATATTTAATCATCCACTATTATGCTCCACTCTTTCACTTGCACAGTTTTTTTTCCAATCTTACATCGACTTCCATTCCCGTTCTACCTTTTTAAGATGAACAATATTTCTCCCATATACGAGGGCAAGATGAAAAGTTCTCGGCCTGACGCAGAGATGGCGTTCCAATCAGCAAAAATTTATGTTTCCTACCTGGGTGCACTTCTCATTAGTTCGTATGACAAGTTTCCACTTGTTCTCTCAAGTAGTTTCTTTGCACGAATTTTTGCAGTAGACGTCTTGCGTGTTTTTCGTTAAAATGGATAAACTTGAATATCGTGCGGTGATAAAATTCTCCGTTTTGGATGAGTTAACCCCTAAAGATATTCATGCAAAGTTGACAAAAGTTTACAGGGACTCTGCTCCTTCCATGTCAACCGTTAAAAAGTGAGCAGCTGAATTTAAACGTGGTCGTCCCTCGAAGATGACCCACATGAAGGACGGCCAAAAACCGTAACCACACCCGAAACCATAGAAAAAGTGCATGATATCGTGTTGGACGATAGGCGAGTGAAGGTTAGTGAGATAACTGAGGCTGTGTGCATATGTATGTATGTATGTATTTTATTTATTTAGCATCAGTTACTATTACAAATCATTTGGTTTATCTTAATTTATGTAACTATATTTAATTTTACTTCTAAGTTACTGTATTTCGTAGATGTAATATTAAAAAATTTTTAAATCTTAAAACAGTTTCATTAGTTTGTTGAATAATTTTAATCCACGATATAAGAGCATATTTTGTGTTCCAGAATCCCTATACAACTGTAATCTGAAATCGTAGTTGGATCTTAAGTTGTATGATTGAGCGTTCTTTTGTATATATTAAATTTGTAGTCAAGTATTGTGGCACCATGCTGAATTTCATCTTAAATTCAAATGTTAGCACATTGAAGATGATACGCTGCTTGATGTTTAGGCATTTGAAACAAGATAACATCCATCTACTCGAGGCATAATAGCTACATACATCGAAGAATTGTTCTCATCGCTTTATTCTGCAGCACCTGCAGTTGGTCCACGTGTTCATTATTCCCCATAAACGAAATAGTAGAACAGAACTCAAAGTGGGCTTTAATTATAGTATTATACATATATGTTAATTGCACAAATGGTTGTTATATTTTTTCTTATTCTTGCAAGAAAGGGTACTTTTTTCGAAATTTTTTTAATTATGTACATCGTATGGCTATTGAAATTCATTTTACTGACTAATATTACTCCGAGGTACTTTATTTCAGGAACTTGTTCAATCTCTTCACCATATAATTTTAAATTAATATAATACATTCATCACTATTTATAACCATAGGTACATTTAGTTTTATTTACATTAATTTTTAGTTTGTTTTGTTGCAGCCATACACAAAGGTTTTTTAAGTCATTCTCAATATGCTCTTTAAGGTCATTCAAAGCTTTACCACTTACAAACATTAAGGCATCGTCAGCGAACAGGGACATTTGACTGTTTCTTAACACTTTACAGATATCATTTATGTAAATTAAAAATAATGAGGGACCGAGTATAGTTCCTTGTGGTACACCAAAACATGTATTTTTGGCACTAGATATTGCACAAACAAATAAGACTTAAATCACATAAGTTCGCTACCTTTGACAATTTTTGTATTAATATATCTCTATCAATTGTTTCAAAGGCTCTATAATTTTGTTACCACTGTGTCTTTGTTCTTTAAAGGTCATCACTAACCAATCTAGGGATGTTTCACAGGAGTGATCATGACGAAAGAACGATTGGTTGTCGATCAATAATTTATTATCACACACATATTTATAAAATTGTTGATGAGCACACTTTTCTACTATTTTCTCTAAAATAGGCATCATGTTAATGGGCCTAAATTTATCACACACATTTGTACCGGACTCCTTGGGTATTGGAACAACTATCGATTCTTTTAAGTTTCTAGGAAATTCACCACTATTAAACGACTCGTTTAGGATTTGAAGTATTATTGGACCAATAATATCAAAACAATTCAAAGTAATTTTTATATTTAGATGTAAAGCATTTTTATTGTTATTCTTTTTGCATATTGACCGCAGTTCACTCAAATCTATTTGTCTAAACTTAAATATCGTTTGATGTTCCTTTAAATTAAACATCGAAGAGGTATTATTTGTCGCTATGGAATTACTGATAGCGTTTACACTTTCTATAAAGTAAGAATTAAACTTGTCGGCAATTATAGAGCTATCACTTTCCAATCTATCACTGAACCGAACTTCACTGATTTCTGCTTTTTTCTGCTTTAACACCAAGTTCTTTATAGCTTTCCACATATGTAGGTTTTGAGTTTCATATGATCCGATTTTGTTACATATATAGTTCTTTTCAGCAAAATGTAATTTATTTTTGTACATGTTTTGGCGATGGGGATTATACAGCCACACTAGATCTCCCTCCTGGAATCCTGACGTTGTTGCCTTGACATCATACCTGGTCTTCATGCGGTCGCTCGTTATCTTAATCTGGCTTCTGGTCCTTTGGTGTATGTCCCTAAGCCTTTCCCTAAGGTCCGCCACGTACTCTTCTTCATTTCTGGGCTCATTGGTAGGAGATCCAAATTTCACCTCACTGGGTAAACGAGCTATTCCACCAAATAAGATTTCGAACGGCGTATGTCGAGTAGTGCTATGCACGGCACTTCTATAGGCCATCAAAAACAAGGGAATCTGCCGGTCCCAATCCCGTTGGTAGTCACCTACGACCTTCGAGAGATGTTCGTCTAAAGTCCTATTGAAACGCTCCACCATACCGTCCGACTGTGGATGAAGCGGGGTTGTCCTTGTCTTTTTGATTCCGAGTAGTTGGCACATCTCTTGGAAGATTCTTGACTCGAAATTTCGCCCTTGGTCAGAATGCAATTCCAAGGGCACACCGAATCTGCTAACCCAATTGTAGACGATCTGCTCCGCCACGGTTCTGGCTTTCTGGTTAGGGATCGGAAACGCTTCCGGCCACTTACTGAAGTAGTCTATTACTACGAGTATATCGATTACCATTGTCGGTTTCCGGAAAGGACCCTGCGATGTCAATGGCGATTCGTTCGAAAGGTGCTCCCACGTTATATTTGTGCATCTTATCTCGAGTTTTGATTCTCGGACAATTGCTAGCTGCACACACGTCGCATTTTCTGCACCAGTCTTCGACATCTTCCTTCGCTTTTAACCAATAAAAACGTTCTCGTACCTTTTCTAGCGTCTTATTCACTCCCAAGTGGCCTCCGGACGCCCCGCCATGCATTTCCTGTAACACCTCCTTGACCCTCGTCCGCGGCACGACAAGCTGCATTACGAACGACTTTCCGTCAGAGGATTCCCATTTTCTTCTCAGGACACCTTCTTGGACATGAAGGGAGTCCCACTGCGCAAAATACGCCTTTAAGGTCGGGCTTCTGTGATAGATGTTCTGATGATTCGGTTTCTCCATGTTCTCCTTCCAGGCCAGAATTGGTTCGATATCCGGGTCTTCCTTCTGAGCGTTCTGGATCTCATCTACGTTCCAGCCGGCGATAGGTTCGGCTCTCATTTTTTGGATGGAAACCAGCTCCCGTTCTTCCTGACGCGCACAATGTTTACAATCCGTTCTGCATGGTCTCCGGGACAGTGCATCCGCATTAGAGTGGAGCTTTCCTTTACGATGCTGCATTGCTGGGGTAAGCTACTATCGGGGCATCGCATAGCCGTTGTTTAAGTGCCATGAAGCTCTTCTCGCACTCAATTGACCATTTGAATTGTTTTCCCTTTTCCATCAACTGGTGCAGGCTCTTTGCGATCCCGGCAAAATCCTTCACGAACCGTCTGTAGTAGGTGGCTAGGCACAGGAAGCTCCTCAGTTGGTGTGTATCCTTGGGGGCTGGCCAGTTTTTCACCGCTTCGACCTTCTCTGGATCGGTTCTCACTCCTTTCGCTGAAATTATGTGCCACAAGTACTTGACTTCCGCTCTAAACACGGCGCACTTCTTGGGGTTGAGCTTCAGGTGGGCACTTCGAAGCCTTTGAAACACATCCCTTAGATTGTCTCGGTGTTGCGCAAACGTTTTTCCTACGACGATGACATCATCCAAGTATACCAAACAGGTTTTCCATGTTAACCCTTGCAGGACACATTCCATCAATCGCTTGAAAGTCGCCGGAGCATTGCACAGCCCGAATGGCATTACCGTGAATTGCCATAGCCCATTTCCTGCGGTGAAGGCGGTTTTCTCCCGGTCTTCTGGATGGAACTGTACCTGCCGGTAGCCACTCTTCAAGACGAGAGTGGAAAACCATCGGGCTCCTGATAGTGTGTCTAGCGTGTCGTCAATCCGTGGCAGAGGATAGCTGTCTTTCTTGGTGACATAATTGAGCTGCCGATAGTCCACGCAGAACCGCGTGCTGCCATCTTTCTTCTTAACCAGTACAACCGGTGATGCCCACGGACTTTTGGAACTTTCAATCAGACCTTCTTTTGGTCTTCCATTGTTTTCCTTTGTTCGTCCATGACTGACTTAAGTTGCAGGAGCAGACTTGTTATATCCGGGTCGGCTACTGTACTTACTGGTTCCTCTCCCACGTCAAACTCTACGTCATGCGGATTTTCTCCTTCCTGCTTTATTGCTTCTTCCAGACGAATGAGTAGGGCATCTTTTCCCCCAGTTGTGTCGAGATTCCGCATACTGAGTTCTGCCTTTAGTTGAATTATAGTTAGTTTTCCCAAATTGCGACCCATTTTGCGCAACTAATTAACTCAACACAGAAATCTTTCTTTTATTGTGCAATTTCACACCACGAAAATAGTTACTCACAGAATAAGTTTTATCCTACTTCTGACACCAATGTAATATGCGAGCTACGGCTCGAGTAGATAAAACAATATTCTGTGAAATTATTTCTTTATTTTCTAGTCTATAGAACAATTTACACTATACTATTCTTCGCAAACTCCTTCCTTACAAGGTCTCTTTCTTCTCGAATCACTTTATCTCCTTTCAATTACTTAATTCACAAATCGAAACCAATTACTTCTTCTTGCTAACTCTCAACTTTCAATTTATCAGAAAATTACAACTTCGGCTGTTATCACTTTTCCAATTTCCTCGTGCGGTTCAGAACCAACTGCCTGGTCTCGATCGCCATCTGTCCTTATATAGCAGAAGTTTCTGATAGCCAGAAACTTCTAGCAAATTCTTCGACCACTGGAACAAGAAAATTCTGATGTAATAATTCCAAGATGACAATCATTTCTTGCAGTTATAATCCTCTCTTATCCGTGACGTCGTCTTAGACATCATCCATCTCTTATCGTGGTCACGAACTGTGGAGACTAACCGCAGACACGAACCTCGAATGAAAAGACACTTCGGAACAAAATTATGCCAGAATGAAAAGACACTTCGGAATGGGCTGTAGGAGCGTAGTTATTATTATGTTACAGTATTTAAGTAAGTTGTTCCGAATACTCTTTATAAGATGAGGAATATCATACATTCCATATATGGATTTATTTTTGTAAGTGAAGTTAAAGTTTTTTCACTTAGATTAAGTTTACTATATAAACTACGATTTGTTGGTCCTTGATCACAGCAAATATCTCTAACGGTTAGTTTCAGCTCCGCGCATATATCAAGACAGTTATATACATCAATCTCAAGTTGTTTTATATTGTATATTGCTTGGACAAGCGACATGATATAAAACTTGCTTAAAATTTCCGCATACACTCCGAATCATAAAAACGCACACAGACTTAGCGCATATACCTATTAGATCTTTCATTCCTTCCGTAATCAACAAAACCTTCAATTTATTGTAGGTTGGATTCGTCTGAAGGCTCATCTCATCAAATATAATCACGACTTCTTTTTCTTTTGGTGATAATGTCGAAGTTATGTTCTTTATTTCCTCTAGAACATTTCTATTTATTTCAGGTGGCAGACTTTTAATCTTAATCCACCTATGTAATGGAGACGGGTGCGGCAAGTGTAGTCCAAGCTGATCCCGTAAAAAGTTGTATCCGGAAGACGAACAGAAAAAAATGCACTGCGAAATCCACTTCTCCTCTTCGGTGTATTTTTTTGTACTCTCAGATAGAATGAGCTTCGAAAATGTTTTAGTATTTTGATCAATACCAAGCAATAAATCAATTTTCTCTTGGATACTCTGCTTTTCACGCACTCTGCAGCAAATTTATTTTCGATTCAATTTCTTAAGCCTTTCAATTCTTTTAATATAAATAGATTGCCTTTTTATATGACTCTCACAGTTGGCGCAAGTAAATTCAACGTTATCATTGAATCTTTTTCTTGATAATCTTTTTGAAGAGAAATTTAGTTCTTCTACTGTAACATCATTCGAATCCAGTACTAATTTATTGCAGTTTTCATATGTAACCATATCTCTCGTTGGATCAAGACAAATGAACTCGTCATCAGGTATAGCAACACTTCGTTTTAACAAGAGAGAAGGGTAAGCATTTTTTTTTTTAAATATTTCTTTCCAAAGAGGCATTCTTAAAATGTTTGCTTCATATATAGGGCGTTTTAAGGCTTTTTATGTGTTACTATTCCTTTTTTTAGGAAATTTAAATAATTTTCCATCAGGCAATTCATTCAAACTGCAACGAAATGATTGACTTTTCCCGCCCTTCAGTTACACCTTTTGATATACAACACATACGCGTTTGCAAAACTTCCATTCAAGAAAATTTATTCTTTACTGCGGTGGTGTGGAAATCACACCGTCTTGCATCTTCATGCCCCTTCCCGCATACCCCGTTACACTTCTTCACCTCGTTCGTTTGCATGTCACAATACACGATGAGAAATAGAACTTTTTCCACACGAGCGAACGGAGTGAGGAAAAAGAAAAAGCTTTATTTGTGGTACTTATTCTGAATCTCTCTGTCTGCCAGGACGTTGTCTGCCAGGACAAAAATATGTTTCATTTTTTTATATGGGCGTGCGACATCTGGGTAGTTTATTATCTGTGACCACATTGTTTACTTTTACGCTAGTAGTATCTGTGTTTAATTTTATTTGTTTTCTCGTTTCGTTAGACTCTTGTTTTTTTTTGGGATAGACAAGGACAGACAATTCATTTTTCTTCACTACATCCCAATCCAGCGTATGTTGTTTATTTTTTACCGGATTTTCCGAACCGTTGTTCTTCTTTTTTTTATTTCTTGTGTTAGTGCAATTACAGACTTTGAAATATGATCAACACTTTGTTTTAGTTGCATGTCTCTACTTCCAGTATTATTTTTCGAGATTTGATTTCCGTTATTGTTTCCGTAACACTTTGAACACTCTCTTTGATTTATTTATTGTCATTATCACTCAGTTTAAAACAGTTCACACTTAACATTATTTTGAATTTCGATTATTAAATTCGTATTTTTATTTAAAAGTTCAACCAAAAGTTCGTATTTTGAGTGACTTACTCCCATTAATGCTTCGAATTGTTTTTAGATTTGCTTCGGTAGCATAATACATTCATTACAATAGTAACCTAGGTTCCGATTCTTCTTTAAAAGTTCGACATCATACTCCATGATTTGGCCCTCACAACATTTTCTGTGGAAACTTTTTTTGGGAAATTTACTACATGGTACGAGTTGGCTGTCATCGCGGCTGAAACCTCGGTTGTACTTGCCACAAAAACCATCCATTGGGCTTTTCAGAAAAATCTAACACAGTTTCAAAGAAATGCAATAGAGCTTATAAAAAACACAACCGATCGCTAAGAAATCTCACAGTCGGAAGAGAGGGTGCGAAACATCTTGCTCTGCGCAAGATGGGTGCCGCATTTGCTGAATGCCGATCAAAAGCAAATGCGTAAACGATTTTCGCGGCAATCTTTGGACCGATTCAATAGGTATCCGACCGATTTTGTGCGGCGATTTGTCACCATAGATGAGATATGGGTCCACCACTACACGCCAGAAACGATACAGCAGTCGAAGCAGTGGGTGGAAGCAGGTGCGTCAGCGCCAAAGAAAGCGGAGTCGATCGCATCTGCCGGAAAGGTCATGGCCAGTGTGTTTTGGGATGCGAAAGGGATCCTGTTAATTGATTACCTTGAGAAAGGCAGAACAATTACAGGCGAATATTACGCCAACCTTTTTGACCAGCTGGATGCCAAAATTCGCGAGAAGAGGCCTGGCTTGAAGAAGAAAAAAATCATCTTTCACTAGGACAATGCACCTGTACACAAGTGTGCGTTGACGATGGGAAAACTGCGGGATTTGGGGTACGATTTGCTCGGCCATCCCCCCTATTCACCTGATTTGGCACACTCAGACTTCCATCAGTTCCCAAACTTGAAATTTGTTTCTGGGAAGCGCTTCGCATCCAATGCAGAAGTTGAGAGGGCCGTAGATGAATACTTTCACAGCCTTCCAAACTTTCACTTCCGAGAAGGAATACTGATGTTGGAGAAAAGCTGGACCAAGTGTGTTGAAGTCAAGGGAGATTATATAGAAAAATAAAATCATTTTTTAACTGAAAATCACAGTCTTTCATTGTCAGGCCGATAACTTTCCACCTTGCTCTCGTATTTGACCTGTTTGATCATTTCTGACGACTATATCTCCCTTTTTTGAGGTTTCTGTGGTATGTGGAGAGGGACTAAAAGTTGGGCTTAGTTTATTTTGCTTAACCAGTATATAGACTTTATCGCCTATATTAATCTCAGAACGCTCAGTTCGTCGTTTTCTATCAGCGTATTCTTTTCCTTTTTGCTCTTTATATCTATCTCTTATCTCGTAATCGCTTATTTTCTCCCTATTTAATCTATTAAAAAATAGATCCGCGAGGTGTTTTCCAGTTACTGAGTGGGGTGCGCTATTGTACATCATCAAATATTCCCATATACATTCTTTAAGAGACTTTCCTTCAATTTTTCCTATTTTCAATCGTTTTAAAATATCACGGTTTTGCTTCTCAACCTCTCCATTCTACTGAGGCCAATATGGAATACTGTTGAAAGAAATATATTGCATTGTCGGTAAACTATTATTGTTTAAATTCTTCGGTAATAAATTGTTTCCCATTTTCTGCGGTGACCGAAATTGGGAAACCGAGCCTGCTAAAAATTTCTTTTAACTTCTGAACAATGTTAGAAGTAGCAATACTCTTACAACGTTTTATTTTCTTGTATCCGCTGTAATAATCTACTACAACGAACAGGTAGTGGTCCCAATAGGCCAATGGCAATATCCACCTACGAAGCAATTGGAAGATCACGCCTCTTCAATGGAATTGGGTGATGCGGAATCGCAACCATTGCACAACTTTTGCATGTTTTTATAAGTCTCTCAACATCTTTATCTATACCCGGCCACCACACCTTCTTCCTAAGGCGACTCTTCATAGCTACAATATAGTACCAGCGTGACCTTTATGTGCTGCATCTAAAACAGTTTTTCTTAGATTTTGTGGAATAACTATTTTATTTCCCCTAAGTAATACGTTTTCATAGAAACATAGCTCATTTTCAATTATTTTAAATATTTTATCTGATTCATCCCAGCGTGCATACTGCTGAATTCTTGAGAATCGTTGATTGCGTTAGTTCCCAAGAGTTCTTACAGTGTGACTTAGATTACGTCTGGAAATTGTTTCCAAGACGGAATATGACGCGTATCAAATTATAGTACACTTCCCCTTTTGAAAGTATGATTTAGTAAATCATATGCTTGGAGAACATTGCTTCAGCTTTCAGATGTTTTTATTATTAGCAAACATACTTTACATTTTTAACTTATAAAACATAACTATTTTCGTAACCGAATAACATTAATAATTTTCTTAACCGCAAAAGGAATTATTGTCTTAGCAATTTAACAGTTTTAGATTTATTTTGAAATCTGATTATGATCGAATTATTTTTATTTTATTGTATTTAACAAATAAAATTATTGCTAACAGATCTAGCTCCCAGAAATGTCGACTTAAATGTAGATCTAACCGGTTATAATCGAAGTGCACTGTGCTAAATTTTTGTATTTATACTTTACTTCTACTTAATTAAGTTACAATCATCTTGTTTTTCTTATTTAATCCTATCTCGTATAAATCTCTATTTTAAAAGTAAATATTATAAACACAAAATTATTATAAATGCAAATTTAATAAATATTCTCACATTAGTGTTTGAACTCCGTCCCTATTTTTCCCAACTACAAAACTAAAATCGAAATGCAGACCTGTGCTGACATGGGGTGTCAGTCGTGACGTGTGCCTAACTAGTGCTGCCAAGTTTCATCGCAGCATCCTCCCCTTCGTAAATGTTGCGCATCTTCCTGCGTAATATTTACCTCCTTTAATCCAGCTTTGTCGGCTTCACAATTGGCCGCGTCACCAAACCATAGACCGTTTTTAGTACTGCACTGCGGGCTTCATCATCTTTTGATCGATGCAGATCCTCCATGTGTTTCTCTTGCTATTTTCGTCAGCGATAATTACCACGTCTTGCAAGGCGATGGGGTCCACAGGGGGCTGAAACCACTTAGTGCGCCGAGTTATGGACGGTTAGTACTCGCGTACCCAATGCTTCCAGAATTGATTCGCCAGCTGATTTGATTGATGAAAATTCTTGCGCACAGTCGATCCACTACTGTCCTCACTACCTCGTTCTCTCACTCCATTTGAGCTTCCATTTAGGAAGTGATTTGGAGTGAGTACTTCACTCAGGTGAATCTAGGGGCACATACGTCAACGGACGTGAATTTATAATGTTCTGGATGTCGGCCAATGCCGCCTTAAGAACGTCTTTGCGTAAGCCAGTCTCGTGCAGAATGTAAATCAATATAGATTTCACCGAACGAATCATCCTTTCCCATGCATCTCTCATATGAGGCGAAACTGGTGTTATGAACAGCCATTCAATTTCGGTATATTCCAGCTCCAGCTGGGCGGACGACACCTTCTCAATTTCTTCCACTAAAATGCGACTTGCCCCATGAAAGTTTGTGCCATTGTCTGACATTATGCGCCTTGGGACTCCACGCCAGCTGATGAACTGCTTCAGCACAAGTAAAAGCGATTCTGTTGACAGCGAGGGTGAAATCTCAATGTGAACTGCTCGAGTGGATCGGGCGTTTGACACTCATCGCTACTCCAGCGACCAAATCCACTCGCCCTTGAACCCACAGCAATCCACACTCATCCAGATATGGTGAACACTTAAAAATACAGCTTTTACTACTCACCCTTCGTGTTCCAGACTGCAAACACTTCAGTTCCTTTGCGAAAGCCTCTTCTGGACAAGTGCGAATTATGACTGTCTCAGCGCCATCGATGTTCCGTACATTCAAGAGACCTTTGATCACCTCTGATTTGGATCTCAGTTTTACCAGCAAGCCCAGGAACCGCAGCACATATAGTTGCGCGCTGCGCAGCTTCTCCCACTTGCTAAAACGATTGGGATCTGGTGAGACCACAGCCAGAGTTGAAGCAGTCGTAATCTTCACTTCCATATGGTAGACGACGTCAGGCTCGAAATCACCAGGGTTATCCAGCTCCGTTTCTGGCCAATCACGCTCGGATAAGGCTAGAAACTGTGAACCAGTTAACCAACGTTTCTGCAGTTTAAAGTTCTTGTTCCATTTCGTGCCTTCATCTGCTACATTGTCAGCTGTAGGCACCCATCTCCACTCGTTGACGTCTGAACCCTCAAGGATCTCGCCTATGCGTAATGTTCCAGTACAGTACGTTTCTCGAATCAGTCCAAAACAGCCGACGACTTACTCGTACTGACATCTGGTTGTCGATGAGTTTGGCTAACCGTAATCCTAGTATAGCAGCCATCAATTCCAATCTTGGGATCGACACCGCTTTGAGTGGTGCTACTCGCGTTTTTGATGCAACTACAGAACAAAGAATATGTCCCTCTCTCCCAGTTCGTAAGTAGGATGCTGCTGCGTACGCATTGATAATTGCGTCGACGAAAGTATGTAACTGGACGTCATTACTTGTGCTTACAAGCGGATAGCACCATGGAAGCTGTATCGTGCTGATTAAGGGGAGTCGTCGAATCCAGTGCCACCACTCCTCACGCTCATTGTTTCTCACAGGTTCATCCCAGGTCACTCCAAGGTGCCAGATGTTTTGGAGGATAATCTTAGCGTGGACGACGAAAAATCCAAACAGACCAAGTGGGTTAAATATAGTCATAACCACACGCAGAATTTGACGCTTAGTTAAAAATGTACTTTCATCAAAGACTGTGGTGTCGAATTCGGCGAAGAATGTTAGCTCGTCTGTATGAGGTCGCCACCACAAGCACTTCCCGATACTTTTGTCTGCTTGCGTGGTTGAGCCTGTCAAGGCTGCACCTTCACCATGGATGCGCTTTACTGTAGTGGCCATTTTGATCATCTCGTCCTCAGTCTCGACGCTTTGCAACCAGTCGTCAACATAGGTGTATCTTACGATAGCATGAACTGCCTCAGGATGCTCTTCTATCCATCGGTTTGCATTTCTGTTTTTGATAGTTAGCCAACGAGGGAGAACATGAGGTGCGGAAGACATGACCAGCATTACAAACACATCAGGTTCTCTAGATGAATCACCTTCACGTCATAGAAACTTCTGAGCGACCTGATCCACTTTCCGAACGAGAACTTGACGGAACATCTCCTTTATATCACCACGGAGCGCCACAGGCCTTTCACGAAATCGAATAAGCACGCCCACCAAAGATGTTAGGAGATCAGGTTCATTTACCAGAACTGTGTTCAGAGAGGCGTCATCAACTTTGGCCGCCGCATCCCAGACGAGCCTTCTCTTGTTTTTGTTCGGGTTCGTCAGCGTGAAAATTGCGATGTACCATGACTTCCCACCTGATGAAATCTCTTCTATCCTTAACTTCCTCACGTATCCTCTCTCTTCATAGCTGCGGATCGTATCAACCAAATATTTCTGCAAATCGGTCGCCTTTAATTTTTGCTTCCAGGCACTGGAGTCTCGGCTTGGCCATTGATAATGAATTCGACAAGTCGATGGTATCATATCTCCACAGCAAACCCGTTCCCCACCTCTTTTTATTGGGGGATATTTCGACGATACATCCATAATATTTTGCGCACGTTCGTTTTCCTTTGATTCAAGAGTATTAGACGATGCGCAAACACCAACTGAATCCAAGACAAAGTAAGACTTGAGCATTTCATCCATGCGTTCTTTCGATCCGCATGGTCATATGTGCAACACACTTTGAGGGGACGAACTAGAAGCACCATTCCGCCCATAGACTGCCCATCCTATTCTATACCTTGTGGCAATCAAGTCGTCGTTGTCGAATTGGTAGCTTTCGGAGATGATGGCGCTGATTCAGCTCTGAGAAATCAAACGACTGCCCAGGTAAGTCCAAATTTGAAACCGTACGTACGTTTTGCAAACTAAATCGTTATGCATTGGACTTACGTGATGCAACATCGAGATTTACCATCTTAGAATTCGCCTCGTTTTGGGTGATATCTCCAGTTCATCTTAGGCACAATTCTTTAGAATGGAAGAAGACAACAGAATCTTGTACTATGCCGGTACCACTTTCATTCTGGCCGTTATTCTTTTGAGGTCCTTGCCAATAAGGTGTTGTGTGAAGAAGAGCGTGATGAGACCTCTTGCAGACATCCACACCGCATTGTTTCTTCAAGTTGCATCGACTTACTAGATGCTTTTTGAAACAACGGAGACAAAGACTATTTCCTCACACGAATTTCCATTGATCCTGTGTCTGCAAGACGATGATCTTCTTTCTGTGTGGACATGAATCTTGCTATACTGTTGAGTTCCTCTTCTGTTCGACCACTTCGTGTACCATGATTCGTTGTTTTGGCTGTTTGCTGGTATTTTTTGCTTCATAGTTGTTTACTGCAACGGATGGTCTTATAGATGTCACTTGGCTGGCGCATGTGGCGAGAGCAAAATGCCACTTGTCGAATACACCTTCGTCGACATGAGCCAATGCCATTTGATGACGACCCCAATCCAACTTCAGGTCACTCAGGAACTTGTCCACTAAGTCAGCTAGCAGCATTGGATCATTTAAATAGTCCACGAGACCAATGGCTTGGATAGTTGCACAGTAATTCTGAACAGATAATGCTAAGTGAATAAGATTTTCCAAGTATTCTGATTTCACGGGTGGCTCTTGCCTCAATTTGCTCTGCATCGTTTGGTGAATAACAAGAGAGATAAGTTCGCATATTACGGTAACGGCGTACTCCTTACCCTTAGTTGACTTTTCTATTAATCTATTAATACAATATATAAAGGGTTTTGTTGGGTTGGGGTAATTCCTCTTAATTTTTTTTTTAAAGATTTATTCTTTTTGCATTGGTCACATGATTTGACATATCGCTTTACGAGTATGTCTCTGGTTATGTTTTTTCAATAGAAGTATTTCCTAATCTTAGTACTAAGCCTCGTCATCCATGAATGCCCACCGAAAACAGGGTCATCGTGGTATTTTCCTAAAATATTTAATTTTTCAACCTCGTCTTTTATTATTGTTAACTTAGGCGTTAGCATAATATTTATGTTTTTTAATAACGCTTTTCCTTTTTCTTTGAATAACATTTATCCGGATTTTATTAAATAAGTCGTTACTAAGTGACAATTGGTATCTTTTTATTCTTTTATTACCAGCTATGGTTATTAAGTTCTAGGCGGGCACATTTATTTATTTCTTTTAAATTTAAAGCTTCATATATCTTTAAGTTTTCAGACTGATAATCTTTAAGTTTAGTTTCGAGCGTATTTTGATTTATTTTGCCCTTTTCTGTTTGGAGTCTTGTAGTGACTTTCAAAATATTTTTGGAATGGCTAGGAATTCGTTTAATTTCAGAAAAATCTATGCGAGATCAAGCATCTGCTGCATAGTTTTCTTTTCCCCTAATATACTCGACTACGAAGTCATATTCCTCCAAGTCTAGTCTCATGCGTGTCAGTTTTGGTGATGGATTTTTCTTTGAGGAAAGATAGGTAAGTGGTCTACGATCACTCTTTACCAAGAATTTTATGCCATATACGTATGGTCTAAAATGAGTTATAGCCCAGTGGATAGCTGCTAACTCTTATTCTATAGTGGACTTGTTGCTTTCGCCTTTCGTGAAAGCTCTTGAAGCGTACGCAACAGGAAGTTGTTTTCCTTTGTACTCTTGACTAAGTACAGCACCACACGCATGCTTACTAGCATCCGTGGTTATACAAAATTGTTTTTGAAAGTTGAGATATTGGGGAATATTCGGCAGGGAGTTTTTGAGATATTGAAATGCAGTTTCACACTCATTAGTCCATAGAAATGGAACGTTCTTTCGACAAAGTTGTGACAGATGACGTGAATGTTCGGCAAAATTTGAAATAAAACGTCTGTAGTAGTTGCAGAAATCAACGTATCTTTTCGATTGATCGGCATTTTGGGGGTTTGGATAGTTTAAGACAACACTGAATTTACTATCATCTGCAAGTATGCCTTTATTTGTACATTTATGTCCTAAATAAGTCACTTCGTGACTGAAAGATGAGCATTTCTCCGGATGGAGTTTTAAGTTATATTTTCGTAAAATTGGAACAACATCCGTGAGGTGTCCCAACATGTGTTTCTCCGAGCACCCTAATACGACCAGATCATCCATGTACAGGAATGCCTGTGTTGGCGAAAGTCCGTAAAATGCTATTGATATCATTCGCTGAAAGGAATTAGGCGCGATTTTGATGCCATACGGGAGTTGTTTGAAGCGAAATGACCCTTTGTCCGTAGAGAATGATGTAATATTTCTCGAGTTTTCATCTAACTCAATTTGGTGAAAACCAAACATTAAGTCAAGACAAGAAAAATATTTAGGTCTGCCAAGTTGGTCAAGAATATCATCTATTCTTGGCCATGGGGATTTGTCTGCAATTAGTTTTTTGTTCACTTGCCTTTAGTCAACTACAACTCTCCACCGCTTTTCAGTTTTTCCTGGTAATGCTTTGTGCCAATAAGATCACACTATTAATTCAATAGTTGATGCTTCAACTATGAAATCTTCAAGTAATTTATCAACCTGTTGTGAATGAGGAATTCTCTAATTTTTTATGTAAACCGGGAATTCGTCCTAAAGACTAAAGTCTGAACTTTTGTGTGTAAAAGTTATTACACGAAATTTGTTCACTGCATAGATCTGTCAATTTTGATTTTATGAATTGGGGAAAGTTTTTAGATAACTTATCAAGAACTTTTTCTTTATGTGCTTCTTCCAAGTTTTTACTCGCAATGTTATAATCGGACAGATATTCTGTTATTATATTAGAATTATTTAATGTTGTATTGTTTTTGGTCGTATTGATTATGCGCACTAATGGTTTTTCAACATTGATTATTGTACTGGCTATGTAAGTTCCAGTTTCGAGCTCTTGCTTTGGTATCAAAAGCTCATTTTCTTTACTGTTAATAGAAATTAGTCTTATAACTTCTGATCTTGCTGGTATTGAAAATGAGTTTGGACACGTAGCCATATTCATTGGTATGGCAACCTTTTCGGGAAAGATAATTGAGCGTAAGATCAACCAGTCCTGACTACACTGATAGTCTAATACGCAATTCTATCTTTTTGTAAAATCTAAACCAAGTATACCATCCCTGGGTATGGGAAAATCAGCTTGTACCACCTGTAAATTCAGAGGTATACCTATATTTTCAGCTTGTAGGTCTGCTTTAGCTATACCTATTGTATTAATTACACCCTGGCCTATACCACTTAGTTTTCTTGTATTTCCTTCATCAACGAAAACATTATTTTGAGTATTTGAATCGTCTATCAGAGAAATATCAGCTCCCGTATCCATTAGAAAGGTTGAAAATTGATTATTTGAGCTTGATTTTATTGTTATAAAGCTATTGAGATTGAGATTTAGACTGAAGATTTTCTTCGCAATATTCACTGATTGTTTAGAGTATTTAGGGGTCCGTTTGAGTTTTCCGAATTTTGAACGTTGTTTGTGTACCTAATATTGCCCTGATTGCTACTATTATTAGCGCGGTAGCGGCTACTGTTCTGAAAACTACCGCGTCTACGGCCACGGTAATATTTTCGGTTTTGGCCGCGTCCACGGTTGGTTTGGTTTGTATAATAATTGTTTTTTCTGTTGAAATATAAAATAGAATTTGACTGACCAAAGGCTTCGGCACAGCTATTGACAAATTTAGCAACTGCTTCATTCATATTAGTAAATTGGCCGGGTTCGATACAATTTTGACCTTTTCGTTCGCTGCGTTCTCTTTTGAGAGTTCTCTGCTAGCTCGATGGTTAATCCATCAGAAATATAAGTATTAGTCAGAAATTTTGTCAAGTCTTCAATTTCTTTTGCATAAGTATTAGAGGGCTTACTATTTTGTTTCACATTCATAATTTAACTGCTAATGCTGCTACTGACTCTCTTTTAACTGATGTTTTGAGCTTTGTAATAATTTGTTGCAATGAAGACTGATTAGAAACTAAATTTCGTGTCGTATCTTTGAGTTTAGTTTTCCCTAACTCAACTGCTACCTGTTCATTAGTTTCTTGGATTGATTCAACCAAATGTAAAGAATCTAGAATCAGTTTTACCATCGAAATTTGGGATTAATTTTGAAGCCGTGTTTAGGAACTCGACCCTAGTTTGTGGCATGTTGTTAATGTTTTTTGGATCCATTTTGTCTGACGTAATATCGTTTAATATTTCTTCTTCTTCACTGTCGCCATCTTCTGAGCTCAATTCGCTTTCTAAAGTAACTGGGACTTTCAAATGTATTCGGCGTTTAGTATACATTTTAACGAGTTTATCTCTGAAATTCCAGAAGATATTTTGGGCTACAGTTTTGTGTTGATTTGTCAATCGATTATAATCTACGTGTAGTACTCTTCTTATTTTGTTAAAATTTTATGTATGTGTTTTTCTACAGTTTCGTTCTCTATTTCGATTTTCTTATTTGATTTTTTTATACGATTTGTTGAAGGCAATTCTAAATTCTTCTATTTTTGTTAAAATTTATGACCATTGGTCCATTTAGACTATTTTTTGTTTTTTTTTTTATTCATATGTAACGTGTCTGGCAACTCTGCCAAGTGATAAGATAGTGTATCAAATCAGTGGCGGTTTTCTCTTTAATTTAAAATAGCTTACTCACATCCCAAATAAAAAAGCATACACCAAATAGATCCTCCTTGTTTAACGCTCCTCTCACCACTGGAGTTCACACTTGGTAGCTGTTTTACTTGAGGTAATAGCATAGATAATAAACTACCTAGATGTCTCATTCATATGGGAAGAAGTGATATATGAAAACGAAATTCACTAAAAAAAAGCTTTTACAAAAGGGAAAAAATCAGAACACAGAACATTTGTTTTTTCTGCTCACTTTTTAGTCCATCGTGCCACTCACACGTACCCTGTTTACCTCCACTGCAAAAAAGAAACAAAACAAATATTTTGTGCGACTGCGGTCACGGAGTTCTGATGCCGACACGTTGGTAGGATGGATATGGAGTATCTGTATAGATCGTATATATATATGTGCAAATGGTTGTTCTTATGTTGTATGCTTGTTATTTTGTCTGTATGTATGTACCTTATTTTCAGCACTTGATTAAATAAATAAAAACTCTGTAAACTTTGTGGACACAAATTTGCTCTGAAAATGGGTATGAATATGAGTTTTGCATACTGCATTTTATATTTATGCACTTATAATAACTGATCACTGATCTTGACCTACTTAAGTGAAGGTGACTAATTTTCGAAATCATTATAAAATATCTAACTAACTTAACAAAATAATCATTAACTTAAATTAGGTTAGTATTAACTTGCAGTTAAATCACCTTAATCATAACCTACATTGAACCAATTCGGAAAATGTATATTTGTTGCCTTTATATGGATATTCTTTGATTATATTTTCTTTTAAGTTAGATGCAGAAGGTAGTTTTCGAAAGTATTCGGAAAATATTTGTATATGAAGACGGCATACTTGAAAATATTTTTCCGACGGCCATAAGAGAACCGTATTTTCTTTGGAATTTTCATAATCTTTTAATTTTATCAATACTTCGGTTAGGTCGGAATTCTATTTGTCCTTTGACATTTCTTTAGCACAATTTTCATAGATTTTGTTCATTCTTTTTATTGTTTTAAAGAAGCAGTTTCTTGTAGCAAGGTCGTTGACCTGCGGTACCTTGACTGATATTGCGTCTTCATCTGGTGGATTAACTACATTGTTCGTATTTATGTTATTTTCAAAACATTCCTCATTCTTAAGAATGTCGTGATTTTGTGATAGCTCTTGGGTAAGTATTATTTGTTCTTCTATACCACTCTGCAAAATAGCATTCCAATTGCCAGAGTTCTACTTCTATGAGTTGGGCTAAAAAGCCAGAATGAGAAACGCCTTGTTTGAAAGTCAAGTTGTATCTGATTTATTTTAAAAGAATCGATCTTTATATACTAATTCCCCACCAGCATTCCCAATACACATCGATATCTAGTGGGTTGCATGCCATCATATTTCGGCTTCTTAGCCATGACCTAAAAAAGTTATATTTCTATTTCCCCAAACACTTACTACACATTGTATCGATCACACATAGAGTCAAACACTTCTCAAATGACACGTTAGTAGGTCAGCTTTATGCACTGCGACATAGTGCATCGAAGTATTTTTGCCTTTTGTCGCGAAGTTCCATGCACTTTGCCAATGTAACGCTTGCCTAAGGCGCTGGTTCACGATCGACTTCGCGGACAGATCCTTTTGGCTGTCAGTTAAGGTTTTCAGCCCTTTTGAATAAACGAGCATTCCATCGTCAACCAACTCCGAATGAAGTCGTGAACCAGGTGCCAGCAAGTAAGTGATTTTATTAAGATATTTATTTAACATTATACCGACTAATACGTTTTAGAAAATAAACTCTCTCTCTCCTAAATCCAACCCAACAAATTGAACGAATTGAGGTGTTTTATTTGTGGCATTACGTGTGGAAGGTTGACGACAATTTTATTTTTTGCTGACAGCCATTTTTCCTTGTGCTTTATTTTTCGCTGGGAGCCATCTTTATTTTTTGCTGCCGGCCATTTTTCCTTGTGCTTTATTTTTCGCTGGGAGCCATTTTTTATTTTGCTGCCAGCCATTTTTTTTCGTGCTACAAACGACTTTGTGGCGACAGCCAGCAACGAAGCCGTAAGTTTGCCTTTGCCACGGAAGAAGAAATTTGTAAAGAAGTGTGTCGCCGTGAAAGAAATTAAAGCTCCCGCCAGGAAATCATATTTGCCGCCTGCAACAAGCCCGCCAGGAGAAACTTTCCACAGCCAGTGGAATAATTTGCTTGCCCGCAGCCAGCGGAGAATTTGCTTGTCCGCAGCCAGCGGAATATTTGTTTGCCCGCAGCCAGCGGAATATTTGTTTGCCCGCAGCCAGCGGAATATTTGTTTGCCCGCAGCCAGCGGAAGATTTGCCAGGCCGCAGCCGGGGAATATTTGTTTGCCCGCAGCCAGCGGAAGATTTGCCAGGCCGCAGCCAGCGGAATATTTGTTTGCCCGCAGCCAGCGGTAGATTTGCGAGCCGTTGCCACAGTCAACAGCAAATCTGCCAGATATTTGCCCGCAAAGGCCGCTTTCGCGGGTAATACATACATATATACAGCCCAAGCATCTCTCCCGTAGCTACGTATCCAGCAACAATAGTCCACGTCAAAGTAAGCCATTATGCCAAAGGGGCATTTGAGAGAGACAAGGACTTCCTCCAGGAAGAGGAGTGGATCTGTTCCAGATGAGAAAGAAGAAAACGAAACTACAATGGACACAAGGGAGTGTGAGGATTCATCGAACAAGCTGTTACGCCGTTCGCCACAGCCATGACTCACGTCGCCGCGTCCGAAGCCCATACGCCAATGCCGTTTCCTGCTTTTGCATCTAATGCAGCTTCCGTTCTTCCCAAAGCCGGTTCAACGCAGCCCACGTCACGTGTTGCGTACTCGCCTTACTTCTGGCCACCACCAGCCCCACTGTTGCTGCAACCCAGTCAATCGACAGCGAGTACATGTGGATTCCAAACAGCCAGTAGGATTCCCACGTTCCTGCCACCACTCAACGCTCTTCAAACGTTTGAGCCACGGGGTTTTGAGCCACATCCAGCACCTTTAAATGCCCAACAACCGACGTCATCGTCAGGGTCCTTTGGGAGTCATCGTAAGTTACATGACCTACCGGAATTTTAAGGAAAGCCTGAGGAGTGGCCGATTTTCTGTACAGCCTTTGTACAATCAACCAATATGTTCCAGTACAGTAAGGTAGAGAATATTTTTCGCCTCCAAAGCTCAAGGGACGGGCAAAGGATGTCATCGAATCCTTGCTCATCCACCCGAATAACGTTGAACTAGATATGGCAACGTTGGAGTTCCGATTTGGACGACCGGAATGTCTCGTCCAGAGCCAGTTGAAAAAGTTGAGGGAAACTGCGCAGATTTCGGAGTCGAAGGTGGATCTAATCGTGGAATTCGCCACCAAAGTGCAGAATCTTACTGCATTCCTCGTGGCAAGTGGTATGCACCAATACTTGATGGATCCTCTGCTACTCGACGAGTTGATTGGGAAGCTTCCAATGACCAGGAGATGGGAGTGGGCACAGACCAGTATGCTTATTCAGCCGTGTGCCACTATCAAGCACTTTAATGAATGGCTGAACCGTCTATCGCGAATAATATGTGTTGCCATGACGACGTCACTATCTCCTTCACCACAAGCCAGATCAGAAGCGAAGATGAGTCTTACATGCCGATAGCGGTTCGACATCCAGCGGCGCGCTCAGCAGCAGTTGCCGACAGTGTAAAGAAAAGCGGCATCCTATAACCGAATGCAGCAGCTTTAAGAAACTAGATTCCTCAGCCAAATGGGAATTCGCCAAGACAAACAAGCTCTGTTTCGGATGTCTAAGATGCGGACATGGAATGCGGACCTGCAGATTAAGAAGAGTTTGTGCGATCAACGGGTGTTCCAAGAAACATCACCAATTGTTACACGAAGAAGAGCCAAGAAGGAAGGATGATCCGAAGACCAACGCCTGTGCACAAAGTGATGTCCAAAAGCCAGTGCTAAGTTGCAAACGAAGCGGTGATTCCAAAATTCTCTTTCGAGTAGTGCCAGTGAGAGTGTACAACGGTGACATAATGGAGCGAACGCATGCCCTGTTTGATGAAGGATCTTCGGTGACCCTGATGAGCTCCAACCTTGCCAGACGATTACAATTAAGTGGAACTTCAAAAACACTGAACTTGCGATGGTTCGGAAACGAAACTTTGTCCGAAAACTCGTCCATCTTTGATGTCCAAATTAGTTCCGATCGCAAGAAAGCTGTTAAGTTCAACATGTGTGGAGTTCAGACGATTGAGGAGCTTAATCTACCGATGCAGACGTTTACCGCCTCCGAGTTGGATTTGCGATATCTCCGGAAGAATGCGCCAGCCATTGCCGAGTATACCGACGCTAAACCGGAGATACTCATCGGACTTGACGACTGTCACCTTGGCGTACCAACGAAAAGCATCAAGATGGTAAACGGAACTATGGTTGCGTCGCTCACCAAGTTTGGTTGAGTAGTGTATGGGAAAGCAGCTTCAATCACCCATAGCCAGGATAAAATCGTTCTATGTAGCAGCCGTCTTCGAGAGCAAGACCAGCTTTTAGATAGTATTATTGAGGACTATTTCAGGATCGAGAACTTCGGCGTCAAAAAACCGAAAGAGAACCTAGTCTCTGATGATGACAAGCGTGCGTTGATGCTTCTTTCCACGACAACGGTACCAACTGGTAATCGTTACTCTACAGGCTTGCTCTGGAAGGAGGATGGCCTCCAACTCCTTGAGAGCTATCAGCAAGCCAAAAAGAGACTGCTCAGCCTCGAGCTAAAAATGGAGAAGAATCTTGATTTTGCTGCCAAATACAAAAACATCGTGACGAGTTATGTCAACAAGGGGTATCCCAGAAAACTAACACGCACTGAAGCTGAAATGAAAGGTCCCTGGAAGTGGTACCTCCCCCACTTTGGAGTACAGAATCCCAGCAAACCCGGAAAGCTCCGACTAGTATTCGACGCAGCAGCAGCGGTAAGTGGTGTATCTCTAAACTATCTTTTATTGAAAGGGCCCGACGACTACAGGCCACTATTCGCCGTCTTGTCCAACTTTCGTATGCGGCCAATAGCAGTCATCGGGGACATAAAAGAGATGTTTCACCAAATCCTTATCCGGAAAGAAGACCAGGACTCTCAACGCTTTCTGTGGAGATATAACAGAGATATGCCAATAGACGTCTACGCGATGGAAGCCATGACCTTTGGTGCTAGCTGTGTTCCGCCAACTTCGTGAAGAACCTCAACGCTTCAAGATTCTCAACGGAAAACTCCAGAGCCGACGAATCAATAACACGGAATCACTATGTCGATGATTATGTCGACAGCTTTGAGAACATCGACGAAGCCATCAAGGTGACAAAAGCCGTTGTCGCTATCCATAAGAGTGGTGGTTTTGAGTTGCGAAACTTCGCCTCCAATGCGGATGAGCTAATTCAAGGAATTGTCAATCATCAAGAGGGATCTTCCAGCCATGCAATCGACTTGAATATGGATTCAGCGACGGAAAAGGTCCTCGGCATGTATTGGGATACCCAGAGGGACGTCTTCGTTTTCCATCTTAACTTTGCTCGTGTGAGCCAAGACATCATTAAGGACAGCCGACGACTGATCAAACGAGAGTTCCTGAGTCTAACGATGTCTATTTTCGATCCGTTTGGGATGATCGCAAATTTCTCGCTTCATCTTTTTTTTTTTTTTTTTTTTTGTTGCTCCTGGAGGTGCAGGAATCTTCAAAAGATACCAATGGCCCGTACCATTGGTTATGCCCGATTCATATATCTGACCTGATGATTCATAAGCGTCTGCCAGTATATGCCTACGGGCTAAACCTCACCCCCCAGAGAGGCACTATGAGAACCGGCCGCTCGTGCCCATAGTAGTAGGAAATTCGTTCCTCTCATTTTTTCGTTTTGTGGTGACTACGACTAAGTTGCCTTAACAAGTAGTTTACGCTTCTGTAGTGTTAATCGCGTTAGGTGGGTAGCTTTCCTGCGAAGGCACCTACTAATACCGTCATTACATGCGGTTTTCCCTTACTGCGCCAGATCGTACGGTCTTGTTCTTTGTAGTCGGCGCTCGAGGTTTGTCACGTCCAGAGTACGGATTATTTCATTATTGCAATGATCATGAAGGCGAGTACGAAGTTTGTGAGCAAAGTTTGTTACTTCATCCCTCACGGTAGCAATTCCTAGATCTCTGTGAATATCACTATTCCTTATATACCATGGAGCATTCACAATTGCTCTTAGTGTTTTGTTTTGGAATGTTTGCAGAACAGTCATATTGCTTGGCTTGGTACAACCCCAAAGTTGTATACCGTATGTCCAAGATGGTTTTAGCACTTGCTTGTACAGAAGCAGTTTGTTGTATACGCTTAACTTCGAGTATCTCCCGAGTAGCCAGTACATTTCTCTAAGTCTGATTTCGAGCTCGTCGCGCTTCTTTTTAACATGTGGCTTCCACTTAAGTTTTGCGTCTAGTGTCATTCCTAGATATTTTGCCTCGTTTGCGTACGGTATTTGTACCGAGTTAATGGAAATAGGTAAGTTGTTTATCTTTTTGTACGTAAAATTGACATGCGTTGACTTGGTCTCGTTAAGGACGATTCTCCAGGTCTTTGTCCACTCGCATACTTTGTTTAAAGCTCGTTGGAGTTTTCCAGTTGATGATTCGACTTACGCATCTGTTGCGAGGATAGCCGTGTCGTCTGCGAACGTTGCTACGACAGTCCCTTCATCTTGTGGTATATCTCTTGTGTAGAGGAGGAACAGGATTGGGCCGAGAACGGTTCCTTGCGGAACACCGGCATGGATTTCTTTGAATTTCGAATATTCTGCCCCATGTTTAACACGAAAGAGTCTGTTATTAAGGTAAGATTCCAATATTCTGTAGAATTTATCTGGCAAGATTTCCCTTAGCTTATATCTCAGGCCTTCGTGCCATACCTTGTCGAACGCTTGCGATACGTCGAGAAAAGCGGTAGAGCATATCTTTTTCCCTTCTAGAGCTTTTTCAATTTCATTTGTAATTCGATACACTTGATCGATTGTGGAATGTTTAACCCGAAACCCGAATTGATGATCCGGGATCAATCGCCTTTCTTCAACTACTGGGTGCAATCTTTTTAGCAGAAGTTTCTCAAAGACTTTAGATATTATCGGCAGAAGCGAAATGGGTCTATATGATTTCTTGTCGTTTGCACATTTCCCCGGTTTCGGAACCATTATTACTTCGGCGACTTTCCATTGCCTTGGAACATATAGAAGTCTCAATGAAGCATTTATAATGTAGAGTAACTTAACTAACGCTTTTTTCGGTAGCTCCTTCAAAACTGCCAGTGATTAAATCATATCCTGGAGCCTTGTTATTTTTCAGTTTTCTTATTGTCATTCGAAGTTCAGACAGGGATACAGTTTTTAATTTAAAGTTGTCGGGTGCCGTATTTGCATTCGGATCTTCGATCAATGGTTGTCCATCGAATGCCTTGAACGTTTCCTCTAAATGTTCGACAAATAATTCCGCTTTATCTTTGTCTCCTTTTGCCCATTCGCCGTTAGCTTTTCTTATTGGTGGCGAGTGCATTACGGGTTTCCTTATGGACTTTAAGGCTTTCCATAGAGAGTAGTTTGAACACTTATCAGCGGTCAAGCTCTCGAGGTAAGTAGAAGTCTCGCGATCTCTTAAGTCCTGCAGCACATTTTTTAGCTTGTTGCAAAGGTGGTTAAGATAAGTTTTATGCGGTGGCGCGCGGGATTGTTGCCATCTCTTGCGCGCTCTTCTCTTTTCACGTATGAGGTCTTCGATATCAGGCTGATATTTGACTTTGCTGTTCCGTGTTGCTGTTTTTCGAAAAGGGGTATTTTTCCATGCTGCGCACTGAATGGCTTCCACGAGCTTGTCAATTTCGTCTTCTATTTCAAGTGGTGTCTTTAGCGGCACATTTAGAGCAATATTTTCCTTGCAGTCTTTTCTGAAAACGTCCCAGTTTGCTTTGTTACTAGTTAACTTAGGCGGTCCTTCTTTTTTTGCTAGACTTCCACCGATTTTCAGAATGACTGCTGAGTGGTCTGAGCATAAATCATAACATTCTTCTACTTCCGTTAGATTTTTAGTTAGCGCTTTTGCGATAAAGAAGTCGACGAGGTCAGGGATTTTATTATTGTCAGTTGGCCAATACGTTGGCTTTCCCGTCGAAAAAAATTCCAAACCACGTTTCATACTGGCTTTGTACAATAATCTGCCTTTCGTTGAATTACATCTTGAACCCCAGAAAGTGTGTTTCGCGTTAAAGTCACCACCGATGATAAAATTAGGCCCGAGTGAGTCAAAGAGGCGAACGAGGTCGTCGTCCACCAACCTATATCCCGGAGGGAAGTAACACGATCCGATCTGGTAGTCTAAATGATTTATTTTTACGGAAACTGAGCTTATTTGCATAGAATCCAGTTCTACTTTTATGTTTTCGGAGTGCTTAATGTATTCTTTAATGTACATAGAGGAACCGCCTCTCGCATTTTCCGAAGGATGATGCGCGTGATAATCACTGTAGCCTTTTATTCTGGGTCCAGGTCCTTTTTTTAAGTGGGTTTCCGATATCAAGCATATATCAATATTGTTTTTCCGTAAAAAGATTTCTAATTCGTCTATTTTTGCCAGAATGCCGTTTGCATTCCACGTTAGTATCTTTAGCAGCTGTTTCATATTCATGTTTTGTTGTTTGTCTTGCGAGGCTTGAACTCGAGCTTGCTCAATTTGTCGAAAATAACTTGATTAACTTTGGTTTGCTCCTCAAGTTTTTCCAATATCACAGTTAGTATTTGGCAGACCGGATCTGTTGTGGCTGACCTTGATGCGACTTGCGCGTACGACTTCGCTTCATCTAAAACTCTTGTTACGATCGATGTGGCATCAAGGCATCGGATGGGACGAGCAGATCCCAGATGAAGTCTTTGCTCAGTGGACTGAGTGGAAAATGGAATTACCGATATTGACGCGTCTGACTGTCCCAAGATGCCACCACCTCCATCTATCGAAAGCAGGTCGAGTGAGCCTTCACACCTTCGTAGATGCAAGCGAAGAGGCGTTCAGCGCGGTGATCTATTTCCGGGTCGAGTTCAACGGAGAATTTCACGTGTCTTTCGTATATCGGAAGACAAGAGCCAGTCCGAAGAAACTTCTTTCCATACCACGCCTAGAGCTTACCGCCGCCGTTCTGGGCACGAGGCTTAGCAATGCCGTCATGGAACATCACGATTTGTCGATCACCGAACACGTATTTTGGAGCGACTCAAAAACGGTGTTGCACTGGCTTTGATCCGACACTCGCCGCCACAAGGAATTTGTGGCCTTTCGGATTGCTGAGGTCTTAGACAGCACCCAGATAAAGCAATGGAGATGGGTACCCTCCAAGATGAATCCAGCCGACGATGGTACGCGAGCACGCCATCCTCCGAAGTTTCAATTAGACAACAAGTGGATAAATGGGCCTGCCTTTCTCAAGTTGCCGGAAGTAGAATGGCCTCAACTGCCAGATGACCTTGCCTCGTACGAAAACCAAGATGAGCTGCGTCCCAAGCACATGCTGAACGTGACCCTAGCCGAAAATGCCTGTCTCGAAGAATCTGGAATCCTTCACATCATGGGCCGGATTGATGCTGCTACGACAGTGCCGTTTTCCACAAGACGTCCTATTATACTGCCGAAGTCCCACGGAGTGACGAGACTACTGATAGATCAATTTCACAGCCGCTTCGGCCACCAGGGAGATGATACATTGGTCAACGAGATCAGACAGAGTTTCTGGATAGTCGGTCTGCGCGTCGCTGTAAAGATGGTGAGGAACGAATGCCAACAATGCCGCATCCGATATGAGAAGCCACCGCCGATGATGGGACAGCAATGGAGGATCAGCCAACAGCTTAAGGACCGATTTTGGAGGAGATGGACAAGGGAGTACCTTCCTGTTCTCACCAAGCGATGCCGATGGTTCGAGAAGGCCCCACCGTTGAAGATTAGTAATATCGTTCTCGTATGCGATGTCAACATGCCACGGAGCAGATGGCCAAGAGGCAGAGTAGTGAATGTGTTCCCCGGAGTAGATGGTCAGGTTCGTTCGGCAAAAGTGAAAACAGCGACAGGAATCATCCGGAGGCCTGCAGTGAAACTCGCTATCTTAGATGTGAGTGAGACTTCTCGTCAGGACTCGGGCGCCTCACGGGGGGTGGGGTATCGCGAAGTTCCATGCACTTTGCCAATGTAACGCTTGTCTAAGGCGCTGGTTCACGATCGACTTCGCGGACAGATCCTTTTGGCTGTCAGTTAAGGTTTTCTGCCCTTTTGAATAAACGAGCATTCCATCGTCAACCAACCCCGATTGAAGTCGTGAACCAGGTGCCAGCAAGTAAGTGATTTTATTAAGATATTTGTGGATAAGTGTGGAAGGTTGACGACACCTTTCTTATGCGTCAGCACATTGGCGTGTGCCGTCGAGTGTTTTTGTTTTGTGATCGTTGACTTTATGTGATATTACATAATTTAAACAATGTGTGTTCTTCTTGTGTATACAATGTATTCTTGGGTTTTTGTTTTGGTGGGTACACTACACCCTCACCCTTAAGCGAAAAATTATTTGAAGAATAATTTTGGAAGACTTCTTTGTATCGATATGCTTTGGAATTGCTTTACATCATCGGTTCTTAAGTTGCTAATTATATTATTGCGTGGATCTTATCTATCTTATGTATTAAGCTTGTATTTAATAAATCTTGAGTAATTTCTAATGTAAAATTTGTAAGAACCTACTTGATTATAATTTTTATTTTTTTTTTTACCATGTATTGTATATATGTAATTTAATGTTATATATTGTAACATAATGTAGCATAATGCAACAAATTCCGAAGTGCCTTTTCATTCTGGCGAAATTTTGTTCCGAAGTGTCTTTTCATTAGAGGTTCGTGTCTGCAATTAGTCTCCACAGTTCGTGTCTACGATAAGAGACGGATAATATCACGGATAAGAGGGAATTATAACTGCAAGAAATGATTGTCATCTTGGAATTATTACATCAGAATTTTCTTGTTCCAGTGGTCGAAGAATTTGCTAGAAGTTTCTGGCTATCAGAAACTTCTGCTATATAACGACAGATAAAGTGATTTGAGAGGAAAGAGACCTTGTAAGAAAAGAATTTGCGAAGAATAGTATAGTGTGAACTTCAATTGTTCTATAGACTAGAAAATAAAGAAATAAATTTCACAGAGTATCGTTTTATCTACTCGAGCCGTAGCTCGCATATTACAATATTATATTTCTTAAGGCTATTGTTGTGAAACTTCTTAGATTCTCCATTTATGTCGATTATTGAATTTACATTGTCTGTTTTAATTATTTTGTATGGTCCGTGATAAGGACTTTGTAATTTTTTCTTACTTTCTACATAACTTAACAAACACTAAATCTCCTAGCTAAAATCTAAGATATTTGTATTTTATCGTATTCTAATTTTCTTTTATCCTTTGCGTTTTTAATTATGTTTCTTGTTTTTTCTATTGCATGCTTAAGTCTAATTTTTATTTCATTTACATAGTTATCTATATTATATACTTTCTCGTTTTTATTTATTACATCGTTCGGTATGACAATTTTCCAAAAATTAGTTCATAAGGGGTATAGCCTGTATCTACGTGTCGTGTCGTATTGTATGCAAATGCATAATATGGTACCCAAATGTCCCATTCGTAGTCTTCTCTCTAATGATCCTATACTTTGATGATGATATGGGGCTGAGTAAATTGTTCTGATTTTCAACATTTCGCATATATTTTTCAATAACTCATTTTTGAATTCAGTTCCGTTATCCGACTTGAGTATTTTGAAGCAACCATATTTTAAAATAAATAGTTCCACAAGTGTTTTAGGAATTGTCTTTGCGTCTTTGCTTTCGATAGGGTGTGCAATAACATATTTGGTTAACTCACATTGCATTGTTAGCATGTATCTGTGACCGTTTGATATTCTAAGAAGTCCAACCGTGTCAATTTGGATTGTCTCGAAGCTGGTACTTGGTGTGTCTGTTATCACCATTTCCTCTTTTATAATGACTTGTTTGCTTGATTTTGGTACATGTTCCACAAGTATTTACAAATTTCTTAATCATTTGTCTCATATTTTTCCAAATGTATCTTTGTTTGATCTTTTTCATTGTCTTTCGTATACCTAAATGTTCTCCGTGTGGTGAATTGTGAAATTCCTCTATAATTGCCATTCTTTCTTTATCATCTTCTATTTTCTTTGGGGGCTTGTACATTAATATTTTCAAAGGCGAGTATTCTTCATTCATTGACTGCAGTCCATTATATATATTCTTAAATTCTTCGACATGTATATGTTCAAATATTTCATTTTCTTCGCTCAGAGCTACTTTGTGCGCGCTTTAATTCGGATGTCAGCTTCTCTAGGGTCGAAACTAGTTTCGCTAGATTATCACTACACCTTACTATAAATTCATTTTCGTATATTTCAATTTTAGGCCTTTTATAACTCGCTAATATAAATTTCAACTTCCTAATTTTTCTGACGTCAGAAAAGGATGTACATTCCCATATGTGAAGGTGATCAGTCTTCTGTTGAGATATGTCGTTCTCCATTGCTTTATTTTCATTAATGACAGTTCTTGCTGTCATGCCCCTTGTTATCGCCATGATCCGCTCCTTGGAGTCGCAATCATCACTCTGTTTTGACACCATGGATTTCAAAATATCGCTATCGATTTTTATCCTCGAAAGCGCATCGGCATTCGTATTCATTGTTACCTTTTTATAAATTATTTCAAAATCGTAATCAGATAAGTTCATTCTGATTCTAGTTAGTTTAGAAGAAGGATTTTTATGAGAAAATAGAGAAACTAACGGTCTGTTGTCGGCAATTACGATAAAATTCCTCCCGTATAAATATGGCTTAAAAAAGTTTATTCCCCAATGTATGGCAAGTAACGATTTGCTTGCATATGATATTGGAAGGTCGTGTCCTATTTCTCCTTGTGAGAGTACTGCTCCTAGAGCAAAGTCTGATGCGTCTGTCGTTAATATGAATGGTTTTGAGAAATTTGGATATTGTAGCACTGGTGGTTCTATTAGACATCTTTTTAAAGTGTTGAATGCTTTTCCACACTCTTCTCGTCCACATAAAGGAATGCTTCTGCTTCAAAACCGCTTAATGCTATTGTTAGCATTCTTTGGAAACTGTTGGATGATATTTTAAGACCTAATGGTAGTCCCGTGAACTGATAGTGACCATCCTGTATCGAAAATGCTGTCATTGGTCTTGATTCTTGTTCTAGTGGTATCTGGTGAAGAGAACTAGCCATGTCGAGTGTAGAGAAGTATTTGGCTCTACCCAGTCTCTCCAATACGTCCTCGATTCTAGTTAATGGGAATTTGTCGTTTACTATTTTGTCATTGAGCTAACGGAAATCTACAACTAGTCTCCATTTCTTTATTCCGCCTTCGCTCTTTTTTGGTACTAATAGCTGTGGTGAGTTGTACGGGCTAACTGCAGGTTCTATTATGTCGTTTTGAAGTAGTTTCTGTACCTGGTTTCTTATCTCTGTATGTTGTATTTGTGGTAGTCTATAGTTTTTTATATAGATTGGACTGCTGCCTGTGGCTGTCAGTTTTTGGGAATAAAAATTGTTTGTTGATAAGGGTTCGTTGTCTAAATGGAAAATATTATGGTATTCTCTAAATATTTGTGTTAATGAATGTCCAATTTCAAGGTCTGTGCTTTCGATTTCTAATTTTTCTAATAGTTTTTGTAATCTCTTAGTATCATTACTTTAACTTTGTTTATTTTTCAAAATAGTGAAGTTTCTCAAAGGTTCTACTTCCAGGCTTGTGTCTTTTATAACTACTTCGTAATCGTTTGTGTTTAGTATTTTTACGTAGCATATACCATTTGCGGGTACTATGGAGTTTCTAACAAGTATGCCTAAGTGATTGCAAACAACGGAAACAGTAAGTGTAGAGCCTGTATTGTGGCACATAAGGATATTAATATTTTCTCTATTCCAAAGATCAGCACAGGCGACCTCACAGTCACAAGTCTCGAATATAGGGCAAGAAATAGCGAGACCAACCAAATTATTTTGGCCTCTGCTATCTCCCCTATGACTCCCCACAACCTCCACCTAGCGATAAGTTAAAGAGGTGTGTCACCTGGACGAGGTCCCAACAGAAGAGCCTCATAGTGGGTATGGACTCTAACGCCCACCACACGAACTGGGGAAGTACGAACATCAACAAAAGAGGTGAGTGTTTAGCCGATTATTGAAATATTGCAAACTTGATTACCTTGAACGAGGGCTGTACTCCAACCTTCATAAATAAAATTAGAAGGGAGGTATTAGATATAACCTTATGCGACGTTAGGTCTATACACCTGGTGTCGAACTGGAGGATCAGTAATGAGATCTCCTTTTCGGACCACAGGTGGTTGAGTTTTGATATTGGAATTGATCACAAATCCAAAATAATGATTAGGAATCCTAAGAAAACAGATTGGTCCATCTTTGTAAGTAATCTTCAGGGAAAGCTGAAACCAACTCAGGATAACAGCTACACTGAGATTAACCAATTAAACAATGAAGTCCTCAAAGTACAGAAGTGTATTATAGAATCTTTTGAGGCCGCCTGTCCTCTAAAACCGGTACCTAGAAGTGCAAAGCAAAAATATTGGAACGGCGACCTCCACGAAATAAGGAAGGTTGCTAGACAACGCCTAAATAAAGCTTTAAGAACCAATGAAGAAGCAGACTGCGAATCCTATAAAGAAAATAAAAGAGGCTTCAGGAAGCTCACCAGGGCTGCTAAAAGGGAATCATGGAAAACTTTCTGCACCAACATATGCGATAATAATGGAGCAGCGCGATTAAAGAAGATCCTGTCCAAGGAACCACCAAGTTATCAACTTCTACAGGCGGGCAATAACTTGGCAACCGGAGCTGATACCTTGGAGACGCTGATGTGTGTACACTTCCCAAACTGTTTCAGCGAGGCAGCTACACCTTCCAAGCGTGGGGTCACTCGAACTGATACAAAATGGGAAGACACTGAGAACCTAGTTGATGCAGATAAAGTGACCTGGGCTATTAACTAATTTGCGCCATACAAATCACCGGGCTTGGACGGAATACTTCCCATCTTCTTGCAAAAGGGATAGAATTAGACACCCTAAAGAAAACCCTGGTCAATATCTTCAGGGGATGTCTATATCATGGAAACACACCAACACAATGGCAAGAGGTGAGGGTGGTATTCCTACCGAAACCCGGGAAAGATTTGTCGACAGCAAAGGGCTATAGACCTCTTAGCCTAACGTCCTTCTTACTAAAATCAATGGAGAGAATCTGTGATAACTACATCAGAACACAGATTACAATTCCGCGGCTGTGTCCTAATCAACACGCATATCTCAAAGGAAAATCAGTTGAGACGGCACTACACCAGGTTGTATCCACAATAGAAGATGCTTTTGAAACCAAGGAATCAGTCGCAGGCGTTTTTCTAGATATCGAAGGGGCATTTAACAATGTGAAAACTCAAAAAATTGTGGAGGCACTCTCGATATACTGTAATAACCAAATAATAAACAATTGGCTAGAACACATGCTTACAAACCGCATTATCACAACTTCACTGGATATACGAATGCGTAATAAAACCCATCATCTTCTACGGTGTAGTTGTATGGTGGCCAGTGATGAGCAAAAAGTATGCAAGAGACTTGCTAACTAAGGTGCAGCGTATGGTCTGCCTGGGTATTACAGGAGCACAATCATCAACACCAACCGCGGCCATGGAAGTGATACTTAACATTCTACCAGTGCACCTCGAAGCGAAGAAGATTGCCGGCATTTCAGCCTCACGACTTAGAACTATCGGCCATTTCACCGGTGGTGCAAATACGGGACGTCGAAAAATCACCGAAATGATAAGAGTAATGATACCACTCATCGATTGCCCCAGTGATGTTGTTGGGAAATTGTACACGTTCTCCAACAACTTCGAAACAATTTTTCCCGCAAGAGAATATTGGACGTATGAAAGAACGACAAGAAACTCCAATGGGATATCGGTTTATACAGATGGCTCTAACATATCAGGGGAATCAGGGGCTGGCATCTTCAGTGCTAACCCACCGATTGAACTTGCTATTCACCTAGAACCATTTGTATCGGTGTTCCAAGCAGAAGTCTTTGCAATTATGAAGGCAACCGAAATACTCGCAGCAGACACCAGTGAAGAAAGGCAAATTGACATCTGCTCGGACAGCAAAGCAGCAATTAGCGCGATCACAAACCCCATGTCGAAATCACGACTAGTAAGGGAGTGCAAAACTAAATTGAACTTACTTGCCAGACGCAATAGAGTCCGTCTCACATGGGTACCGGGGCACGAGGGTGTACCGGGTAACGAAAAGGCAGACGAACTAGCAAGGAAAGGAGCAGGCAATACAGAACTGAACCCGGATAGTACAATAGGGGTCCCTCTGACAACTATTAAAACAATAATCAATGATAAGATACGACAGGAGTTCAATAACTACTGGACGAATCTAGACACGTGCAAAGTGGCTAGATCTGTAATAACCAAACAACACAGCAAAAAGAGCTCTTAACTCAAGCAGAACACAATTGAGATTGATGGTGGGACTTTTAACAGGGCACATCAATCTCAACAAACATTCGTTCAGACTCGGGATAGCTGATACAGCAATCTGCGCCAACTGTGAAGAGGAGGAGGAAGATATAGAACTCACTGCCCCGCTACAGCGAGGCTAAGGCTGAAAATCCTGCGATCTCCAAGGATTCCGGATATTACACACCTCAATAAGAAAGGAATCGGGGATATACTGCAGTTCGCCAGACGAACACTACGATTCCCCGATCACTATACGATATAGTTGATACTACCCATGATCCCTAGACCTTCTTCTCAATACATAATTCCCAAAACACATCACTATTCCTTACAGTTACGCAGATGAGGGGAACACAACAGGCCCAATGGAGGCCTAAGTGAAGAGCATAAGCTCACCCTCTCAAACCAACCAACCAACCATGCCTTTTTCTAATTCATTGTTTAAAATCACGCTATCTTCTGACAGCGATAAATTTGTTGGATATATTGCTTCTGTTCTCGGCGGTATTCTGAACATATTCAAATATTTTGATGCTATAGGTAATGTTATTTCTTCTTCTTGGATGCTGATTCTAAGGGTGTATGTTTCGCAGTCTATTCTGCACATATACTTTAAAAGAAAATCTCTACCTAGTATGCCATCTGTTGCTATTGGGAAATCTCTGTTAACTACGTCGAATTTATGTGTTATTTCGTGACTTGAAAGTTTTAGTTTCAGGTATACCTTGCCTAATGTGTTAACTTCTTCCCTGGTTATACCAGTTGGTCTACATTTCTCGTTACTCAAAAAGTCTGTGTTTATGTCGTCTTCTTTTATTATTGATATGTCAGCTCCGGTGTAAATCAAAAATGTTTTATTTCTTTTTAGATTCAATGCTTGAATTGATACATAGTTCGTTAGGTTATCCGAGATTTTGTATATGTTTAGTTTCGGTCTTCCGGGGAGTCTCTGTGTAGTCTCTCCGGACCTATCTCGTTTCCCTGTTCATGTAGGATATTTATTCTTCTGTTGTTGGTGTATCTATTTGAATTATTCCTGCTTCTGTTTCTATCATTGGGGTTCTGTTGTGTTTGGTATGTAATGTTTTTGTTATTTCGGAAACTGCCTTGGTTTACAATCTGATTCCTGTTGTGGTTGTAGTGTCCTCGATTGCTTGAGTATCTTTGTCGGTTGTTGTGGCCATTGTAGTTATTATTTCTTTGATATCGTGGTCTGAAATGTTGTGCTTGACTGTTAGAATGTTGATATTGTGATGGTCTTATTTGCATGATTTGGGTGTCTTGAGTTTTATATTTTTCCAATTCTAAAGCTAGATTTACTGCTTCAGTTAATGATTTCGGTTGCGCAGCAAAAAGTGTTGGCTTTATATATTCGCTTGCTCCATTTTTGAATACGGTAAGGGCATAGGTTTCGTTTATTTTCGGTATTATTGCCTTTTCTGCTGTCGATGCCGTACCTGGTAGTTGTTCTATTTGCAGGTTGTTTAATTCCGCTACTAGTGACAGTATTTTGTCCTTGTATGTTGTCACCGATGTGTTCCTCTGAATGGTGCTTGCTAGTGATGTATGTATTTGCGGTACCTTGGTGGTATTATGGTATTTGTCTTTAATGCTCTTCTCAAATGCTGCAAAGTTATTGAATTCTTCAACGAATCCTAGTGAAGTTCGGACCTTTGAATTCAGTTTTACATTAAAAATAAAATCTATTAATGTTGCTCTTTCAGTTTCTTTCAAGCTATTGTACATTAGTTTTGCGATTTTGAGGAATGCATCTAGTTCATGATACGATCCGTTAAAGGTTGGTATCACCTTTAAGGCGGTTTCTAAATTGAAGTCGGCCATATCTTCTTCGATAATCAGTTTTGACTCTATTATTGTTTTTATTAGCTTATATTCTTCTAGAAATATTTATTTTAAACAATACATATAAAATTACTATTACTATTGCTACTGTTGTTAAGCTTGCTGTCATCGGGCTTATCTGCTGGCTATTCTCATTTACCACTACTTGCTCCTTGGTGGTGTTGTTTCCCATTCTTGTACTTTTTCACTACCTTTGCAAGGATCGAATTGGCAGTATCGAATTATCGAATTGGCAGGATCTAATTGGCAGGATTGAATTGTCAAGATCGATTTGGCAGGTTCGAATTGGCAGGATCGCCATATAATAGTACGAAAAATGTGGAAGTACAACATGGCAGGATCGCCATGTAATGGGTCTTTATATCAAAGTGTTTTCCCTAAGTTAGGCATGGCGTGAACGCCATAGCAGTTGCCAGAGTTCTACTTCTATGAGTAGGGCTAAAAAGCCAGAATGAGAAACGCCTTGTTTGAAAGTCAAGTTGAATCCGATTTATTTTAAAAGAATCGATCTTTATATATTAATTCCCCACCAGCATTCCCAATGCACATCAATATCTAGTGGGTTGCATGCCATCATATTTCGGCTTCTTAGTCATGACCCAAAAAAGTTATATTTCTATTTCCCCAAACACACACATTGTATCGATCACACATAGAGTCAAACACTTCTCAAATGACACGTTACTAGGTCAGCTTTATGCACTGCGACATAGTGTATCGAAGTATTTTTGCCTTTCTTATGAGTCAGCACTTTGGCGTGTGATGTCAAGTGTTTTTATTTTGTGATCGTTGTATTTATGTGATATTACGTAATTTATACAATGTGTGTTCTTCTTGTGTATACAATGTGTTCTTGGGTTTTTGTTTTGGTGGGTACACTACAGCATTACCTCCATCGTCGCCGTGCTGCATCGTCTTGCATTGCGTTCCCAGTTGTCAATGGCCCAGCCGCCATTACTGTACTGTAGTTACTATTTAATAGTGTAAGTATGCCAAGAAATGGAGCAATTGATCTGGTGAGTAGACTTAGAATTCATTAATTTTACGAATGATTATTGTGATAAAGAAAATAAGTGCATACAATTTTTTTTTTTTGGCTTGCGCCAGGGGTGTGTAATCTGCATAGATACTAATAGCCCGAGTGCTACTACCATGCACGATTCGCAAACCTGAGTAATCGATGCCAGGAATACGCCTACGTACTAAACACACACCCTACACACTTGAACCACACTCCCCGCGGGACTGCCGTTAGGTATTACTTCGCGGGGCTGGTTAGCAGTTTATGCTATGTTTCTTGTGTCAGCTAATTCCGCTGCTTCATTTGCTCTTCTTAGCTTTTCTATTCTCAGCAACTCTTTTTGTAGAGTTGTTACGAAGGAATATATTGCCATCCAATTCTCTTCCGACCGTAACATATGGTCGAGGAGTAATGACGGGCTTGGCAGAGTAATTCTCCATGCCGTGGAATGTATGCAGTAAAACACTGCGTGCTCCGTATCTTCATCTTTACCTGGGCATTCCGGGCAGGATGGTGAGTTGTCGTATCCGAATCGGTGTAGATATTTACGGTAGCCACCGTGGCCAGACGGGAACTGCGTTAGATGGTAATTGCAGTCTCCATGCTTTCGACTTATCCAATCTTGGATTGTCGGTATAAGTTTGTATGTCCATCTGCCTTTTGTTGTATTAGCCCAACGAGCTTGCCACATAGCTGCTGACGCTGCCCTTTCTTCAATTTTTATCACCTTGATACCAGTGGCGTCGTGATGACTCAATGCTCTTCTGTTATATATCCTCAGCATTTCATCTGCAAGAATATCGATGGGGACCATTCCAGCTACGACAAATGCAGCTTCGTCAGAGATGGTTCGAAAGCCGCTGATTGTCCGTAGCGCGCAGAGTCTGTATGATGACGATAGTCTCCTTTTGGTCTCCTTCGTCCTCAGTGCCTCCGCCCAGACTGATGCGGCATATAACAGAACTGAGGTGATAACTCTAGAGAGTAGAATCCTTCTAGCGTATCCAGGTCCACCGATGTTTGGCGTGATACGCGAGGGAGCTCCCTGCATTTGCGATGCTTTTTGGTAACAAAAGCAATATGCATTTTAAACCGTAGCCTGTTGTCCAGCATTACTCCAAGGTATTTAACTGCCTCTTTCGACCTGATGGTTTGATTACCAACCTGAAAGTTGGCAAATTCGACGGTTTTCCGGCTGGTTATAAGAATAGCTTCTGTTTTATGGTCAGCTAGTTCTAGTCCGGCGGATATTAGCCAATCTTTTATCCGGGCAATTGCTTCATTTGTAGCTGATCCTACTGCACGAATCTGTTTAGCTATTGTCACGACTGCAATGTCATCGGCGAGTCCAATTATCGTTACTCCCCCAGGTAGCGCTAATCGTAGGACTCCGTTGTACATGATGTTCCACAATAGTGGCCCTAAAACCGATCCCTGTAGAACTCCCGCAGTTACGTTGTAGTATTTTACCCCTTCATCGGTATTGTACCTCAGCTTCCTGTTGTTGAAGTAGTTCGTCACTATCCGTAGCAGGTAATATGGCGTATCCATCCTGGCAAGTGTCCTTCTAATAAACGACCAGTTTGCAGAGTTAAATGCTTTTATAATGTCCAGCGTTACTACTGCACAATACTCCTTTGTGCCGTAGAGCCATCTTTCACCTTCGATGACACCTTTGGCGATATTCTTCTGATGTTCTTCTGAAGAAAAATTGTTGATCTGAGAGGGCTCCTTTCTCTTCTGCTACTGCGAAGTTAATATTCTTGGAAGCGAACGAACGTGGTTTTGGAGTAGCTCTCAAAAAAAAAAAAAAAATAAAGAATAGCTACCAACTTTACCTTTGCGGGAATCTGAAATTACCGATAAAAGTTTCCTTTTTAAATAAAACAAAAACAGAATTAAATTTTTTATTACTAATCTCAATTAAAATAATATTGTAATATGCGAGCTACGGCTCGGGTAGATAAAACGAAATTCTGTGAAATTATTTCCTTTTTTTCTAGTCTATAGAACAATTCAAGTTAACACTATACTATTCTTCGCAAATGCTTTTCTTACAAGGTCTCTTTCCTCTCAAATCACTTTATCTCCTTTCAATTACTTAATTCACAAATCCAAACTAATTACTTCTTCTTGTTAACTCTCAACTTTCATTTTATCACAAAATTACAACTTCGCTCATTGGTGCGGTTCAAAACCAATTGCCCTGTCTCGATCGCCATCTGTTCTGAAATAGCCGCATTTCTAATAGCCAGAAACTTCCAGCAAATTCTTTGACCACTGGAGCAGGATGACAGCTGCAGCCAATAATCTCTTGTTCTCTCTTATCCGTGATATTATCCGAACTGTGGAGACTAATTGCAGACACGAACCTCGAATGAGAAGACACTTCGGAACAAAATTATGCCAGAATGAAAAGACACTTCGGAATTTTTTGCATTATGCTACATTATGTTACACTGCCCCCCTCTTAGACTTGTTCGTCCCAAACAAGTGCGTCCTCACTTCGGCCATTGTATCGACTCAGTCGGTCCACATGAACCACTTTCATTTTGGCCCTTGGTCCTCGCTGGATGCGGTAGACAACATCGTTGATGCGGATTATTATTCTGTAGGGACCCCCCCAGTTCTGCTGCAACTTAGATGATTTCCCCTTTTGGCGATGGGGATTATACAGCCACACTAGATCTCCCTCCTGGAATCCTGACGTTGTTGCCTTGGCATCATACCTGGTCTTCATGCGGTCGCTCGTCATCTTAATCTGGCTTCTGGTTCTTTGGTGTATGTCCCTAAGCCTTTCCCTAAGGTCCGCCACGTACTCTTCTTCATTTCTGGGCTCATTGGTAGGAGATCCAAATTTCACCTCACTGGGTAACCGAGCTATTCCACCAAAAAAGATTTCGAACGGCGTATGTCGAGTAGTGCTATGCACGGCACTTCTATAGGCCATCAAAAACAAGGGAATCTGCCGGTCCCAATCACTTTGGTAGTCACTTACGACCTTCGAGAGATGTTCGTCCAAAGTCCTATTGAAACGCTCCACCATACCGTCCGACTGTGGATGAAGCGGTGTTGTCCTTGTCTTTTTGATTCCGAGTAGTTGACACATCTCTTGGAAGATTCTTGACTCGAAGTTCCGCCCTTGGTCAGAGTACAATTCCAAGGGCACACCGAATCTGCTCACCCAATTGTAGACGATCTGCTCCGCCACGGTTCTGGCTTTCTGGTTAGGGATCGGAAACGCTTCCGGCCACTTACTGAAGTAGTCTATTACTACGAGTATATACCGATTACCATTGTCGGTTTCCGGAAAGGGCCCTGCCTTGGCGATTCGTTCGAAAGGTGCTCCCACGTTGTATTTGTGCATCTTATCTCGAGTTTTGATTCTCGGACAATTGCTAGCTGCACTCACGTCGCATTTTCTGCACCAGTCTTCGACATCTTCCTTCGCTTTTAACCAATAAAAACGTTCTCGTACCTTTTCTAGCGTCTTATTCACTCCCAAGTGGCCTCCGGACGCCCCGCCATGCATTTCCTGTAACACCTCCTTGACCCTCGTCCGCGGTACGACAAGCTGCATTACAAACGACTTTCCGTCGGAGGATTCCCATTTTCTTCTCAGAACACCTTCTTGGACATGGAGGGAGTCCCACTGCGCAAAATATGCCTTTAAGGTCGGGCTTCTGTGAGAGATGTTCTGATGATCCGGTTTCTCCATCTTCTCCTTCCAGGCCAGAATCGGCTCGATATCCGGGTCTTCCTTCTGAGCTTTCCGGATCTCATCTACGCTCCAGCCGGCGATAGGTTGGGATCTCATTCTTTGGATGGAAACCAGCTCCCGTTCTTCCTGACGCGCACAATGTTTACAATCCGTTCTGCATGGTCTCCGGGACAGTGCATCCGCATTAGAGTGGAGTTTTCCTTTACGATGCTGTATTTCGTAGTCGTAGATTTGCAGCCTTTCGATCCATCTTGCGACATGACCCTCAGGACTCTTGAACTGTAATAGCCATTTTAAGGCTGCGTGGTTTGTGCAAAGAACGAACTTCCTCCCATAGAGGTATTTGTGAAAATGCTTCGTAGCCAAGATCAAAGCTAGAAGTTCCCGCCTTGTCACGCAGTAGTTCCTTTCTGGCTTAGAGAGCACCTTGCTGAAGTACGCAACCACCTTCTCTTGGCCATCATGCACCTGGGAGAGTACGGCTCCTACTCCGACATTACTAGCATCTGTATCCACAATGAACGTTTCCCCGGGAGTGGTGTGAGCTAGTATTGGAGCATCGCATAGCCGTTGTTTAAGTGCCTTGAAGCTCTTCTCGCACTCAATTGACCATTTGAATTGTTTTCCCTTTTCCGTCAACTGGTGCAGGCACTTTGCGATCCCGGCAAAATCCTTCACGAACCGTCTGTAGTAGGTGGCTAGGCCCAAACAGGTTTTCCATGTTAACCCTTGCAGGACACATTCCATCAATCGCTCGAAAGTCGCCGGAGCATTGCACAGCCCGAATGGCATTACCGTGAATTGCCATAGCCCATTTCCTGCGGTGAAGGCGGTTTTCTCCCGGTCTTCTGGATGGATCTGTACCTGCCAGTAGCCACTCTTCAAGTCGAGAGTGGAAAACCATCGGGCTCCTGATAGTGTGTCTAGCGTGTCGTCAATCCGTGGCAGAGGATAGCTGTCTTTCTTGGTGACGCAATTGAGCTGCCGATAGTCCACGCAGAACCGCGTGCTGCCATCTTTCTTCTTAACCAGTACAACCGGTGATGCCCACGGACTTTTGGAACTTTCAGTCAGACCTTCTTTCTCCATTGCCGACACCATCTCTTGAACTTCTGTCTGCTTTGCCAATGGAAGGCGCCTAGCAGGCTGACGAATTGGTCTAGTATCAAAAGTGTCGATTCGATGTTGTACCAGGTGTGTTCGGCCGTATTCTCCGTCCTGTGAGGCAAATACATCAGCGTACTCATTGATAAAATTCTCTGCCATAGTTCGCTGCTCCTGATTCAGCTCACTGGACTGGAGAATCGTCTCTCTCGTTTCCGCTGTCCAAGGTGATGGGAGAGGTTTCGGAGCATCACGTTCAGATATTGTTGCGACGGCGGTAATCGGCATGCATTTTCCAGTCACCTCCCCTCGCCTTAGTTTGACAGTGTGTGGTCTCGCGTTCAAAACTCTCACTGGAACCATGGTGTTCTTTGGTTCGACTAACATCTTTGCCACGATGTAGTCTTGAGAATTCTTCTCTGGGTCTGGTTCTACTATGTAGAATCGGTGGCTCCCAAGATCACCTTCCAGCTTCGTCCAAATGATTGTCTCTGAAGACGGCGGCAAAACTTCGTCTTTGCTGATGACTGTCCTGAGAGTTACGGCATTCTCGTTTCCGTACACCATCGGAATCTCCACATTTCGATACCTCAGTACTTGCATCCCGATATCCAAGATTACTTCATTTGCTTTCATGAAGTCTATTCCGATGATGCACTCGTCGCATATATCTGCCACCAGAAACGCATGGGAGAACGTCAGTCCCGCCAGAGTAATCGTAAGACGAACTTCTCCAAACACCTTCGCCATTTCCCCTGTTACAGTCTTCAGGCAGTAGCTGTTGGTGTTGTGCAGCCAGGAGCTTCTGACGATATCTCTTCTTACAATGGAGGCGGTGGCACCTGTGTCGATGGCTACGCACTTCTTCTTGTTGATTAGTGCCTCCACTGTCAAGCTCTTGTTACCCCGTTTGGTTTGCGAAACTTGAATGGTGGTCCTGGGGGCCTCGATTCCAGTAACCAACTTCTGCCCCGCGAAGATGGTCCTTACACATTTCCCGACTGCTGGTTTTGGGAAGTCTGACCACCGACAGGATGCTTCCTCTCTGTTTCTCCTACTTCTGTAATGTGGACAATTTCCTCGTCTAGGTGCACTTCTGCACTGCCGTTGTAGGTGTCCGGTTTGGTTGCAATTCCAGCAACGGATTTGACTTCCGCGAGCTTTCTCTTCATCCATGACAGCTCTTCGCTGGCATGAGCATTCCACAACGGGCATTTCCCTGATACGGTGTATTCCCTGGTATGCTTTGTCCGCAGCCTTCATTGACAAAGCGAATGCCAATGCCTCGGGGAGTGTTCGCTTTTCAGCCATCCTTACAGCCATTTGCAGTTGTCTGTCCTCTATGGCCTGAATAAAAGCTTCCACCGCCATTTCGTTGATAAGCTCCTCACCGGCTTTAGGGTATGAAAGATGGGCTAGTCGTTCTATATCCGCTTGCAGCTGTTGGAGCGTTTCCCCCCTTTTCTGGACTCGACTACGCAGCTGAACCCTGTGCACCTGCTGCATGTGTTCGTCCCCAAACCGCATCTCGATAGCCTGAACCAGAGAGTCGTAGTTCTGCTGTTTATCTTCCGGGATGGTCTGCAAGAGCTCCGCTGCTGGACCCCTCAGTGCAAGTGTGAGTGCAACAGACTTCTCTTCATCGTCCCAGCTATTGGTCATTGTGGCCGCTTCGAATTGCCTCTTATAAATTGGCCATGATGTTTGACCATCGAAGATAGGAGGCTGCATCTCCTTTCTTCTGAGACCGTCAGTGGAATATTCCCGTGCTTTCTGTCTCTTCACGTTGCTGAGTTCCTTAGCAAGATTTTCGACTTGCTTTCCTACTCTGTCGAATTGCGTATCCACTTTTTCAAACTGAGTCTCTATCTTCCCGAATTGAGTTTCATGTTTCTCAAAGTTTTCATCGAATCTCGTTTCGACTTTTTCGAGTTGCGTCTCGACCTTCTCGATTTTCTCTTCGATCACTTCGAATTTAGATTCCAAGTTCCTGTTTTGCTCATCAAGTTTCCTTTCCAGAGCATCTAGAGAATTATTTTGTTCGTCCATTGCTTTCTTTTGTTCGTCCATCTTAAGTTCTAGAGAATTCTTTTGTTCGTCCATTGCTTTCTTTTGTTCGTCCAGCTTAAGTTCTAGAGAATTCCTCTGGTGGTCCATTGCTTTCTTTTGTTCGTTCATTGCTTTCTTTTGTTCGTCCAGCTTAAGTTCTAGAGAGTTCTTTTGGTCGTCTATTGCTTTCTTTGGGTCATCGAGCTTAAGTTCCAGAGACTTCTTTTGGTCTTCCATTGTTTTCCTTTGTTCGTCCATGACTGACTTAAGTTGCAGGAGCAGTCTTGTTATATCCGGGTCGGCTACTGTACTTGGTGGTTCCTCTCCCACGTCAAACTCTACGTCATGCGGATTTTCTCCTTCCTGCTTTATTGCTTCTTCCAGACGAATCAGTAGGGCATTTTTTCCCCCAGTTGTGTCGAGATTCCGCTTACTGAGTTCTGCCTTTAGTTGAATTATAGTTAGTTTTTCCAATTTGCGACCCATTTTGCGCAACTAATTAACTCAACACAGAAATGGTGCAATTTCACACCACGAAAATAGTTATTCACAGAATAAGTTTTATCCCACTTCTGACACCAATGTAATATGCGAGCTACGGCTCGAGTAGATAAAACGATATTCTGTGAAATTATTTCTTTATTTTCTAGTCTATAGAACAATTCAAGTTCACACTCTACTATTCTTCGCAAACTAGTTCCTTGCAAGATCTCTTTCCTCTCAAATCACTTTATCTCATTTCAATTACTTAATTCACAAATCCAAACTAATTACTTCTTCTTGTTAACTCTCAACTTTCATTTTATCACAAAATTACAACTTCGCCCATTATCACTTTTCCAATCTCTTCGTGCGGTTCAAAACCAATTGCTCTGTCTCGATCGCCATTTGTCCTTAAACAGCCGCATTTCTAATAGCCAGAAACTTCTAGCAAATTCTTCGACCACTGGAATATCTCTTGTTCTCTCTTATCCGTGATATTATCCGAACTGTGGAGACTAATTGCAGACACGAACCTCGAATGAAAAGACACTTCGGAACAAAATTATGCCAGAATGAAAAGACACTTCGGAATTTGTTGCATTATGCTACATTATGTTACAATATAAACAATTTATAATGGTGCGCTGCGGTCATTGTGAAAAGGACCTTCCTAGTGATGGGGAATATGAAAAGTGCAATATCTGCTCAAGGAAATTGCACTTTGAGTGTACTACCGTCTCCCATAAAACATACAAAGGGATGAATTCGAGGCAAAAGGAGTCATGGAAGTGCCAATTTTGAGGAAATCCAAGGAGTCCCAAGGGCAAACGGATTCTCAAGACCGAGCCAGTGGAGAGGATGCTGTTAGTGCGGAGGTTGGGTCCGTTAGAACGAGGACGGCGTCTGCTTCTGCTGCTGAGACCAGGAAATATGACCTAGAAAAGGATGTGAAGGAGATAAAGAACATGTTGGAAGAATATTCCACTAGCGTTGACTTCATTTGTGCTAAATACGATAACGTTAATGCAGCTCTGGAGTTAAACACCGAAATGCTTAAAAAACTAACTGATGAAATCACCGAGTTGAAACGTCAAGGCGAGAACAAGAACGCGACTATCTGCAGTATGCAAATCAAAATCAACCATCTCGAACAACAGGTAATTGAAAATAATGTCGAAATTAAAAACATTCCGTCGCAACCCGACGAAAATTTAATAGATTTAGTTAAAAATATAGGCGAAATCATTGACGCCACAGTAAAAGATACTGATATAAATAACATTTACCACACAACCACTAAAAACAAGCAAAACGATTCTAAGATAATAGTTTCTTCCACCAACAAATACTGCAAAACTAATCTTATGAACAAACTACGCGCGCATGGGCCACTAAAATTAACCGCATTAAGTAAAAAATTATCTTATACCGGAGAAAAAACGATATATATAAACAACCAACTTACTTCTAAAGGGTGGTTAAGTTTTAAGGGCCGATGTTGATTTTGAATAAAACACAAATTATTTAGGAAATTACTGTCATTTCTTTTTATTATGATAATATTGGTATGGTTCAATTATGTATGGAACAAAATATCGGCCAAATGGCCGCCGCGACCTCGGCGGCACACCTCCATCCGATGGTCCAAATTTTCGATGACGCTGAGGCATAATTGAGGTTCTATGCCGTTAATGTGCCGAATTATCTCATCCTTTAGTTCTTGAATTGTTGCTGTCTTATCGACGTACACCTTTTCTTTCAAATAACCCCAAAGAAAGAAGCCCAACGGTGTCAAATCACATAATCTTGGCGGCCAATTGACATCGCCACCACGTGAGATAACACGGCCATTGAATTTGTCGCGCAAAAGAGCCATTGTTTCGTTAAATGTGTGGCAAGTGGCACCATCCTGTTGAAACCACATATCGTCCACATCCATATCTTCCAATTCGGGCCATAAGAAGTTCGTTATCATCTCACGATAGCGAACACCATTCACAGTAACTGCCTAACTGGCCTCATTTTTAAAAAAATACGGCCCGATGGTGCCGCCAGTCCATAAACCGCACCAAACAGTCACTCTTTGTGGGTGCATTGGTTTTTCGAATACTCTTGGATTATTATTCGCCCAAATGCGGCAATTGTGCTTATTGACGAATCCACTGAGGTTAAAATGTGCCTCATCACTGAAGATGATTTTCTTCGAAAATTGATCATCAACTGTTGCCATTTCTTGCCACCATTGTGACCATTGACGACGCTTGAAATGGTCAAGAGGCTTTAGTTCTTGAGTCAATTGCACCTTGTAAGCGCGTAAATGCAAGTCTTTATGCATAATGTTCATCAACGACGAGCGTGAGAGGTGCAATTGTTGGGCACGACGACGAGTTGAGGTGGACGGCTCTTCAGCCACACTATCGCGAACAGCAGCAATGTTTCCTGCAGTACGAGCTGTACGAGCATGCACTGGTGTTTTCACATCTCCTACAGACCCGGTTTGCACAAATTTTTGCACGATTTTTCCGATTGTACGCACATTTGGACGATTAAATTGACCGAAAGAATCACGAAATGCACGATATGCATTTTGATTTGAACGCCCATTTTCATAATAAGCCTGAATAACTTTAACGCGTTGCTCGATTGTGTATCTTTCCATGGTTCAAATTGAGTTAGTCTGAAATTGAGAAACGTCAAATGAAATGCAGAAAAAAACTTGACGTTTAGGTGTGGTTCACATTCAACATCGGCCCTTAAAATTTAACCACCCTTTACAAACCGACATATCATGTGGCTGTCAAAGAATCAAGCAAAGGAGGTTCGATGGAATTTCATATGGTCAAGTAATGGGAAAAGCTTAGCGCGAAAAAACGAGACAACTAGTGTTATACGCATTGATACGATCAATGACATTAACAAAATTGCATAATATGTTTATCAACCTGTCGTAAACAAAAATTCGAATCAATAATGTCCATGCAAATGAATAGCGATAATACAGATCAAGTAATAGATCAACTTCTAGAAATTGATCATAGGGTGATAGATGATATTAGCTATCAGCAGTCGTTCACAGACTTTCTTAGAGTACGCACGTGTTTCGGCTTTTAATTTAAAATAATAGTGTTCTAAACTACAAGGTTAGACAGTATTTCTTCAAGTGACGAGTTAGCCTAGTGGCAGTAGTAGTGAACCGTCAACACAAGGGCCTGGGTTCAATTCCCAGCCAGGAAAAATTTGAACTTTTTTTTTTTTTTTTTTTTTTTTTATTTTTTAATAAATAAATAAAAGTGTGTAGACAAGAAGAATCAGGTGATGGATAGTGAGCGGTCCGCGCTCCCAATAGCGGGACCAGCTGGTGGGGTAACAGCATCATCCGATGCAGTGCAGGCAGGCCACTCAGCAACAGTGGTAACCGCAAGTAAAGGGAAAAGGAGAAGGAAGTTAAAACCTTCTCCCAACCTTGTAAAGCGTCCCTCCACATCAGCTCCAACTGAACAGCTGCCCGGTGGAGTGAGTGAAGGGGCGCCGAGCACAACAACAAGAGTAGCAGCAGAAAAAAAGCGACAGAGGTCCGATGACTCTGTCGAATTAGCTTACATCTCCGACGGTGGGGAAGGCCACTACGTTGGAGAGAAGAACAATAGCTTCGGAGTTCTGGCGTCCTCCGAATCGGATGATGAAGAAGAAGAAGTCGAGAGTCTGACTAGCAGCATCAGGCAGCTCGAACAGAGGGTGCGTGCCATAAAGGCCAAACAAATGGCCAGGCGAGAGAGGGAGCGGCAGCTAGAGCTCCAGCGCGCTCAACAGCAAGAGAAGCAGCCAGAAGGCCAGCTGCAACAACAACTAATGCAGCAGCAGCAAGAACAAAAGCAGCAGAATAAGCAACAACAACAACAGCAGCAGAAAACGCTGCAAAAACCGCTGCAGCAGCAGAAAAAGCAGCAACAACCGCAGCAGCAGCAGCAGAAACAACAGCAGCAGAAACAGCAGCAACAGCAGCAGCAGCAGAAACAACAGCAACCGCAGCAGAAGCAACAACAATCGAAGACGACGACAAAAGCGAGGGTACCGCCAATAAATACGTACAAGATTGAGCTTATGGACACCATTAAACTATGTAAGTCGGCCATAGGCAACAATTTTTCTATTAAACGATTAAATGAAGACAGGCACGCTATCCACTGCAATACAGTGGAGCAATATAAAAAAATTAAAGATTTGTTAAAGGACACGACGACGGAGTTCTTCTCCTTCACCCCGAAGGGGGAAAAGCGGCAAACAATGCTGCTGAGGGGGATAGACCCGTCTACTGATCCGGAAACGCTCCTTGCTCTGCTTAAAGAGAAAGAGTGCAACGAGCTCGAATTCGTAGGGGTCAAGCCATTCACCACAGCTAAGGCAAAAAGGGAGAAGCGGAAACTGCCGTTCTTCCTAGTTCAGCTTTCACCCAATAGCAAGCTGGATGGTCTAAGGAGTATTAAAGTCCTAGACTACCAGGTTGTCGCCTGGGAAAAATTAAGAAGGAGCGAAAACATTTTACAATGTGTTCGCTGCCAAAGGTTCGGTCACGCCGCGTCGAACTGCGAAATGCAGCCTCGATGTGTCAAGTGTGGAAAGAACCACAAAGCAGAGGAATGCACACTAGGTAAGGATGGAGTTGCAGATAAGAGCCAGCTCTCGTGTGCTTTATGCAGGAACTCGGGACACACCGCAAACTATCGGGGTTGTCCTAAGTTCCAGTATATTAAGAAAGTAAATCTGGTTCGTCAGGAGAAGGTTGTAGTGAAACGTCCACCTGCTCCAATTCAAACACCATCCGTGACTCCCCAAGTGACCTACGCCCAAATGGCGGCAGGTCGGGGAAACGCGGAACAGAAAAGACCGAAGGTTGCTTCTCAGGCCCCAGCGCCTAGAGCACCGGAGGCTCAAACTGACATGCTGGCCATCTTGCTCTCTATCCAAGGGCAGATGGAGCAGCTTCAACGTCAGGTACAGGAGCAGGCGAAGCGGGTGGACCAGATCTACGCACTTCTGCCGGGCTTAACGCACCTTCAGTCGTAATGGGTACGAACATGGAGGAGCAATCCTTGAAGATCCTTGCGGTGAATGTGAATTCACTGATTAGGATCGAGCGAAGAGCCGTATTGTTTAAGTTGCTTGAAGACCAAACCCCTGATGTGCTTATGGTTAGCGAAACAAAGCTATCCCAGAAGCACAAATTGGGGCACAATAAATACAGTATTGTCAGAAGAGACCGACCCAACTCTACACAAGGAGGAGGTGTTGCGATCTTCATACGCAAACAATTGCAATTTAAAGTAATGTACAGCGGTGAAGTGCGAAGGTTCCAGGAGCTGGAAGCGTGTATCGTGTGCATCCCTCTCCGTAGTGGAAAGAGGATGTACTTGGTCGCACTCTATGCACCTGAAGCTACTCAATCTACTTTATTTATTTCAGAGCTCGAGACACTTTTTCGATTCCTAAGGCTGGAGTCGGAGGAGAATTATTTCATCATGGCCGGAGATCTCAATGCCAAACATAGAGATTGGGGAAACAACACACCTAATCCTAGAGGGAACCTACTATTCAATTGGTGGGGTCGGCACAGTGTCGAGTATAAACTCGATTTGAAAGCAACAGATAGTCCGTCGTTTCCTAGAAGTGGCTCTTATCTGGATCTTATGCTGTTCGACGTACGGTTACAACTGACCGACATGGACCGACAAACTATAAACTGCCTGCACATATTTGCGTATGACAGTGACCATTGCGGACTCAGTGCCGTAATAACGATTCCCAACGAAATTGCGGAGTTGGAGGAGTTTGTCCAAACGTACTCCTACAATTATAGTAGGACGCGTTGGACTCGCTTTTCCAGAACTTTAACAAGAGCACTCTCCTCGAACTCGCTCTACCCACCGTCCAATAGGAATCTGTCAAACGAGGAGATTGACTGGTACCTAAAACAAATGGACGAGACAATTAAACGAACTATGGATAATACGATACCTCGGTATCAACATACTGACAAAGCAGACATATTCCGCAATGCAACAATTGACGCACTACACCAACACAAAAGTAGACTGCTGTCGAGACTAAAAACCTTGTACAGACAGTTTACTGACAGACAGAACTCGGAGGTTAGGACACTGAAATCGTTGATTAAAAACCTCCAGAAGTTAATTAGAGAAAATTACAGACTTTCTGTAAATTTGCATTGGAACAACAAAATTCGGGCTGTAAAATCCAACAACCCGAGTATGTTCCCGCAAATAAATAAAATATTTCGGAGGAATAATCAAAACGACCTTCCGTGTCTTAAGATCCCCCGAACGACGAACAATGGACGAATACTTATAACAGCAGGTATAGATCCAGATAACGCAGTAGAGGATGACAACTTCTTTGTGATCGAAGATCCGCAGGAGAAGGTAGAGGCTATAGGAGCGACTTTCCAGGAAGTGTACAAGGTGAATGATACCATTTGCCCGAACCACGACCTGGAAAATCGCGTCCTTGTGCACAACTTCTACCTTCGAAATGATATAGAGCACTGGCGATCCGAGAACATAGGTTTTACCGAGTTCAATGACGATAACATGGCAAATAATGTCATCGCCGATGAAAGGGTACATCCACCGTACATATCGAAGGTGGAGCTCCAAGCGATCTTCGACTCATTGAGGAGGAAGAAATCTGTAGGAATCGATGGAGTGTCGAACATTGTGCTTCGACATCTCCCTCTAGAAGCAGTGGACATTTACACCACTCTGTTTAACAATGCGCTGAATAATGCACATTATCCAGCGCATTGGAAAACAGCAGTGATACAACCCATCCCCAAAAGGGGTAAGGACACTTCCAATCCGGCAAATCTCCGGTCGATAAGTCTCCTTCCGAACATCAGCAAGGTATTCGAGAAAGTGATCAATAGGGCCCTGCTTAAGTGGACTGAGAACAGTAATATAATTCCGGATAACCAATTCGGTTTTAAGGCAGGGCATGATACAATACATGCCGCGTCTAAACTGGTATCTGACATCCAATGGAACAAAAGTAAGAAACAATGCACGGGTGCCTGCCTGATTGACTTGGAGAAGGCCTTCGACACCGTATGGTTAGAGGGACTCTTCTACAAGCTGAACAGACTGGGCATAAGCAAACCACTGTTGTACATACTTTATAACATGCTCACCGGTAGGCAGTTCATCGTCAAAAATGGCAATGTGACTTCTACTGGAACATTTCTAATTAAAAATGGTCTGCAACAAGGTGCGGTTAATTCACCGATCCTTTTCAACATTTACACGAGCGATCTGATAGGATCACTACACCATGCCATAGCGTACGCAGACGACTTGATCGCGTACAGATCAGGACCAAAAATCGAGGTCATTGCAATTCTCTTGCAACGTGACTTCGATAAGATTCAGCGATATTGCGATGACTGGAAGTTGAAGATCAACTTCCAGAAATCGGAAACCATTCTTTTTAGGACGCCGTTGTCTGGGGCCTCTAGGGATACCAGAAAGAATTGGCGAAAGTTCTCAATAGTTGGACCGCACGGACAGCCACTTGCGAGTCGAAGTGTAGTCAGATACCTGGGGCTCTGGTTAGACCAATATCTATATTTTAACAAACATATAGATGCTGCTCTGGCCAGAGCCAAAGGTGCTTTTGCCCTTACAAAGAGACTTTTTTATAGCAAGCAACTCGATGCAAGGGTAAAGGTAATCTGCTACATGGCCCTCATTAGGCCCATGCTCGTATATGGATGCCCCGTGTGGTTTAACGTGGGAGCAAGCTTGTTGGAAAAGATTCGGGTGTTTGAGAGGGCTTGCCTTCGGGCTTGCCTTCATTTGTACAAAACACCAGAGTCCCAGTACATAAAATTCTATCCCAATGAGGTCCTATACAACGGGGCTAACCTAATAAGAGTGGATAATTTCGTTATCAAGCTGATTCGAAGGCACATTGCAAGAGCAATGAGCTCGACGAACAACCTGATCTCCGGGGCTTATTACCCCAATTACGAGTATCATGAGAGAGTGCGCCTTAACGGCTTTGTTCCCCCAGAGGCGTTCCTCTATTTTGATAAGAAAGGTCTGATCCAGGACAGATTGGCAGTGCCGCTAATCTTCCACGTTGCTCGGACAGCTGTGGATAGGCGACTCAACTACGACAGAGACGTTGCACACGGCAGTGTGGAGCGTCTCCGGTTTAGTAGGGCGGTATCGGGTCGCGATATTTATGACGTACAACGTCAGTACGGTCGTTTTTGGTGGCTAGCCGAAAGAGAGGAAACTCCTTCGTCGTTTCCTCCTAATCCAGGGTAGCATGTTGCATATTTGAGGTTGGCTGTTTGTTGTCCATGGCCGACTTACATAGTTTTAAGGTTTAGGTAGTGTTATGTAAATAGGTTGTAAGTAATATTTTAATAATAAAAAAAAGAAAAAAAAATCCACAGCACTTGGATGCAAAAATACAAAAAAAAACACAAAAACACAAAAAACATAAAAAAAATAAAAAAAAAACAGCACTCGATAAAAAAAAAAAAAAAAAAAAAATTAAAAAACAAAAAAAAAAAAAAAAATTTACGTAGAATAAGATAGGCTAATTTAGAATAAGATAGCTTAAGATTTATTTTAAGGTAGTTTATAAGTTTTATATATAAGAACATTAAAAACAAAAAAAAGTTCATATACTAAGTTTTTTCATTTGATTAAACATTTTTCTTAGTAGTAATAGCCAATAGAATAATAAAATAAATAAATAAAGAATCTTAAGTTAGTTACGTCGAAAGACATAGTTTTAAGTATTAGGTTTAACTTAGAGCACCCGCATAGGGCCAGTAAGTTAGAATAAGAATAGTTAAGTTAGTTAAGCTAGTTTTAAGCGTTTTTTTTTGTCTAGCAAATAAGTTACAATGAATTTAATAAAAATGCATTAAAAATGAAAAAAAATGAATGATATTAGCTACATCTGAAATTTTAAATTGAAACAACAACATTTTTCATGCGTGTATCTTAATATCAGTTCATTAAAGAAACAGTGGAATTTATTTATTGCTAATTTAAAAGACATAATTGACGAACTCAAAATAATTGTTTTGGTAGAAATAAATATCAAGGATGAAGAAAGTAGTTTGTACCAAATTGATGGATTTCAAGCCGAATTTTTGAAGAGAAAAACTAGAAAGGGAGGAGGTGTTCTTATTTTTGTGAAAAAAGGAATTTCTTTGAAAAGGGTTAGTTTTAATGCGCTATTCTATGAAAACATACAACTAAAACTAAAAATTAATTCCAATGAATTTTATTTAATCGCTGTCTACCGTCCCTCTAAACTAAATGTACTGAATTTTATAGACGAATTCGAAAAGTAAATTGATAAAATTGATAAAAGGAGTAAGCTCATCATAATAGGTGATATGAATATGAATTTAAACGAAAACAATCGCAATGCTGTAAAAAAATATTTAACTATGGTAGCTTCAAAAGGCTTACAAAATATAATTGAATCAGATACCAGAGTTGATTTAGCTGGCGGAAGTAGCACCAGAATTGATCACTGCTTAGTTCGTTAGAGAGATGAAAAAGTTATATCAGCAGTAATTGAAAACAGTATCTAAGATCACTACTCCCTATACTGTGGTGTAACAAGTAATATTGCTAACAATACTCAAAGCAGTGATATACGCTATAGGATAAATGATAGCCTTGTAAATACACACCTTACAAGTATTAACTGGAATGAAATTTATCAAAAAACAGATGTTAATGACTTTTGTAATGAACTTGTACGCATATTCGAGGAAGCTTATCAAAAATCAACCTTTAAAACAACAAACAAGAAGAGAAGTAGCATAAGCCCTTGGACAAATTATGAAATATGCACTATGTGTAAACAAAGGGATTCTTTATATAAGCGTTGGAAGAGCAACAGGAGATGTGTTAGAAATGAGACCGAATATAAAAATTACCGGAATTTTGTTAACAAACGCGTACAAAAATCGAAATCTGATTTCTATCGAACTAAGTTCCAAGAGTTTCGAAGAAACCCAAAAAACACGTGGAATTTAATTAATAGTATACTTGGCAGAAATATAAACAGCCTGGACGAATTAATCTGCAAAAACTCAAGCTGACATGCCCATCCTTGTCAATAAATTTGCAACAAGTTTTATAAAGGAAATAAAAAGTGTTGTTCACCCATGTAACGTGAAAACTTATCACACTCAAGCTGTACGATCGATTCAATCCATGTTTGTTGGCCATATTACGAAGGAAGACATCTCTAAATTGCTGGTCAACCTCAAAACAAACAAATCACCGGGAATAGATAACATACGAGCAAAAGATATGAAAGATAATGCTGAAATACTAGCTAGATAATGCTGAAAAACTGCTATATTGTCCCACCTCATTAATATGAGCATTACTCAATCTTGCGTACCAGACAAATTAAAAGTGGCAGTAGTGCTCCCAATATTCAAGACAGGATCAAAAACGGATGTCATTAACTATAGGCCTATTTCCATTCTCCCAACAGTCGAAAAAATATTAGAAGAAGTTATGGCGGCAAAGTTGCAGGACTATATTTAACGCACAAAGTCATCAACAAAAACCAATTCGGATTCACAAAAAATAAAAACACGAGCAAACTTCTGGCAGATTTTACTAATCTAATTAATACCAACCTCAATAAAAACTATCATACCCTGGTTATCTTCATTGATTTCAAGAAAGCATTCGACACACTATGTCACGAAAAAATAATAGAAATGTTAGAAAAGATTGGAATTCGAGGAGAGGTTTTGAAATGGTTTGGAAGTTATTTGAGAAATCGACGACTGAAGGTTAAAGTTTTAAATATGTAGTTACAGCGAACAACAATTAATAACATATGGGGTGCCCCAAAGATCCATTTTAGGACCATTATTATTCATAATATATCGCTGGTGCCACGATTTCGGACTTGTTATCAATTCAAAGAAAACAAAATTAATGCATATAATATAATGCATAGACCTTCGCCTATACTTAAAACCAAAATCCCAATCAATTTTCACCAAACACAATGTCTGCACCGCAATGCACAACGAGAATATCTCGATGAAAATGATAATTGCACAGATCTAATTGAAAATGTTTCGAGCTATAAATACCTTGGAGTAGAAGTGGATTGTTTCTTCAAATGGGACTTACATATAGCACAACTATGGAAACGGGTTCGGAAAGTTCTCTGAGAATATCTCGATGAAAATGATAAATGCACAGACCGAATTGAAAATGTTTCGAGCTATAAATACCTTGGAGTAGAAGTGAATTATTTCTTCAAATGGGACTTACATATAGCGCAACTATGCAAATGGCTTCGGAAAGCTGTCTATGCCATACATCACTTAAGCAACTACACCAACTACAACGTGCTAAGGCAAGTGTACTTTTCGCTGGTGGAATCCGTATTAAGATATGGCATACTAGCATGAGGCAATACAACTTTTAGCTACTTGATGGACGTCCAACGACTATAGAACCAGATTTAAACAATTTTTAATGACATCGAAATTTGGATTAAATTGGCGGGGAAATACCGGAACACTAAATTCAGAACTAGGATAGTTGAGTATTAATCAGCTGTTTGAATTCATCGTTATAGAAGAATACTACAACGACCGAAAGTATAAGCGGCCTATCGATCACGATGTTAACACAAGACGAAGAGCACAAGGTTTCCTGCAAATACCGAGATACAACAACTCGTATGGAAAACAACAATTATCTGTTGTAATACCTGATGTTTTCAATAGACTATCAAGGGAGCTACATAACATTTCATCAGATGGCCTCAGAAAAAAACTGATAAAAGATCATCTACTACAAATATAGCATTGTCTTTATTTCACTAAAATCTAACAATTTTATTTTTCGATTGATTCAAATGCAATAATAAAAGAATTAAAAAATTAAAAATAATAATAATAAAAATACTTGTTAGCTTTTAAACTATTGTATTTCCAAGAATATGTTGTATATATCGATTTAGAAAACAACCTTCTGCAGAAAAGCCTCTTAAAGGCTTCGCATTTGTAAATAATTTAAGGAAATTTAATGAAATAAAATAAAATGAAATGAAATGAGTAATTTATTATAGATTATCTTCTCGATGATCTTTTCCATGGTGTCTAATAGGCATATTGGGCGATAGGATGATGGTTCTCCTGGGGGCTTCTTTTCTTTTGGCAGTACGACCAAATGCTGCGTTTTCCATTTTTCGGGAAAGGTTCCCTCTTCAAGGCACTTTTGCATTGTTGTTATGAAGAGGTCTGGTCTTTTTGTTACAGCTGCCTTTACTGCCTTATTCGGGATGCCGTCGGGTCCCGGCGTCTTGTTGTCACCTATCTTGTTGCATGCCCTTAGCAGTTCCTCGTGAGTAATTAAAGGAATATCTTCTGGATTGACTTCTCGTATAATATTGCACATAGCAGCAGGCCTTTGAGGGAAGAGGTGCTCTACTATGGATCTCAGCATTATCGGACATGTTATTTGAGGAGTCCTATAGCCCTTTAATTTCGTCATCACCATTCTGTATGCCGAGCCCCATGGGTTCATGTCGGCTTCTTGACAGAGACGTTTAAAGCATGCAGTTTTGCTTTCCTTAATTGCTCTATTTAAACTACGTCTCGCCAGTCTAAGGGTGTCCAGCCATTGTTGGAAATCCGCCCTCCTTCTTGATTGTTGGACTTTGCGCCGGGCTTGTAGACATTTTGCCCGAAGTTCGCCAATTTCCTCGTTCCACCAGTAACACGGTGATGCCTTCCTGGTGTTTGCTCTCCTAGGCATTGATGCGTCGCACGATGTGGTGATGGTGCCTGTGAGGTGCGCAAGGGTCTCCGCGGTTCCGCTTGGAGTTTGATCACCGTTCAACATCTCTTTGAATGCATCCTTATCGAAAGATCTGTCATTCCATTTTGGGCCATTAAGTTTTGGGAGCTGGACTGTTTTTTTTCCCTTTTATTTCCAGCATTATCACCTGATGGTCGCTGTGTGAATATTCCTCACTGACCCTCCACTTTATGGTTTTCAAGATGGAGTTGCTCGCAAAGGTGATGTCAATGATGGAGCCTACTCCAGCCTTTCGGTAAGAATTTGCCCGGACCTTATTAGCAATGCCTATCGCTAGGGGAGCGAATGTTTCCAATAAGACCTGTCCTCTGGTGTTGGTGATCCTGCTGCCCCATTCTGGGCCCACGCATTGAAGTCTCCTCCTATAACCACTGGGGCTCTCTGCAGCGCATCCGCGGTTAGATTATCCAGCATTAGTTGGTACTCGCTAGCCGTCAAACTGGGTCGGGCATAGCAGCTATAAAAATGGATTCCATTTATTTTCGCCCTCACGAAGCCGACTGTTTGGTCGTTTGTTTCTTGAAAGGCATAGCGTCCGCACATCCATATCGCCGCCTATTTTGCCTTATCGCAGATCCAATTGTTGTTCCCTTCGGGACATTTATATGGTTCACTGATCATAATAACGTCCGCGCTTTCGTCCTTGGCCGTTTGTGTTAGGATGTCCTTGGCTATTCTACAGTGATTAAGATTTATCTGTAGAATCTTTATGGTATTTTGCTTGTAATAACTCTTCGAAATACTGGGCATTTGCTACTGCCGGCTACATGCTCCGCGGCGTCCGGGTGGTCTTTTTTGCAGAACATGCAGGATGGATCCTTGTTGCAATTCTTCGCTATGTGGCCTTCTGCTCCACATCTCCTATATAGCCTGGAGCGGTCTTCTTCGCTTTTGCATTTCCAGGCTAGATGACCATACTCTAAACATTTGGAGCACTTTTTAAGGAGGCTTCGTTCGCGTATGCAACAGTTAACCCAGCCGATTTTATTCCTTCCTGCTTCTAACAGTTTTCTTACGTCTACTGCGGGAAAGCTGATCGTTGCTGTTTGGGTTCCTCCGTACGCCCTCCGCAGGGACAAAATATCTGCCGGTGAAATTTTCACTCCAAACTGGGCTTCGATTGCATTGATTACGTCATCTATAGTTGTGACCTCATCGATGTCTTTGATCTCAAGGGTAGTGCGATGCGTAAGCGAACTTACATTCGCTTGCTCCGCTATAGCTTCACTAATGATACCTTTAAATTCGTTTGTCTTATTTCCCTTCTCCTTGAATTGTATAAGGAGGTCTCCCTTCTGTGTCCTCCTGATTTTAGTTACCGCCTTTCCCACTGTTTCTAGTTTGGGGTCTGCCTTCACCTTGCGTAGTATCTCCGTATATGATAGGGTCCCCGTCGCTTTAATGACGATAGCATCAGGTCTAGGTCTTTTGACCTTTTGTTGCTTCTCTTTGGCCATCTTCTTTTTGGTGATATTTACCCATTCTTCTTTTCCTACTGCTTGCTTCTTGTTTGTGGCTGTAACTTTTTTCTTAGGTCTGACCACTGGGGTATCTACGCCGGTTGTCTCATCCTTTTCCTTGGTGTTTATCAATGGAGTGTGTTTTTGTTTACGCTTTGGCTCCGATCGCTTTTTGCCTGTAACATCGTTTGATGTATTTTTCTGCGTCTGTTTTGGCTCCGGTGGTTCGTTGTCTGCCGCGAAATTCGGTGGCTGTTGCTGCTTTCGTTTTGGCTCCGGGGCTTCGTCGTCTGCAACTTGTCTTCTCTTGGGCTCAGATGTTGTTTTTAGCAATGGCGAAGTTTGCGACGAGTTATTCCGGCGAATCACTTGCTTTGCTTCCTCATCATGTAGCTGAATCGCCGAGAGCTCGTAGAGAGCCCTGATGCTTTCAATAGCATCTCGTATCGCTTGGTGGATTGAACGTCTTTTGCCATCTTCCAGCATTTCTACCAGCCCTCTAATTTGCTCACCTAACTGGTGGAAATCAGTTTTATGGGTTGGTGGTTCGACCGTCACCTTTCGTATTGCGGGTGACTCGCGTCGTTCCGCACTTCTTTGTGATGCTGCTACTTAGTCAATTGGTGACCTCAGCATCCTCGATCCCCTTTGGAAGGGGTTCTCATCACTCTCCTCTACTTCAATTTCTCCGGTATTTTTGTTTGTTTTTGTTGTAATCATTTCTAGTGGATCCCCACTCAAAGCCGCTATCAATGTTCGAATGTATAGTCACCTAAGGATCCCATGGTTGTCTTTGCAAGCAGTGAGGCCATGCGAGGGTTGACACAAGTCCTTATAGGGTATTGTGCCAGAGCCGGATCGGTGCTAACCAGGAATGTTACATCTGGACCTACACCACCAACTTAATGGTGACGAAACATTGAACGTACTTTTAGGCCTGCCAAGGTTTTAACGGGATGGAGGCGCTTGTACAATTAGCCTGAAAGCCATTTCCGCAGGATTTCACTCTTGCTTACTCAGGTAACAGAATACTACAAACGTCAGCCCTCATAGCTGTCATTCCAATTCGTATTCCAGTATGCCATAATTAAGATCTTACTGGACGCAGTCATAATGTTTTAGGGTAGTGGTTACGGTTATTTATATATATATATATTGTAATATGCGAGCTACGGCTGAATTTTTTTTTTTTTTTTTTTCCGAGGGTAGGTAAAAAATCTTCATGAAGACACTATGAGGATCGGTAGCGCGTGCTCATAGTAGTGTGAGATTTTTACTCACTAAAAAAACCTCCCTTCGTGATAAATTTCTTTGATTACATACTACAACTAAGTTTTGACTTATCCAGCAGTTTTTCTTTCACGTATTGAGATCGTTTGGCAGGTCCCTTTCCATTGAAAGTTCCTGCTTGTTCCGCAAATTAGGCGCGGTTTCTTGCTATCGCGTTAAATCGAAAGGTTTAGTCCTTTGTAGACGACGCAGTAGATTCCTCTCATCTAGAATTCGAAGGACTTCATTGTTAACGTGTCCTTGTAATCTGTCTTTATGCTTACGCGCGAAGTTTTTGATTTCATATTCGACTGTCGCAATTCCTAAATCTCTATGGATATCGCTATTTCTAATAAACCACGGTGCATTAACTATTGATCTTAGCACTTTATTTTCAAAAGTTTGTAAAATATTGACATTACTTATTTTGGTACAACCCCAAAGTTGTATTCCATATGTCCATATCGGCTTTAGCACTTGCTTGTATAAAAGCAGTTTGTTCTCTACATTAAGCTTGGAATGTTTTCCAAGTAACCAGTACATTTCTCTGTATTTGGTTTCAAGTTCTTTACGTTTTTTCTTCACGTGCGATTTCCACTTCAGCTTAGCATCAAGTGTCATTCCAAGATATTTAGCCTCGTTTGCAAACGGAATTTGAACCGAGTTTGAAAAGATGGGCAAATTATTTATTTTCTTATAAGTAAAATTGACATGAACAGATTTGTTTTCGTTTAAAGCTAGTCGCCAAATCTTTGTCCATTCATTTACTTTATTCAATGCTTCTTGCAATTTTTCAGTCGATTCTTCGATCGTTTTACCCGTTGCCAGGATGGCAGTGTCGTCGGCAAATGTAGCTAAGACGGTGCCTTCTTCTTGCGGTATATCGCGAGTATATAATAGGTACAAAAGCGGTCCAAGGACACTTCCCTGCGGCACCCCAGCCCTTATTTCTTTAAATTCCGAATATTCGTTTCCGTGTTTGACTCGGAAAAGTCGATTCGTCAAGTATTTTTCTAGAATATTATATAAGTGTTCCGGCAGAACTTGTCGTAATTTATATTTCAAGCCTTCATGCCAGACCTTGTCAAAAGCTTGAGAAACATCAAGGAATATGCTCGAGCAAATCTTTTTTTCTTCGTAAGCTTTTTCAATTAAATCAGTTATTCTATGCACTTGGTCTATTGTTGAGTGCTTGGTTCTAAACCCAAACTGGTGATTGGGAATAAGAGATCCTTCTTCTATAACCGGCTGTAATCGCTTAAGTACTATTCTTTCGAAAACTTTAGACATAATCGGCAGCAGCGAAATAGGTCTATACGATTTTTTATCATTCGGTGGTTTTCCTGGCTTCAGAATCATTATTACTTCCGCGACTTTCCATTGACTCGGAACATATTCTAATCTTATCGCTGCGTTTATAATGTAAAGAAACTTAACTAACGCTTTTCTAGGTAACGATTTAAGAAGCTCTCCTGTGATTAGGTCGTATCCAGGAGCTTTATTCGGTTTCAGTTTCTTTATTTCTTGTTGAAGTTCGGTCACCCTTGCATTTCTTACTGTGTAATTGTGAAATGCTATATCCGACGCATTATCATTTTCAGCAAGCGCTTGCCCATCAAATGGTTTAAATGTTTCTTCTAAATGGGCGGCAAAGACTTCTGCTTTGTCTTTATCATTCTTGGCCCATTCGTCGTCATTTTTCTTGATTGGGGCCGCTTGTATTTTCGGTTTTTTAATGCCTTTTATAGCTTTCCAGAGCGAATAATTGGAATCTTTGTCCGCTGTTAAGCTTTCAATGCTGGTTTGTATTGTCCGGTTTTTAAAATCAATAATGGCCTTTTTTAGCAAGTTACACAAGCGATTCAAATGCGATTTATGTTGCGGAGCACGAGTTTGTTGCCATTTTTTACGCGCTTTTCTCTTCTCCCTTACCATTTCTTTTATTTCCGGTGGATATTTTTGGGCATGATTGATTGGCGTTTTCCTTTGATAGGGAGTATTTTTCCACGCGGCGCGCTGCAGAACTTCAACAAAACGATCAATTTCGATTTCGAGTTCAGAAAACGTCCTAAGTGATACTCTCAGTTCGGTATGTTCTTCAACGTCTTTTTTAAAGCCTTCCCAATCAGTTTTTCTGCTAGTTAGTCTAGCAGGTACATCTTTTTTAATTAGGCGTTCGCTAATCGTTAGAATGATAGGGGAATCATCGGAAGAGAGATCAAAACTTTCATCAATTTTAATACATTTGTCTGGTATTCCTTTTACAACAAAGAAATCGATCAGATCGGGTATTTTGTTGTTATCAGTCGGCCAATATGTTGGTTTACCAGTCGAGTGAAAGTCGCATCTGTGTTGCATGCAGGCGTTGTAAAGTGCTCTGCCTTTTTGTGAGACACATCTTGAACCCCAGAAGGTGTGTTTTGCATTAAAATCACCGCCAATAATAAAATTCGGCCCAAGAGAGTTGAAAATATTTGTAAAATCATTTTTTTCAAGCCTGCAACGCAGTGGACAATAAATAGACGAGACATTGAAAGAGTAATGCCCATTTTTCACGCGTACAGTGCTCACTTGCATTGTTTCAAGCTCTATCATAATCTCTTCAGAGTGTTCGATGCAATCTTTTATGATTAAAGACGATCCGCCTCTGGCTCTTTCCGACGGGTGATAAGCGTGATAGGTACTGTATCCAGTAATGTTTACACGCGATAGTTTCGTCAGGTGAGTTTCACAGATCAAACATATGTCAATGTCCTTTTCCCGTAGAAATATTTCTAGCTCTTCTAGTCTTTGTATGAGACCGTTGGCGTTCCATGCAACAATTTTAAGAAGTTTCGTCATGTTCGTTTTGAAATGCTCCTATTTAAGCTTATATTCAAGCTTCTCCAACCTTTCGACAATTAGCATGTTTGTTTTTGTTTGCTCCTCAAGCCTCGCAAGGATAATGGAAAAGACGTGAGATACGGGGTTTTCCGAATTATCAGTGTTCGTTTTTGTTGATGTTGATGCTTGAGCACTCGTCTGCATGTCAGAATCTGATGGCTTTTCTTTAGGCGCTTTTACCTTAACCCGGTGTGGAATTTGATCGGTGTTTGATGTCGCAGCTTGAGCGTACGTAAGCGCGCCAGGGTCGGCTCGGTTGTCTCTAGTCACTTTTCTTGCAGCAGTTTTCGACTTTTCCTTATTCACCGGTTTTGAGGGTTGGTTTTCCGGCTTCATAAGTCGATCTCTTCTTTTTTGTAATTCTTTGGCTACTTCACAGCCTCTGTAATTAGCCGGATGCTTACCATTGCAGTTAATACACGCTGCAGGGGTTTTTTTGTTTACACCACACTCTTGACTAAGATGTTTACCGGCGCATTTGACACATCGCGGTTCTTTTCGGCAATATGTTTGCGTATGGTTGAATCCTTGGCATCGTTTGCACTGAGGTATCAACCTTGTATTCTTGCGCATGGGTTCGATTTTGACTACGACATTCAGAATTGTTCTTATTTCGTATATCTTTTCTAAACTCTCAGCCTTATCAAAGGTTAGCATAAAAAGAGGAAGCTCGCGCTTAACCATCGTTTCCTCGCCTTCCAATTTTTGCTTTTCCCGTTTAATTAAGTTTACCGCATCGACGATTTTAAAGTTTTTGTTCTTCAAATCGTGAACAACGTCTTCCTTTCGGCATGAGGCATGAAGTCCTCTAGCTACGACTCGTATCGGTCTTTCAGATTTATTTTCATACGTATACCACTGGATTTTTTCAGTATTCAGTTTATTAGATACTGAGCGGTAACTGTCTGAGTCCTTTACGTTTACTTTCCATTTGTTGTTGTTGAGCGATGTTACTTCAAAATCGGATAGCAACAAAGGTTTGAGAAAAGAATGCAGTTTATTATAGTCTGCAATTCCGATCACGTATATTGGTGGCGGTGGTCGTACCTTATTTCGTGGATTTTCTTCGGCACGCGTGATTATTTTGTCAGGCTGTTCTTTACCTTCTCGTTTATTTTGCGTGTTTTCTTGCCTCGTTAACATTTCGGGCGAAGAGCCAGCTTTTCGTTTTTTGACAGGCCGTTTTTTTAGAATCCAATTGGTTTCCCGACTTAGTTCTTCATCATCCGTTTTATAATCCGTGTTATCGGGGACGATTGAACTCGCAGCAGACTCATTACGAGGTTTCGATGTATCATTAAATGCTTTATTTTCTGCTTTAAGTACATTTAATTCCTTTCTTAGTTCTTCGCAGAGAAGTTCCATTTTACTTAGCCTGGTCCGGAGTTCCATATTTTCGTCCGTTAGGCTTTGAATTTTCGCTGAAGTCCGTTGTTCGTGCGCCGACACTATCGATGTCGCCGGACTTCTAGTTCCGCACGTTTTCATGGTAGATCTTGATGTTGGAGATCTAACTACCCTAGTACCTTTTTTAAAAGGGTCAGATGAACGCAATAAATGGCTCTCCCCAGAATCCGTAGAGCCGACCTCCGAAGAGGGTGGATTTTCCAGTGTACCTGGACTGCCACCTGGGGTATTAATATCTTTCGTTTTGTTCATTGCATGTTTTTGTATACGCCATACTCGGTATACGGAGGGTGGATTTTAGTCGCCTCTTACGACAGGCATGCCTACCTCGGGTATATTCTAACCCCTACCCTACGGCTCAATTGATAAAACGATATTATTAAATAATGTAATGAAAATGTCAACATTTATGCCTTAAAGACTGTTAAAGACTATTGTAAGTGTTGTTGAAAAGTTGAATAAATAAATAAATAAATATTCTATGAGATTATTTCTTTATTTTTCTAGACTATAGAACAATTCAAGTTCACACTATACTATTCTTCGCAAATTCTTTTCTTACAATGTCTCTTTCTTCTTAAATCACTTTATCTCCTTTCAATTACTTAATTCACAAATCCAAACTAATTACTTCTTCTTGTTTACTATAAACTTTCAATTTATCACAAAATTACAACTTCGCCTATTATCACTTTTCCAATCTCTTCGTGCGGTTCAAAACCAACTGTCTTGCCTCGATCGCCATCTGTCCTTATATAGCAGCATTTCTGATAGCCAGAAACTTCTAGCAAGTTCTTCGACCACTGGAACAAGAGAATTCTGATGTAATAATTCCAAGGTGACAATAATTTCTTGCGGTTATAATTCTCTCTTATCCGTGACATTATCCGTCTCTTATCGTGGACACGAACTGTGGACACTAACTGCAGACACGAACCTCAATGAAAAGACACTTCGGAATTTGCATTATGCTACATTATGTTACAATATATATACCTATGTATATACATATATATATGTATGTGTATGTGCAGGTTCCCTTTCGGGCAAAGAAGCTGCGTGTTTTACGATGTGGGGGTTTGTCGATATTTTCTCCTTTCCGTACTTGACGAATTTGCTGCGCGTGTGTGTTTGTGTGTGTGTTTCTTTTCTTTTGGTTTGGCCGTGGCGTATGAATGGAAAAAAAAATTTTGTTCATTTGGAATTTCTTTTTAATTCATTTTTATTTAATTCTTTTTTTACTTTTCTTACATACTAGACGAAAATGATTAAATTTAAATTAAAACTAACATTTATCTTAATCTAGCTTACTGGCCCTTATGTTCAATTGGAATAGGTAGAGCGAAATGGTTGAGTTGATGAATGATTTGTGGGTTGACTGATAGATGTCTTGGGTTAATACGTTTAATAAATGTGCATTGGATAATATTCTTTGGATAATATGCATTGGGTGTTGTCTCTTTTGAATGTGTAGGGTGATGATTTTGATGTTCGGTTGTCGATGTTTTAGCTATATTTTTTATTTCTTTTATTGCGTTGTGTGTGGTTAATGGTTTTGAATTGATAGATAATATTAAATTTAAAATTCAATTATGTTAAATTCATTAAACTGTATTAAATGGTAGTAGAAAATTATTAAAGTATGGTTTATAATATTAATATTACGAAATATAGATGCATTATATATAAATTCAGTTGTAGAGTGAATGTTTATGTGAATTAGTTTTTCCTGTGTAGAGTGAATATTTGTGCGAATTCATATTAATTCTTAGAATTTTCTGTATACCCCTTGTTGGACCTCTACCGTCCAACATATTTTCCTGAGTGTTCGTTTTATAACCCCGTTTTGAGTTTTAAGAGTGATCTGCTCCTGGATGCGTATTGGTTATGCGCCCTAAGCATAAGGTGGAAGGCGCTCATCTTTTATTAGTACAAGGGGTCCTATCGCTGGCTGTGGTTCCGTTTTTGTCTATTTCGCGTGCTGTTGTAGGCGTGTCAAGTACTCAGAACTCAACTTTTTCCAAAACAGCTGCTGGAACTTCTGTATCATATTCCATCGGTCGAGATAGCCAAGGTTTTCCTCTTCATGGTCAGGATGTGGAATGTTGTTTAGCGGCTTTCCGATTAAGAAGTGTCTTGGCGTGAGCGTGGTGAGATCATCTGGATCGTTGGTCATAGGACATAGAGGTCTCGAGTTGAGACACGCTTCTACTTGCGCCAGAAGCGTGGCGAGCTACCCAAAAGTATACGTCTCAAGGCCGATGATCCTTTTAAGGTGGTGTTTGATTGATTCCACTCCTGCTTCCCATAGGCCACCGAAATGAGGAGAAGCCGGAGGAATAAAATTCCATTTTATACCGTCTGTGGCAATTGTTGTTGAGATCTCCATCCAGTCCATCTTTGCAGCCTTCAATAATTTGTTGAGCTCTGTATTGGCGCCGACAAAGTTAGTTCCATAGTCGCTAAGCAATTGTGCGCACAAACCTCTCCTTGCCGTAAACCGCCTCAACGCCGCTAGGAAAGCTTGAGTGGTTAGATCGCTGACCAGCTCAATGTGTATGGCCTTCGTGTTCAAACAGATAAAAATAGCGAAATAGGCAGAGTGGTGTTTTGAGCCCCCACCCTTCTAGGCCTTGACCTTCGTAGTCGACTCCAGTATTGGTGAAAAGTAGTGACATGCGAATCCTTGGAGCAGGTAAGATACCCAAGAGCTATTGTGCCGGTTTCGCTCTATGTTTAAAGCAGGTTTTGCACATATGGATTCCCTTTTTGCGACGTTCTTTACCTTCAATATCCAATATCGATTCCGCGAATAGGCTATAACTTGTTGAACTCCTCCGCGTAGGGTCTTTTCGTGAGCATCGATGATCAACAGTTTGCTCAGATGATGATTAGAGCTGAGGATGATAGGGTGTTGTTGGTCATATGAGAGACTCGAATGCTGCAATCTGCCTCCTGCTCTCAAAATGCCATTAGAATCTGTAAATGGGTTAAGCGATTTAAAGAATTTATTATTGGAGCCTGTCTTAAGATTTGCCATTTCCTTTTCAAAAAGATCATGTTGCCCAATCCGCACTTTTGAGAGTGTAGCTGAATGGAGCTCTGCAGGGGAAAGAGAACCAAAAATCCTATGCTCAGGTGCTTTGAGTTGTATGCAAACCTCTTACAATACGCAACTACCCTTACCAATTTCAGTAACCTAGAGTGTTTAAGAATGAGTTGGGTGACAGAGTTGTTCTTTTTGATTATACAATGGGACTTAATCGATCGCTGTTCTGCTTCTGTGTGGAGGATAGTTGGTTGAGGTGGGCAATCGAAGTTCCAGTCCGTGTGTAGGAATTCTGGACCAGTCCACCAAAGCTTGTTTCCTTCCAATTCGGACAGTAATACTCCTCGTGACGTAATATCCCCCGGGTTCAAATGAGTTGGAATGTGTTTCCAGACGCTGATATTAGTAAATCTCTGGACCTCGGCTACTCGGTTGCGAACGAAGGTTGTCCATTTCGAAGGCAATGCGGCGATCCAAGACATAACGATGGTGGAATCGGTCCAAGCAAACTACCGAGCATCCTGTAGACCCAGAACCTTGGATGTGTAATCGATTAGTCTAGCCAGAATTACGGCTCCACACAGTTCCAGTCGAGGTACCGAAATTGACTTTAGCCGAGCAACCTTAGTCTTCGAGAGCAGCAAATGCAGATGGATGTTGTTATCGTGGTCCAAGACTCGTAAGTATACTACTGCTTCATATGTCCCCTCTGACGCGTCACTAAACCCAAGTAATTCCAGATGTCTTTGCGTGTTGTGCGTTTGGATCAATCTAGGAATTCGGATGTGTACTAGAAGAGGCAGTTGTTCACGAAATTGTTCACAAGCCTTCACCAGTTCCGGAGGGATCGGACTGTCCCAGCTGAGTCCGCGACACCATAACTGCTGCATCAGCAACTTCGCCCTTATGATGCAGGGAGATATTCAGCCCAGTGAGTCGAAAAGTTTCGCAGTGGCCGCGACGATTGCCCTTTTTGTGACTTCTGTACTGTCGGATGAGATGTTCTGTAATGAAAAAGAGTGATGAAACTGCAGAGGAAACCACTTAATTCCTAAGGCTTTGATGTATTCTGAAACACCTAGAGGCAAGGAAAAGTCCAGCTCACGATCGCTTCCAGGGATCTGACACAAAAGTTCTCTAGAATTACTCGTCCACTTCCTCAACTTGAAACCTGCTGATGGCTCCTGAGATCAAGTCATCGACATACACGTCAACTGGGCTCCGACGGGATAGTTGGCTTCTTCATCAGCCAACCTTGAGAGGATCTTGGGTGTTGTCACGCCAGAAGATCAGCTGATAATAGCGGTCAGTTGAATCCACACGAACTTGCCTGTACATTTTCTGTAAAGGTATGTTTATGCTTCCTCCATCTTAAAATGATGTCCATTGTGTACAAACAAGTATTTTAGGACCTACCAAGAGATGTTGGTTCAATGACGTACCATCCGATGTTTTCGAAGCAGCATCAAACACCACTCCCAGCTTGGTAGTAGAACTCGATTCCTTGAAGACAGCTTGATGAGGTAAGAAATAGTGAAACTGTGTTCTCAGAATTTCATCGGTGTTGACATTGAATTCCTGCATCTATGCCAGCTGCAAGTACTCCTTGATGCAAGCCTTGTATTGTGTGTGTAGTGTGGGGTTCTACTGGAAACGTCTCTCCAGCTGAGAGACGTTTGCTTACCTACGTAAGGTGTCTTCCTTCGAGGATCCTGATAAAGTCTGTCCGACGTTCTCCGAGTTTTTGTCATTAACTGCTCCTCACAGGCTTTGTCCTCACGTGCCTCATGTTTTTCGAAGGGGGCCTCCTTAATCTCCCGGAACTTCCTAAGTTGTGCATCCAAATCAACAACTTGGACAAAGCATGGATATTTCTGGGATGTTCGGTTGGGACTCTACCTAGCACTATCCAGCCAAGTTTCATCTTCTGAGCAATTGGTGATATATGCTCTTCGCCTCGTGCTATCGCAGGAAGCACTATATCGCTGAAGACATCACTACCTAAAAGCACATCAATTTTCGCGGGTTGGTGAAAATATGGATCTGCTAAGGCTAAACCCTTCAAATGATTCCATTTATTGAGTGTCAGATGTGTGGCCGGGAGAAGTCCAGTGAGGGATTTACACACCAATGCTCGGGTGTGAGACTCAAAGTTCGAGCTGAGTGACCCAAAGGTAATGTCCACATACTAGTGACAAGCTCCACTCCTGACCTTCCCTAACCTGACACTTCAATAAATGCTGCATTGTTTTGAGGTTGAGGAGTTGGACTGCAGCTTCCGTTATAAAGGTCGCTTCAGACCCTGGATCCACTAATGCCCGTAGGTGAATGTATCTTCCCGTAGAGGCCTTAACCTTCACCAGCGCTGTTGCCAAAAGTACCTCAGTTGTAGGATAATGATGACTATGGAAAGTATTAATTGAAGGGTTGACCGAACTTTCCTACAGACGATCTGAGTGGGTGAAGGCTGGAATGTGAGGGTTTAATACCGTGGTTTGATATGAATGGGTTTGGTTCGAATGATCTAAGTGCTGAGTGTTAGTGTGTGAATATGATCCTGAACTGTGTGGTGTGTGAATGGACTGTATAGAATTGTGTGCTATGTGATTCGATGTATGGGCTATGGGTTGTGTGTGTGAATGGTGATTCGATGTATTGGCTATGTGTGTGTGAGTGTGATTGCTGATTTGTGAATGGACAAGAACTTCGACTGTTCGTGTGGGATGGTGTCGAATAATGAAGCAATGAGTGATGGGGTTGCTGGCAGAAATAACAACGAAGCCTACTGGGACACTGTTGACTTCAGTGACTATACGCAAGGTAATTTTCACATACACCTATTCTTTTTATTGTACCTCGGCGTGGTCCTACATCCATTTTTAGGAATCTTTTACAGGTTCGGAGTGAATGTTGGCCTTTATCCTTGCAGCTGAATTCATCCCTATGCTTCGACCTTAAGTGCAATGATTTGGTTTTTGCTGTATTGCTGTTTCTTTGAATGCAATTTCTATTCCCTGCTAGATGCTCTTTCTTCCCCTGTTGGCCTACGACTTCTAACGTTCGGAACCTGGCTTCTAAAAATGAAGCGGTAAGAACCTTTTATAATCCTTCGTTCCTAATTTTTCCTCCCATAGCTGCTGAGTAATAGGAGGAAGTTTTTGAAGCATGCAATAGAGAAGAATTGCATCCCACTGATCAACTGACAGCTTTAAATTGCGCAAAGCGTGTCGGCACTCGGTGGAAGTGTCCAATAAATTCTTCAAACCTGTTGAACTTTCGTGCTGCAACACTGCCTGTCCAAAAAAAATGTTAAACTGAGCGTTGACCAGGATTCGCTTGTGGTCGTAACGGGATGTCAAAATCTCCCAAGCCTTATTATAATTCCCTGCATCTATAGACAAATGTTGTAAGAGCCTATCTGTGCATTTTTTCGATGTTAGACAGCGATTTGTTATTGTGAATTAAGGATGAAAACAGATCATGGAACGATTTCCAACTTTCGCAGCTCCCAGAAAAGGTAGGCAAATTGATTTTTGGTAGTCGTACAACATTCTTATCACCAGAAATATTTGTTTTCATAAGACTTACCGATGGTTCAGCTGGTTTCTTCAATTTATCGATGGCGTCCAGCAGTGCAGTGCGGTACTCCAGGTAAGTTTCTTTTGTTTGCTCGAAAATCTCATCAAATTCCTCATCCTTTGACACCTCCTTTGCAGTCTCCTTTGTAGTCTCCTCTGCAGTGGACTCTTTTGGAACTTCCTTTGATGACACGTCTGTTGCATTTTTTATGTTGCAAACTAGCCTTGAAATTGTCCTCGAGGATGTCCAACCGGGTATTGAGGTAGTTTCGTGTTCTATCCTTTGATGACCTCTTATTAAAATTTTCAAAATCTTTATGGATTTGCTTTGACAAATTTGTTAATAGCTTGAGAGTGCTCATTCTGGAATAAAAAAGTACCAAAACCGAAAGAAAATCAGATGAGGCTTCTTAAAAGAAATAATTCACTTCAACTAACTTTAAATTTTTTTTTTTTTGTAGCACTGTAATTTTAGCCAAACGGTGCAGTACAGTGCCTACGGTATATTGTTAGCGTCTCCAAGCGGTGAAAATGTCCAACGGTGTAGCACAGTTCCAGCGGTGGTTGAACAAAGGAAAACGGTTAAATTATTTGCATGGCGCGTGAACCCGTTTTGCACATAATTTTCACTTTTTTTTAATTTTCTCTTCATCTTAAAAATTTTTTTTTTTTTTTTTTTTACTTGTCCGAATGTTTATTGAGAACCAAATGTTCAAACACACACTTGTTACTTTAAATTTAAACAAACACACCAAATTGTCCTGTTAAGATTCCCACATTATTTTGCACATCTTGCACATACATATAAATATGTTGCACATAATTCTAAAAAACGTAACTTTCCCACATTGCACATCAGCACATTCTTACATTTGAATTCTATTACTCCATTTCCAATTGTAAGATGCGCGGCGTAAGCTTTTTCCCACAATAAAGGTATTCCCACATTCATGCGATATCAGCTTACGTCGCGACATCGAGGAAATCGGCAGAAATATGAATACATATGATACATTCTATCGTTTAAGTTTTATTGTACATAGTTAGCTATAAGTCAAAGTTGTATAACAAGTAGTGATAAGGTAAAAATAAATTCATTAGTGTTAAAGCAGGGAATTGAGTCTGTTTGCATTTTTCATTTTTCTATATTGTATTGGTTTACGTGCCCGTGCAACTCTTCACATTCGATCAAGGTTTATGTGCCTTCGTTCGAAAAAGAATAAAAGCATTCTTAAACATTGGTGACCCCGACTTGATTCCAACAACTCAATTCCCTTAATACATTATTGTAATATATTGCCTACCACCCACCAGAGGTAAGGAGCAGATATATACAATATAAAAGCGTTGCCAGGGCTGTAACACTGGTAAAGAACAACACACACTTTAGTATTTAAAAATAATAGCGTTACCAGGGCTATAACACTGGTAGAACATCATCTCCTGTAACGAAGCGAAGCCTCAAGAAATGGGTCTCGAAGAACTAACTTCTCAGCAGGGGTCTACGGGCCAAGATATACAACGATTTGTGGGCAACTATAAGAAAGATGGTTCGACCAGGAAAACATTGGACTACCTGCAAAAAAAGGTTCCCCAAGAGGTGTTGGAGGACAAATTTGTCCGAACCGATGACGAAATTCGCACAAAGTTTGGAACAAGCCGAGATCACCCATACTTTAGTAAAAACTACTACGAAGGCATAATTGCTATTATAGATGAGGCTAAAAATGGCATGATGGGGAGAATTCAAACATTGAAAAAAGCAGCCATGCGCCAATCCGAAGATGAAGGAGCTGCAGTCCCTAAGCAACTAGAAAAGCAAATGGGACAAGGCAATAGTACTGATTCTAGGCAACAAAACGAACGGGAACATGAGCAAGGCTATTCCGATCGATGTATATGGGCAACTCACACACAAACAGGTCCTGATCCACTCGTAGCTTAAGGCGCCATTCCCAAAGGGAAAATCAAACATGATCTCAGTCCTTTTGACATCTGCAATGAAGCAGAACCCACTCCCAAATGCCCGAATGAGCTCTCCGCACTAATAAAGAAAAAAAGTACATTAATCAGCACACTACGGAAGACACTAGATGTGCTAATAAAAAACACAGATCTCCATTCGCAGCAGTTCTATGACATCAAAATTAGAGCGATGAAAAAACATTGGTGGGCTGTGCAGGGTTTCCACAACAAGATATGGGACCTAATAGAAGGGCCGAACCCAGCAATCTACGATATGGAGCAATATTTCATGATAGAGGAGAAGGTACAAGGTGCGCTTATTGAATTACATGCTCGGTCAAAAAGGATTGGTGTACAACAATCACCTACACAACAAGCACCACAACTCGTCAGCAACCAGGCAGCCAAATTGCCCAAAATAATGTTGCCTAAATTCGACGGCGACCATTTGAAATGGATGCAGTTTCGTGACCTGTACACAGAACTGGTTCACAATCAAGCAATTCCACAATGCCAAAATATGTGGTACTTGAAAACAACACTTATTGGGGAGCCGGAAAAATTAATTCGGCACTTTTCAATTTCCGACGCCAACTATACTGCCGCCTGGAAAATAATAACAGATAGGTATGAAAATACCCGCCTGCCGGTGGCAGCATCACTAAATAAATTAATGTCCCAAGCAGTTATTCAGAATGAGAGCGCATCCATGATAAAGGGACTACACGACACCACACAAGAGTGCCTACTGAGTCTGCAAAATCTCGGATTAGATACAACTAATTGGGACCCTCTTTTATTATATGTGCTACAAAAGTGATTAGATCGAAGTACTCATGCTGTTTGGGAACAATCGTTGCAGCAGCCGAAATCACTACCTTCATTAAAGCAGTTCCTTGCGTTTTTAGAATTATGTTTTCAGTCATTAGAAGCTCTAGGAACAAAGACATACAAGGCTACCTCGGAGGATCATCATAAAAGGCAATGGAATTCAAGATCTTCAGCCACGACTACCTCATCAGGGTTAGCTTGCATATCTTGTAAAGGGGAACATCAACTATTCAGCTGTCCCAAGTTTTTGCACCTAAGCCCAAGAAATCGCATTAACCTGGCACAGAAGTTAAAATGCTGCAAAAACTGTCTTAAAACAGGGCACAATACGAATGATTGTCTTTCCAGATCATGCACTAAATGCCAGAAAAAACATAACACTCTCCTTCACATAGAAGGACCAGCCAAGGAATCATTGACCACAAAGGAGCCGACTAATTCGACAGGTTCCTGTAATTCCGCAGGACAATTTTCTTCTTACACAAACAGCGCTCATCAGGAAAACACGAGCATCCTGCTTAGTACGGCAATTGTCCAGTTGAAAGATCGCACTGGAAGGAAGGTCGATTGTAGGGCTCTACTAGATTCTGGATCACAGATCAACCTAATAACAGAAGGTTTGGCGAAGACATTAGGGTTACATGAAACTCGTGATGCAACATGCATTGAAGGTATATTTCAGCGAAAACAGGATCGAAGAGTAAGTCTAGAGGTACACTCCAAAATCAACGGTTTCTCCACCAGAATTGAAGCACATACATTGCCAAAAATTATTTTGCCACAGCCATCACGCCCAATTAAGATCTCAAAATGCCCGATTCCAAAAAACATTGTCCTTGCTGATCCACAGTTCAATCAACCTGGTCAAATAGACATGCGCATCGGAGCAGAAATATTTTATTCAACGTTAGCTTTTGGACAAATGAAGCTAGCAAGCGACCTCTCGCTACTACAAAACACTGTATTTCGTTGGACAATTGCAGGGAAGGTATCAACAACTGGTAGCAAGTCAAGAGCAGCATTGTGTGGAATATGCAGTGACGATGAGGCTCTCAATCATTAAATTGAAAAATTTTGCCATTTGGAAGAGGCTCCAGCAACCACACGTAATCTCACATTGACCGAACGATGTGAAACACATTTTAATCAAACAACAAAGAAAACTAACAATGGGAGATTCGTCGTCAGGCTGCCATTTATCAACAATCCTAGTCAATTGGGTGAATCCAAGGACATCGCTTATCAACGACTGTTATCATTAGAAAGGAAGCTTTCGAAGCACAATGACCTTTAACTGCAATATTTACAATTCATAAAGGAATACCGTGAATTGGGGCATATGGAGGAGATCAATTTCAACAAAATTACTTCACCGTATTATTTCCTACCTCATCACGGAGTTCTTAAACCAGATAGCAGTACCACAAAACTTAGAGTTGTGTTTGATGGTTCTGCCAAAACATCGTCAAACATATCTCTTAATAACATTCGTGCAACAGGTCCAACGGTGCAAGATGACATTTTCTCTATTCTAATACGTTTTAGAATGCCCCGATACGCATTCACTGCCGATGTCGAAAAGATGTACAGACAAATCCAGGTTAATGAGGCTGACAGAAAATACTAACTCATTTGGTGGAGAGATGATCCAAGCGAAAAGGTGAAGTGCTTTCAACTTAACACAGTTACTTATGGCACTACAACTGCATCTTACCTCGCAACCTACCGGATGAGCAAGAAGCCGTCTAACCTCTGGGTTCCCAAACGTTGCGCCGAGACTTCTACATAGATGATGTTCTTTCGGGTTCAGATAGCTTTCAAACTACCATTGAAACACAACAACAATTACAAAAATTGCTACACACTGCAGACTTTAAATTACGGAAGTGGTGTGCAAACCATCCTAGGCTTCTTGACGCCATTTCTGAGGAAGACAGGGAAATACAACTAAATTTTGAAGTGGACTCAGAAGAGCACATTAAAACTATTGGTCTAATTTGGTTACCAAAAACCGACGACTTCTGCTTCAAGATACCATTGGAAGGAACTCGTAGGGTCACTAAGCGTTCTGCATATTCAGATATAGCGCGATTATTTGACCCACTGGGTCAAATTTTTTACATTAACACCTGTAGTAGTTACGGCCAAAATTTTTCTTCAAAATCTGTGGTAATATAAATTGGATTGGGATGCTGCATTACCTCAAGAACTACACACGACGTGGCTTAAGTATAGAGATGGCTTAAAAGCTTTAGGCAGCATGAGAATCCCTAGGCACGTTTTTGCACATCGGAATGCAAAATCCGTACAATTCCATATATTTGCGGATTCTTCAGAAAGGGCATATGGGGCAGCAGTCTATGTTAGAACAGTGGATAGAGATAATATAATAGCAGTTAGATTGCTTTTCGACAAGTCAAGGGTTGCTCCAACTGAAAAGCAATCGAACAAAGGGCCAACGGTCAAGCAAATAACAATACCAAGACTTGAATTGTGCGCAGCTAAGCTAGCCGCAGAGTTAGGGCACAGAATCAAAAAGGACCTGGACATAAGACTTAATCCAATGTATTTCTGGTCAGATTCAAAAATTGTGCTAGCATGGATAAACTCATCAGCATCCTCGTTTCAAGTTTTCGTAGCAAATGGTGTCACAGCCAATCAAAATCTTACTACGCCCGAGCAAAGGCGTCATGTACCATCTAAAGATAATCCAGCCGATATTCTTTCAAGAGGCTTAGCACCAGAAATATTAGCGCCTGCCACTCTTTGGTTTTTCGGCCCGAAATTTCTTCATGGCTCTGAGAGTATCTGGCCACCACTCCATTTAAGTAACAATACTGATTACCAGCAAGAACGAAAAAAGATAGCATTATCGGCAGCGCTAGAAAACTCCACTCATTTTCTAGAAAATATTAACCACAAAAACTTGTTTAGATGTCTTCAGCGTATTGTGGCGTACATGCTGAGATTCATCAACGGAATAAAGATTAATGGACAAAAGGCAACGTCCACCATTACGGTAACCACATCAGAATTAGACGAGGCATTAGCTGTAATTACTAGACATATGCAAGAAAAATGTTTTGAAGAGGATATTAAACTTCTGCGAATTCATGGTGAAGTACACAAAAATAGTTCGCTATGCAGCCTTGCCCCATTCATAGGGGATAAAGGTCTAATAAGAGTAGGAGGAAGTTTAGAATCATCGCTTCTTACATACGAAAGCAAACATCCTTTACTACTGCCTTATGATCACAAACTAACAAAGCTACTTTTAAAAGGCATCCACGAAGAGAATCATCATGTTGGACCTCAAACGTTTCTATCAATTGCCCGACAACAATTTTGGCCAATTAAAGGAAAAACTTTAGCTCGGTCGGTTGTCAGCAAGTGTTTCAAGTGCGCCAAAGCGAATCCAAAATTGTTCACTCAGTTCATGGGAGATCTACCAGCACACCGGGTACAGCCAGCCAGGCCATTTGTCAACTCCGGTGTGCACTTTTGTGGTCCCATATGGACCCATTACAAAACAAGAGGGAAAAGGCCACAAAAATCATACATAGCCGAGTTCTGCTGCTTCTCCACAAAGGCAGTACATTTAGAAGTTGTCAGTGATCTCACCACCGAAGCATTTATTGGAGCACTCAAACGATTTATGGGAAGACGTGGGCGCTGCCGGAACATTTATTGCGACAATGCCACAAACTTTGTCGGCGCAAAAAACCAATTAGAGGAATTGAAGTTCTTACTGGAGTCCAACAATTCAAAGGACAAAACAAAGGCGAATTGCAGCTCAACAGGAACTGAATTTCATTTTATACCTCCCAGGTCACCACACTTTGGTGGATTATGGGAGGCTGCAGTGAAGTCAACCAGAAATTTACTTCGACAAACAATTGCTTCTGCATTACTAACTTATGAGGAACTAGAAACAGTAATCATAGAAATAGAAGCTATACTTAATTCGCGACCTATCGGCCTCTGATACTCTACCAAATCATACCTCAACCTCATCTCATGTTAAAGGCACCGACCAAAGGGGAACCATTGAAAAACGTGTTTTTTCCCAAATTCCAAATTCACCTCCGCAAAAACGCCAAAAACTCTCTGAGATCAGCAATTTTATCAGCATTACTAGTTTGTCTTATCTTGCCAAGTGGACAAGCCACACCTGCACAAATACACCCGTTCAAGTCTCATCCTGGGATATATTTTGAGAGTCTTGGGCTAGCAAGCATCGTATCCAGCGAATGGAATTTGGTGATTTATTATGATATGCAGCCATTTTTCTCTGAATTTGGAACACTCAAAAACTTCAGCCAAGTCCTAGGAGCAATATGTAATCGATTGGATGACAAGACAAATTGCAACAAGAGCACAAGCCACTTCAAATATCTCCTAAATGAACTCGACACAAGAAATGCTCTACTGCGACCCGAACAGCACTCCGGAAATAAAAGAGGTGCTCTTAATATTGTAGCATAATAATAACTACGCTCCTACGTCTATGCAGCAAATTCCGAAGTGACTTTCCATTCTGGCAGAATTTTGGTTCGAACTGTCCTTTCATTCGAGGTTCGTGTCTGGGACAAAGTCTCCACAGCTCATGTCAACGAAAGAGACGAATAATATCAGGGATAAAAGGGAATTATAACTGCAAGAATTATTTCTCTTGTTCCAGTGGTCGAAGAATTTGCTAGAAGTTTCTGGCTATCAGAAACTTCTGCTATATAAGGACAGATGGCGATCAAAAAAAGACAGTTGGTTTAGAACCGTGGCGAAGAGATTGGAAAAGTGATAATGGGCGAAGTTGTAATTTGGTGATAAATTGAAAGTTGAGAGTGAACAAGAAAAAGTAATTAGTTTGGATTTGTGAATTAAGTAATTGAAAGGAGATAAAGTGATTTGAGAGGAAAGAGACCTTGTAAGAAAAGAATTTGCGAAGAATAGTATAGTGTGAACTTGAATTGTTCTATAGACTAGAAAATAAAGAAATAAATTTCACAGAATATCGTTTTATCTACTCGAGCCGTAGCCAGCATAGTACATTGGTGTCAGAAGCGGAATAAAACTTATTCTGTGAATAACTATTTCCGTGGTGTGAAATTGAAAAAAAAAAAACTATTTCCGTGTTGAGTTAATTAGTTGCGCAAAATGGGTCGCAAATTGGGAAAACTAACTATAATTCAACTAAAGGCAGAACTCAGTAAGCGGAACCTCGACACAACTGGGGGAAAAGATGCCCTGCTGATTCGTCTGGAAGAAGCAGTAACGCAGGAAGGTGAAAATCCGCACGACGTAGAGTTTGACGTGGAAGAGGAACCAGCAAGTACAGCAGCCGACCCGGGTATAACGAGTCTGCTCCTGCAACTTAAGTTAGTCATGGACGAACAAAAGAAAGCAATAGAAGACCAAAGGAATTCTATAGAACTTAAGCTGGACGAACAAAAGAAAGCAATGGACGAACAAAAGAAAGCAATGGACGACCAGAGGAATTCTCTAGAACTTAAGATGCACGAACAAAAGAAAGCAATGGACGAACAAAAGAATTCTCTAGATGCTCTGGAAAGCAAACTTGATGAGCAAAACAAGAACTTGGAATCCAAATTCGAAGCGATCGAAGAGAAAATCGAGAAGGTCGAGACGCAACTCGGAAAAGTCGAAACTAGATTCGATGAAAATTTTGAGAAACATGAAACTCAGTTCCGGAAAATAGAGACTCAGTTTGAAAAAGTGGATACGCAATTCGAGATAGTAGGGAAGCAAGTCGAAAAACTTGCTAAGGAGCTCAGCGACGTGAAGAGACAGAAAGCACGGGAATATTCCACGGGAATAGTCCATTGCACTCACACTTGCACTGAGGGGTCCAGCTGCGGAGCTCTTGCAGACCATCCCGGAAGATAAACAGCAGAACTACGACTCTCTGGTTCAGGCTATCGAGATGCGGTTTGGGGATGAACACATGCAGCAGGTGTACAGGGTTCAGCTGCGTAGTCGAGTCCAGAAAAGGGGGGAAACGCTCCAACAGTTGCAAGCGGATATAGAGCGACTAGCCCATCTTTCATACCCTAAAGCCGGTGAGGAGCTTATCAACGAAATGGCGGTGGAAGCTTTTATTCAGGCCATAGAGGACAGACAACTGCAAATGGCTGTAAGGATGGCTGAAAAGCGAACACTCCCCGAGGCATTGGCATTCGCTTTGTCAATGAAGGCTGCGGACCAAGCATACCAGGGAATACACCGTGTAAGGGAAATGTCCGTCGTGGAATGCTCATGCCAGAGAACAGCCGTCATGGATGAAGACAGAGCTCGCGGAAGTCAAATCTGTTGCTGGAATTGCAACCAAACCGGACACCTACAACGGCAGTGCAGAAGTGCACCTAGACGAGGAAATTGTTCACATTGCGGAAGTAGGAGAAGCAGAGAGGAAGCATCTGGCGGTGATAACATCCATCCTGTCAGTCAGACTTCCCAAAACCAGCAGTCGGGAAATGCGTAAGGACCAACTTCGCGGGGCAGAAGTTGGTTAAGGGAATCGAGGCCCCCAGGACCACCATTCAAGTTTCGCAAACCAAACGGGGTAACAAGAGCCTGACAGTGGAGGCACTAATCAACGAGAAGAAGTGCGTAGCCACCATCGACGCAGGTGCCACTGCCTCCATTGTAAGAAGAGATATCGTCAAAAGCTCCTGGCTGCACAACACCAACAGCTACTGCCTGAAGACTGCAACAGGGGAAATGGCGAAGGTATTTGGAGAAGTTCGTCTTACGATTACTCTGGCAGGACTGACGTTCTCCCATGCGTTTCTGGTGGCAGATATATGCGACGAGTGCATCATCGGAGTAGACTTCATGAAAGCAAATGAAGTAATCTTGGACATCGGGATGCAAGTACTGAGGTATCGAAATGTGGAGATTCCGATGGTGTACGGAAATGAGAATGCCGTAACTCTCAGGACAGTCATCAGCAAAGACGAAGTTTTGCCGCCGTCTTCAGAGACAATCATTTGGACGAAGCTGGAAGGTGATCTTGGGAGCCACCGATTCTACATAGTAGAACCAGACCCAGAGAAGAATTCTCAAGACTACATCGTGGGAAAGACGTTAGTCGAACCAAAGAACACCATGGTTCCAGTGAGGGTTTTGAACGCAAGACCACACACTGTCAAACTAAGGCGAGGGGAGGTGACTGGAAAATGCACGCCGATTACCGCCGTCGCAACAATATCTGAACGTGATGCTCCAAAACCTCTCCCATCACCTTGGGCAGCGGAAACGAGAGAGACGATTCTCCAGTCCAGTGAGCTGAATCAGGAGCAGCGAACTATGGCAGAGAATCTTATCAATGAGTACGCTGATGTATTTGCCTCACAGGACGGAGAATACGGCCGAACACACCTGGTACAACATCGAATAGACACTGGTGATACTAGACCAATTCGTCAGCCTGCTAGGCGCCTTCCATTGGCGAAGCAGACAGAAGTTGCAGGACTGGTGTCGGCAATGGAGAAAGAAGGTCTGATTGAAAGTTCCAAAAGTCCGTGGGCATCACCGGTTGTACTGGTTAAGAAGAAATATGGCAACACTCGGTTCTGCGTGGACTATCGGCAGCTCAATTACGTCACCAAGAAGACAGCTACCCTCTGCCACGGATTGACGACACGCTAGACACACTATCAGGAGCCCGATGGTTTTCCACTCTCGACTTGAAGAGTGGCTACTGGCAGGTACAGATCCATCCAGAAGACCGGGAGAAAACCGCCTTCACCGCAGGAAATGGGCTATGGCAATTCACGGTAATGCCATTCGGGCTGTGCAATGCTCCGGCGACTTTCGAGCGATTGATGGAATGTGTCCTGCAAGGGTTAACATGGAAAACCTGTTTGGTATACTTGGATGATGTCATCGTCGTAGGAAAAACGTTTGCGCAACACCGAGACAATCTAAGGGATGTGTTTCAAAGGCTTCGAAGTGCCCACCTGAAGCTCAACCCCAAGAAGTGCGCCCTGTTTAGAGCGGAAGTCAAGTACCTGGGACACATAATTTCAGCGAAAGGAGTGAGAACCGATCCGGAGAAAGTCGAAGCGGTGAAAAACTGGCCAGTCCCCAAAGACAAACACCATCTAAGGAGCTTCCTGGGCCTAGCCACCTACTACAGACGGTTCGTGAAGGATTTTGCCGGGATCGCAAAGAACCTGCACCAGTTGACGGAAAAGGGAAAACAATTTAAATGGTCAATTGAGTGCGAGAAGAGCTTCGAGGCACTTAAACAACGGCTATGCGATGCCCCGATACTGGCTTACCCCACTCCCGGGGAAACGTTCGTTGTGGATGCAGATGCTAGTAATGTCGGGGTAGGAGCCGTACTCTCCCAGGTGCATGACGGCCAAGAGAAGGTGGTTGCGTACTTCAGCAAGGTGCTCTCTAAGCCAGAAAGGAACTGATCTTGGCTACGAAGCATTTTCACAAATACCTCTACGGGAGGAAGTTCGTTCTTCGCACAGACCATGCAGCCTTAAAATGGCTATTACAGTTCAAGAGTCCTGAGGGTCAGGTCGCAAGATGGATCGAAAGGCTGCAAATCTACGACTACGAAATACAGCATCGTAAAGGAAAACTCCACTCTAATGCGGATGCACTGTCCCGGAGAAAATGCAGAACGGATTGTAAACATTGTGCGCGTCAGGAAGAACGGGAGCTGGTTTCCATCCAAAGAATGAGAGCCGAACCTATCGCCGGCTGGAGCGTAGATGAGATCCGGAACGCTCAGAAGGAAGACCCGGATATCGAGCCGATTCTGGCCTGGAAGGAGAACATGGAGAAACCGGATCATCAGGACATCTCTCACAGAAGCCCGACCTTAAAGGCATATTTTGCGCAGTGGGACTCCCTCCATGTCCAAGAAGGTGTTCTGAGAAGAAAATGGGAATCCTCCGACGGAAAGTCGTTTGTAATGCAGCTTGTCGTACCGCGGACGAGGGTCAAGGAGGTGTTACAGGAAATGCATGGCGGGGCGTCCGGAGGCCACTTGGGAGTGAATAAGACGCTAGAAAAGGTACGAGAACGTTTTTATTGGTTAAAAGCGAAGGAAGATATCGAAGACTGGTGCAGAAAATGCGACGTGTGTGCAGCTAGCAAGGGTCCGAGAATCAAAACTCGAGGTAAGATGCAAAAATACAACGTGGGAGCACCTTTCGAACGAATCGCCATTGACATCGCAGGGCCCTTTCCGGCAACCGACAATGGTAATCGGTATATACTCGTAGTGATGGACTACTTCAGTAAGTGGCCGGAAGCGTTTCCGATCCCTAACCAGGAAGCCAGAACCGTGGCGGAGCAGATCGTCTACAATTGGGTTAGCAGATTCGGTGTGCCCTTGGAATTGCATTCTGACCAAGGGCGGAACTTCGAGTCAAGAATCTTCCAAGAGATGTGTCAACTACTCGGAATCAAAAAGACAAGGACAACCCCGCTTCATCCACAGTCGGACGGTATGGTGGAGCATTTCAATAGGACTTTAGACGAACATCTCTCGAAGGTCGTAGGTGACTACCAACGGGATTGGGACCGGCAGATTCCCTTGTTTTTGATGGCCTATAGAAGTGCCGTGCATAGCACTACTCGACATACGCCGTTCGAAATCTTATTTGGTGGAATAGCTCGTTTACCCAGTGAGGTGAAATTTGGATCTCCTACCAATGAGCCCAGAAATGAAGAAGAGTACGTGGCGGACCTTAGGGAAAGGCTTAGATCTGGTGTGGCTGTATAATCCCCATCGCCAAAAGGGGAAATCACCTAAATTACAGCGGAACTGGGAAGGTCCCTACAGAATAGTAACCCGCATCAACGATGTTGTCTACCGCATCCAGCGAGGACCGAGGGCCAAAATGAAAGTGGTTCATGTGGACCGACTGAGTCGATACAATGGCCGAAATGAGGATGCACTTGTTCGGGACGAACACGTCTAAGAGGGGGGCAGTGTAGCATAATAATAACTACGCTCCTATGTCTATGCAGCAAATTCCGAAGTGACTTTCCATTCTGGCAGAATTTTGGTTCGAACTGTCCTTTCATTCGAGGTTCGTGTCTGGGACAAAGTCTCCACAGCTCATGTCAACGAAAGAGACGAATAATATCAGGGATAAAAGGGAATTATAACTGCAAGAATTATTTCTCTTGTTCCAGTGGTCGAAGAATTTGCTAGAAGTTTCTGGCTATCAGAAACTTCTGCTATATAAGGACAGATGGCGATCAAAAAAAGACAGTTGGTTTAGAACCGTGGCGAAGAGATTGGAAAAGTGATAATGGGCGAAGTTGTAATTTGGTGATAAATTGAAAGTTGAGAGTGAACAAGAAAAAGTAATTAGTTTGGATTTGTGAATTAAGTAATTGAAAGGAGATAAAGTGATTTGAGAGGAAAGAGACCTTGTAAGAAAAGAATTTGCGAAGAATAGTATAGCGTGAACTTGAATTGTTCTATAGACTAGAAAATAAAGAAATAAATTTCACAGAATATCGTTTTATCTACTCGAGCCGTAGCCAGCATAGTACAATATCATAGGAAACATCGCCAATGCATTGATTGGAGTTTTGGATTCCGAAAATGACAAGAACATGGAAAATACTATCTGCAATGTGCAAGAAAACGAAGACCATCTTTTCCATCTTATTCAAAACCAAACCTCACTATTGGATGCTACATACAATATGATTAAGCAGAACCAAGAAGATTTCGAGGAGGAATTTAGAACATGGCAGAATCATATAAACAACTTAACAACAGAAATAAACGGCCTACGGTGAGAATATTATACACAAAAGCTCTCCAACCTGTACACCTCCATTATGATGCAGACAATGCTAATTGTATCCAACTTCCAGCGCATTCAAGGCTCTATTTTGGATGTTCTAATAGACACTCACAACGGAAGGATTAGTCCACAATTAATAGCTCCTGAGCAATTAAAGTCAGAACTTTCCAGAGTCAAGAGGCATTTAACTCCACGCTTCAGAATACCTATAGAAATAGAAGACATCCTACAAATTTATCAGCTTATGTCAATCGAAAAAAGACCTGCCGAAAAATACATTACATTTAAGATACAAATACTATTACTAACTATGGAGGATTTTCAACTGTTCAACGTTATTCCGATCCCAACCTTATTGAATAACACATTTTTTTGCAATACAACCATCGAGCCCATATTTGATTGTAAATCCTCACCGGGATCAATATTACCCTCTTGATAAGTACGAACTGCAAACATGCATTTCCACAACAACAGGCAGCTACATATGCAAGCAATTAAGGCCAATTTATAGGAAAGGATCTAGTGTGAGCAATTGCGAAATCGATCTCCTTAACCATTTGCCACAATCGCCGACCTGCAAAATTATCCACGTGGGCGAGGGACCTCACTGAATACAGCTACACATCCCAAATCAGTGGATATATGCTCTGAGGTAAAACGTCATAGCAAACGTTGTTTGTTATGACAACGTCAATCAAATCAGCATCGAGGGATCGGGCATCCTTAGTCTGCGTGATGAATGCTCCATCAACCTTGACCTAATAACCATCCAAGGGCACAGCATAATTCCAACTAAGGCCAGTTCATCGTATATACCGATCCACAATTTGGCCGCGATTAACATCCCCGAACGTGAGGCTGATACGTCACTAGCAGCATTCGAGTTTAAGTCTGAAATTAAGCAAATAAATATCTTGAAAAAGAAACTCCAAGAAGTATACGACGATGGACCCATCCGATTGAAACATAGACACCACTTCACAGTAGGATATATCTCTCTAACTCTGGCTATCGGCGTTAGCGGTTACTTACTCTGGAGATGTATAATTAGCCGGCGCTCCAAGACGTCATCAATAGCATCACCCGTTCTCAATAACGGCAATGAATCTCCACGACGAAGAGAAAGCAGCGTTTTCAACATACCAATAAATGGTTGAATACAGCATTCAACGGGGGGAGAATGTTAAGATTCCCACATTATTTTGCACATTTTGCACATACATATAAATATATTGCACATAATTCTAAAAAACGAAACTTTCCCACATTGCATATTGCACATCAGCACATTCTTACATTTGAATTTTATTACTCCATTTCCAATTGTAAGATGCGCGGCGTAAGCTTATATAAAGGTATTCTCACATTCATGCGATATCAGCTTACGTCGCGACGTCGAGGAAATCGGCAGAAATATGAATACATATGATACTGTAATATGCGAGCTACGGCTCGAGTAGATAAAACAATATTCTGTGAAATTATTTCTTTATTTTCTTGTATATAGAACAATTCAGGTTCACATTATACTATTCTTCACAATTCTTTTCTTACAAGGTCTCTGTCCTTTCAAATCACTTTATCTCCTTTCAATTACTTAATTCACAAATCCAAACTAATTACTTCTTCTTGTTAAATCTCAACTTTCAATTTATCACAAAATTACAACTTCGTCCATTATCACTTTTCTTATCTCTTCGCCACAGTTTAAAAACTACTGCCCCCTTTTGATCGCCATCTGTCCTTATATAGCAGAAGTTTCTGATAGCCAGAAACTTCTAGCAAATTCTTCGACCACTGGAATAAGAAAAATTCTGCTGTAATAATTCCAGGATGACAATCATTCTTGAAGTTATAATTCCCTCTCATCCGTGATATTATCCGTCTCTTTCGTAGACATGAACTGTGGAAACCGCAGACACGAACCTCGAATGAAAGGACAGTTCGAACCAAAATTCTGCCAGAATGAAAAGACACTTCGGAATTTGTTGCATCATACTTTTAGGGAGTGTAGTTATTATTATGGTACACTGCCCCCCTCTTAGACGTGTTCGTCCCGAACAAGTGCATCCTCATTTCGGCCATTGTATCGACTCAGTCGGTCCACATGAACCACTTTCATTTTGGCCCTCGGTCCTCGCTGGATGCGGTAGACAACATCGTTGATGCGGGTTACTATTCTGTAGGGACCTTCCCAGTTCCGCTGTAATTTAGTTGATTTCCCCTTTTGGCGATGGGGATTATAGAGCCACACCAAATCTCCTTCCTGGAATCCTGACGTTGTTGCCTTAGCATCATACCTGGTCTTCATGCGGTCGCTCGTCATCTTAATCTGGCTTCTGGTCCTTTGGTGTATGTCTCTAAGCCTTTCCCTAAGGTAAGCCACGTACTCTTCTTCATTTCTGGGCTCATTGGTAGGAGATCCAAATTTCACCTCACTGGGTAAACGAGCTATTCCACCAAATAAGATTTCGAACGGCGTATGTCGAGTAGTGCCATGCACGGCACTTCTATAGGCCATCAAAAACAAGGGAATCTGCCGGTCCCAATCCCGTTGATAGTCACCTACGACGTTCGAGAGATGTTCGTCCAAAGTCTTATTGAAACGCTCCACCATACCGTCCGACTGTGGATGAAGCGGGGTTGTCCTTGTCTTTTTGATTCCGAGTAGTTGACACATCTCTTGGAAGATTCTTGACTCGAAGTTCCGCCCTTGGTCAGAATGCAATTCCAAGGGCACACCGAATCTGCTAACCCAATTGTAGACGATCTGCTCCGCTACGGTTCTGGCTTCCTGGTTAGGGATCGGAAACGCTTCCGGCCACTTACTTAAGTAGTCCATCAGTACGAGTATATACCGATTACCATTGTCAGTTTCCGGAAAGGGCCCTGCGATGTCAATGGCGATTCGTTCGAAAGGAGCTCCCACGTTGTATTGGTGCATCTTACCTCGAGTTTTGATTCTCGGACCCTTGCTAGCTGCACGCACGTCGCATTTGCTGCACCAGTCTTCGATATCTTCCTTCGCTTTTAACCAATAAAAACGTTCTCGTACCTTTTCTAGCGTCTTATTCACTCCCAAGTGGCCTCCGGACGCCCCGCCATGCATTTCCTGTAACACCTCCTTGACCCTCGTCCGCGATACGACAAGCTGCATTACAAACGACTTTCCGTCGGAGGATTCCCATTTTCTTCTCAGAACACCCACTGCGCAAAATACGCCTTTAAGGTCGGGCTTCTGTGAGAGATATCCTGATGATCCGGTTTCTCCATGTTCTCCTTCCAGGCCAGAATCGGCTCGATATCCGGGTCTTCCTTCTGAACTTTCCGGATCTCATCTACGCTCCAACTGGCGATAGGTTGGGATCTCATTCTTTGGATGGAAACCAGCTCCCGTTCTTCCTGACGCGCACAATGTTTACAATCCGTTCTGCATGGTCTCCGGGACAGTGCATCCGCATTAGAGTGGAGTTTTCCTTTAAGATGCTGTATTTCGTAGTCGTAGATTTGCAGCCTTTCATAGAGGTATTTGTGAAAATTCTTCGTAGCCAAGATCAAAACTAGAAGTTCCCGCCTTGTCACGCAGTAGTTCCTTTCTGGCTTAGAGAGCACCTTGCTGAAGTACGCAACCACCTTCTCTTGGCCATCATGCACCTGGGAGAGTACGGCTCCTACTCCGACATTACTAGCATCTGTATCCACAATGAACGTTTCCCCGGGAGTGGTGTGAGCTAGTATTGGAGCATCGCATAGCCGTTGTTTAAGTGCCTTGAAGCTCTTCTCGCACTCAATTGAAAATTTGAATTGTTTTCCCTTTTCCGTCAACTGGTGCAGGCTCTTTGCGATCCCGGCAAAATCCTTCACGAACCGTCTGTAGTAGGTGGCTAGGCCCAGGAAGCTCCTTAGTTATTGTTTGTCTTTGGGGACTGGCCAGTTTTTCACCGCTTCGACCTTCTCTGGATCGGTTCTCACTCCTTTCGCTGAAATTATGTGCCCCAGGTACTTGACTTCCGCTCTAAACAGGGCGCACTTCTTGGGCTTGAGCTTCAGGTGGGCACTTCGAAGCCTTTGAAACACATCCCTCAGATTGTCTCGGTGTTGCGCAAACGTTTTTCCTACGACGATGACATCATCCAAGTATACCAAACAGGTTTTCCATGTTAACCCTTGCAGGACACATTCCATCAATCGCTCGAAAGTCGCCGGAGCATTGCACAGCCCGAATGGCATTACCGTGAATTGCCATAGCCCATTTCCTGCGGTGAAGGCGGTTTTCTCCCGGTCTTCTGGATGGATCTGTACCTGCCAGTAGCCACTCTTCAAGTCGACAGTGAAAAACCATCGGGCTCCTGATAGTGTGTCTAGCGTGTCGTCAATCCGTGGCAGAGGGTAGCTATCTTTCTTGGTGACGTAATTGAGCTGCCGATAGTCCACGCAGAACCGCGTGCTGCCATCTTTCTTCTTAACCAGTACAACCGGTGATGCCCACGGACTTTTGGAACTTTCAATCAGACCTTCTTTCTCCATTGCCGACACCATCTCTGCAACTTCTGTCTGCTTTGCCAATGGAAGGCGCCTAGCAGGCTGACGAATTGGTCTAGTATCACCAGTGTCTATTCGATGTTGTACCAGGTGTGTTCGGCCGTATTCTCCGTCCTGTGAGGCAAATACATCAGCGTGCTCATTGATAAGATTCTCTGCCATAGTTCGCTGCTCCTGATTCAGCTCACTGGACTGGAGAATCGTCTCTCTCGTTTCCGCTGTCCAAGGTGATGGGAGAGGTTTTGGAGCATCACGTTCAGATATTGTTGCGACGGCGGTAATCGGCGTGCATTTTCCAGTCACCTCCCCTCGCCTTAGTATGACAGTGTGTGGTCTCGCGTTCAAAACTGTCACTGGAACCATGGTGTTCTTTGGTTCGACTAACGTCTTTCCCACGATGTAGTTTTGAGAGTTCTTCTCTGGGTCTGGTTCTACTATGTAGAATCGGTGGCTCCCAAGATCACCTTCCAGCTTCGTCCAAATGATTGTCTCCGAAGACGGCGGCAAAACTTCGTCTTTGCTGATGACTGTCCTGAGAGTTACGGCATTCTCGTTTCCGTACACCATCGGAATCACCACATTTCGATACCTCAGTACCTGCATCCCGATGTCCAAGATTACTTCATTTGCTTTCATGAAGTCTATTCCGATGATGCACTCGTCGCATATATCTGCCACCAGAAATGCATGGGAGAACGTCAGTCCCGCCAGAGTTATCGTAAGACGAACTTCTCCAAACACCTTCGCCATTTCCCCTATTGCAGTCTTCAGGCAGTAGCTGTTGGTGTTGTGCAGCCAGGAGCTTCTGACGATATCTGTTCTTACAATGGAGGCAGTGGCACCTGTGTCGATGGTGGCTACGCACTTCTTCTTGCTGATTAATGCCTCCACTGTCAGGCTCTTGTTACCCCGTTTGGTTTGCGAAACTTGAATGGTGGTCCTGGGGGCCTCGATTCCAGTAACCAACTTCTGCCCCGCGAAATTGGTCCTTACGCATTTCCCGACTGCTGCTTTTGGGAAGTCTGACTGACAGGATGGATGTTATCACCGCCAGATGCTTCCTCTCAGCTTCTCCTACTTCCGCAATGTGGACAATTTCCTCGTCTAGGTGCACTTCTGCACTGCCGTTGTAGGTGTCCGGTTTGGTTGCAATTCCAGCAACGGGTTTGACTTCCGCGAGCTTTGTCTTCATCCATGACAGCTGTTCTCTGGCATGAGCATTCCACGACGGACATTTCCCTGACACGGTGTATTCCCTGGTATGCTTGGTCCGCAGCCTTCATTGACAAAGCGAATGCCAATGCCTCGGGGAGGGTTCGCTTTTCAGCCATCCTTACAGCCATTTGCAGTTGTCTGTCCTCTATGGCCTGAATAAAAGCTTCCACCGCCATTTCGTTGATAAGCTCCTCACCGGCTTTAGGGTATGAAAGATGGGCTAGTCGCTCTGTATCCGCTTGCAACTGTTGGAGAGTTTCCCCCCTTTTCTGGACTCGACTACGCAGCTGAACCCTGTACACCTGCTGCATGTGTTCATCCCCAAACCGCATCTCGATAGAATGAACCAGAGAGTCGTAGTTCTGCTGTTTATCTTCCGGGATGGTCTGCAAGAGCTCCGCAGCTGGACCCCTCAGTGGAATATTCCCGTGCTTTCTTTCTCTTCACGTTGCTGAGCTCCTTAGCAAGATTTTCGACTTGCTTTCCTACTATCTCGAATTGCGTATCCACTTTTTCAAACTGAGTCTATATCTTGCCGAACTGTGTTTCATGTTTCTCAAAATTTTCATCGAATCTAGTTTCGACTTTTTCGAGTTGCGTCTCGACCTTCTCGATTTTCTCTTCGATCACTTCGAATTTGGATTCCAAGTTCTTGTTTTGCTCATCAAGTTTCCTTTCCAGAGCATCTAGAGAATTCTTTTGTTCGTCCATTGCTTTCTTTTGTTCGTCCATTGCTTTCTTTTGTTCATCCAGCTTAAGTTCTAGAGAATTCTTTTGGTCGTCTATTGCTTTCTTTTGGTCATCGAGCTTAAGTTCTAGAGACTTCTTTTGGTCTTCTATTGCTTTCTTTTGTTCCTCCATGACTGACTTAAGTTGCAGGAGCAGACTTGTTATACCCGGGTCGGCTACTGTACTTGCTGGTTCCTCTTCCACGTCGAAGTCTACGTCATGTGGATTTTCACCTTCCTGCGTTACTGCTTCTTCCAGACGAATCAGTAGGGCATCTATTCCCCCAGTTGTGTCGAGATTCCGCTTACTGAGTGCTGCCTTTAGTTGAATTATAGTTAGTTTTCCCAATTTGCGACCCATTTTGCGCAATTAATTAACTCAACACAGAAATCTTTTTTTTTTTTTTTTTTTTTTTTTTTATTGTGCAATTTCACACCACGAAAATAGTTATTCACAGAATAAGTTTTATCCCGCTTCTGACACCAATGCAATATGCGAGCTACGGCTCGAGTAGGTAAAACAATATTCTGTGAAATTATTTCTTTATTTTCTAGTCTATAGAACAATTCAGGTTCACACTATACTATTCTTCACAATTCTTTTCTTACAAGGTCTCTGTCCTCTCAAATCACTTTATCTCCTTTCAATTACTTAATCCACAAATCCAAACTAATACTTCTTCTTGTTAAATCTCAACTTTCAATTTATCACAAAATTACAACTTCGCCCATTATCACTTTTCTAATCTCTTCGCCACTGTTTAAAAACTACTGCCTCCTTTTGATCGCCATCTGTCCTTATATAGCAGAAGTTTCTGAAAGCCAGAAACTTCTAGCAAATTCTTCGACCACTGGAACAAGAAAAATTCTTCTGTAATAATTCCAGGATGACAATCATTCTTGCAGTTATAATTCCCTCTCATCCGTGATATTATCCGTCTCTTTCGTAGACATGAACTGTGGAAACCGCAGACACGAACCTCGAATGAAAGGACACTTCGAACCAAAATTCTGCCAGAATGAAAAGACACTTCGGAATTTGTTGCATCATACTTTTAGGGAGCGTAGTTATTATTATGCTACAATACATTCTATCGTTTAAGTTTTATTGTACATAGTTAGCTATAAGTCAAAATTGTATAAAAAGTAGTGATAAGGTAAAAATAAGTTCATTAGTGTTAAAGCAGGGAATTGAGTCTGTTTGCATTTTTCATTTTTCTATATTGTATTGGTTTACGTGCCCGTGCAACTCTTCACATTCGATCAAGGTTTATCTGCCTTCGTTCGAAAAAGAATAAAAGCATTCTTAAACATGTGCTTTATAATACCAAATGTTTTATAATTATGAAAGGCTCAGAAGGACCAAATGTTTTGATGATTATTATTTTTTTCTTACTGCAAAGATGTGATTAAATAAAACTCGTCTTGACGCCTTGAGTGTTACAAATAGAATGAATTTTATTACTCGGCGTTCTGCCATTTTCGTTTTGACATTTAGAATGGAAATTTCCAAGAAGGGGAATTTATACGTTCACACGGGGGAGCAATGCACCACATTTAGACGTGGTGCCAACACCCCCACTCGGCTCAATCGCATCAATTGAAGTCGATACCGTTCCCCCGTGATGGTTTCGTTGGGTTTCAACAGTTCATAATAAATGACACCGGCCTGGTCCCACCAAATACACAGCATTATCTTCGCAGCGTGAATATTCAGCCGAGCCGACGACGTAGAAGAATGACCGGGCAATCCCCCTGACTTTCTTTTCCTTGAGTTACTGTAACGAATCCATTTTTCATCACCCGTCACGATGCGATGAAGAAAACCCTTCCTTTTTTGCCGCTGGAGCAGTTGTTTACAGGCGAAAAAACGACGCTCAACGTCCCTTGGCTTCAAATCATAAGGAACCCAAGATCCATGCAATCGCTTGGAAATGGCTTGACGGGTAACTCCTAATGCTGAAGCAAGCTGTGCTTGCATTTTGGCACGGATCCTCATCGAGCAATTCCTCCAATTTAGCGTCTTCGAAGGATTTTGGCCTTCCTTCACGCGGACGGTCGTCAACATCGAAATCACCGTCTTTGAAGCGACGGAACCAATCACGGCACATTGTTTCACTTAGAGCAGCATCTCCGTAAACTTTTTGAAGCTCTCGATGCGCTTCAGCCGCCGTTTTCTCCGAATGAAAGAAGAAAACCTACGCTTCCCGCAAATGACGATTATCTAGCACGAAATCAGACATTTTCACACAACCAAAAGTATATGACGCCAAAACAAAATTACTAATGTGTCAAAACAGTTTGTTTACCATATGTCTAAGCTCAGTTCATGACGTTTTGAATATGTCAAAATCGACCAGCACTTACTGCTGGAGCCATCTATTGACAAACAGCGAGAACTTAGTTGTGCACCTAATATTATTTTTTTTACCAAGGAAATATTGTATATAAAAAAAGAAAAAAACTTGGTTTCAGTCTTTGATTTTGTTTTACATAAAATTCTTAAAAGCTACCTACGCTACTTAACCCACCTAAGCTACTTAACCAACAATAACTATAATCAGGGTGGTGAGCACTCGTTGCCTCACGCACCGAGTGGTCACCATCCCAATTACTACCCGGGAGCCTGGCGGTCGCCAACATGGTGCACACGAGCCGCCGGGAGCTGATAAAGGCCGTGAGGCATCAGTCACCTTTCGGAAGAGCCCGGCCTCTCCTAGAAACCCTCTACCTAACCTAGCTAACTTAAAACTAACTTAAAACTAAGAGAGTGTTGTCGAGAGTAACGCACCATCCTGGGAAGGCGCGTTGATCCCTTCCCATTCGAACAGCCAGCAGAACGTGGTGTACTGTTTTGCTGTATCCGTTTTGTACCTCTCCGCGATTGCGGAACTAAAACAGAGGAGCTCAGGAGAATCAGCGACGTACCCACCGTGGTTATGGCGTTTATCTCTCGCGCTGCGGTGGCGGTGGTACAATACCGGGATATCATCCCTCGTCAGTACCAGCCCTTTTCCATCTACTAATATATATGGATAAATGCCTCTGACGGTATGAAGCCAGACCGGAGCGTACTCTCGTACATCTCATTGGGGTAATAAGCCCCAAAGATCAGGCTTTTATCGCTGGCCATCGCCCTTGCTTTGATTCATTTTAATAAGGGAATTGTCAATCCTGTTCAATTGAGCCCCATCTTGTTGGGATAGTATTTTATATCGTTGGATTCAGGTGTTCGGAACAGCCGGAAGCAAGTCCTTGTGTCTCCAAAAGCTGAATCTTTTCCATATAACAAGGAGCTATATTGAACCACAATGGACAACCATAAGCGATGATGGGCCTTATCGGAACCACGTAGCATATGACCTTCACCCTGGGGGCAAGTTGACCGCTGTGAAACAGTTTGCTTGTCAGAGCAAAAGTCTTCTTGTCCCCGGCAAGACAAGCATCCACATGTTTATCAAGATATAGATACTGTTCGAGTCAGATACCGAGATATCTAACTACGCTTCTCACCGTCAATGGCTGTCTGTTTTGTCCAGTAATGGTAATTTCTGGTATCCCTAGAGGCACCAGCCAATGGAGTTCTAAGCAGGATTGTTTCTGACTTTCAAAGTTGATTTTCAGCTTCCAGTCGTCGCAATATCCCTTAATTTGATACATATTTTAAATTTCATTTAGCAAGGATTTGTGCATTGGTTCTTGTATTTGTTCCACTGTATGTCGGATACCAGTTTCGACGCAGCATGAATAGTCTCATGCCCCGCCCTGAAACCAAATTGGTTGTCCGGAATGACATTATTGTCCCCGACTCACATCAACAGGGTTCTATTGACAACTTTCTCAAAGACCTTGCGAACATTCGGAAGCAAAGTATTTGACCGAACATTAGTAGGGTTCGTCCTACCTTTAAACATTTTTGGGATAGGGTGTACCACCGCTATTCACCAATGCTCCGAATAAAATGCATTATTCAGTGCATTGTTAAATAGTGTGGCAAAAATATGATTCGAAGATGCAGAGAAGATCATCTTTCGACACGAACAAGTGAGATGTGTCTCGTCTATCGGCAATGACGACGTTCGCATGGTTTTCACCATTGAATACGGTGAAACCGTTATTCTCAGATCGCCACTTTTCAAGTTCGGTGCGTAGATAAATGTCATTCACCAGGACTCTATTCTTAATATAGTGGTTACGGTGAACAGGTTAATTTACCGTATATATGGCCTCGAAACAAGCGCGACGCAAATCCACTCTCTCGTGTGGGTCCCGACCACGAAGAAACCGTCGTTGAATGCGACACTTTCCGGACTTATTCCAGCAGTCAGTAATGTCTGTTTTTTCTCTGTTGTTTGGGAAATTCGGACATATATAATATCATTGTGATCCTTCCTCCTGAACAACTTATTTACCTGTGGGACATGTTCAGACTACAGGCTTTAATTGCCCGAATTTTGTAGCCTAAAAATAGATTCACAGATTTCCTATAATTTACTTTAATAAGCTGCTTCAGATATCGGATCTCTGAATTCAGCGTCCTTATCTCCGGATCGTTTCGGTCAATAAATTGTCTGTGCAGCTGCTTAAGCCTCGAGAGCAGCCAACTTTTCTGTCGGTACAGTGCGTCAATTGTATGGTTTCTGTACTGTTCCTTCTGCTCTCGTGTTTTAACCACATGTTTAGGTCATGTGGTCCCATTTGCGGGAACGCCGATTGATCGGGGTCCATCGCCTTTATGCTTATCGGCACTTCACGTTCCACTTTTGCACTATTTTTATTTTATTAAATTAAATCTAATTTAAGAAAAAAGATGCCCCTTCCTGGGCATTTAACTTGGGACCAGAGTCCACGGCTTGCTGCACTGAGCCACTCGAACTTATAAAAATCGATTAACTAAAATGCCTCTTGTTCTAATTCCTCGGAATTGCTCCACCACTAACATAGCCGTCTGTTCGCGTTGCTAGTTGGGGATTGTTGTTATCCTCTTTTGATGACATCATGTGTAACCAAATTTTTGGATGAATTGTATGATTTTATGACTTTCGGGTGCGTTCCTCTCATATTTTGAACACATACGTATATTATATATGTAGGTACGATTGCAGTTTTTCTGTGATACGTTTTTTTTGTGTATATAAGAAAAAACACTCAAGTCGATAACGCATTAGTGCTCTAGACCGCGACAAAGCGTCTTGTGAACAGTTAAGGAATTTTACGATGGTTTTGTGCGAAGTAGTTAAAGGACGTATTCTCACTCTTCGTGGTGAACATTTTGCAAATAGACGAAACGGGAACATTGTGGGATGCCACAAAGCACTGTGAGATGGCTTTTGAAGAAGTTAAATTCGACGGGCAGAACAGAGAGGCAACCTAGTAGCGGAAGACCCACAAAAACGACAACACTGCAAGATTAGATTTTGGAGCGCACGTTTCTGAAAAACGGGTTCGCAGCTGCCAAGAAATTGAGAAAAGACTTGAATGAGAGATGCTATATTAACATCGGCACGCGGAGTATTTAACGCCAAGTAAATGAAGTGGGTCTGCAAGCCCGTAAACCTGCAAAAAAAAAATTTACGTGGGTGAAACAGGGTCATATCTTCGGACGAAGACTAATTTATTTTGATTGGACCTGGCGGAAAGCAGACAGTGCGAAGGAGAACTAAGGAGCGATATTTGGACAAATGTTTTTTTTCCACCGTTAAACATTCACCATATGTATTTTACTTTTCGACGGTTCCGTAAATGGAGTGATAAAGAAATCATTCCTAAAATAGAGGAGTAATGCTGCCAGATCCTAAATCTCATATTTCGAGAAGATTCTGCTCCCTGCTTTTGACCTAAAATTTAAAGTCAAAACCACTTCTAAATAATGTTGTCTTTCAACAGGTAATCCAATGCAAGGCAGATATTGGCCTTGAATTCCAAAATTGGACAGAAAATAGACTTGACCTTAATCTAATAGAGAACATGTGGTCAATTATGGTTCAGAAAGTACGCAACAAGGCCTAACAGAATTGAAGAGCTCAAAACAGTCATAGAGGAAGTGTGGACTAAAGATATAACAACAGGAGAAATCCAAAAACTGTATGACTGTGTGCCACGAAGGGTCGAAGCGGTCGTAAAGGTTAAGGCCGGTGCTACAAAATAGCAAAATAAAACTGTATACCCCGTTATAATAACTAATTAGTGTTATTCAATGTTCCCTTAATTACTTTTAATAAAAAGAAGTGGAAAAAACTACAATAATATTTTTTCCTTTTCTTTGTTTTTTATTGATGTGTTCCATAAAAATTCCTATTTTATACGCTTTTCTGTGGGAAATTTGGCAACAAATAGGTAGTTAGTATTAGGAAGGACAATGCGTTACAAAAAAATTATGAATATATTTAAATTTAAGTGAAATACAATACGTTTCAGATAAGATGCATAAGTGCGGCGTTTTTTTTGGCACGGAGTGTATATTGCTTTGCTCTCGTTATTCTCTAAACCAATTTTCACTGCATCTATTTCCATTCTCCCAAAAGCACCACTGACAGCGCACTGGATTCTTCCAATTATGTCAATGTCGTCGGTGTACGAGAATATATGTACAAACTTTTGAAACGTTGTACCCCTGATCCTAACTTGAGAATATTGTACAATCCATTAAAGTATGATCTTAATGAAATCAGATGCCAGCGTGTTACCTTTTCGTAGTATTTTCTGACATTAAAAGCCCAAATGATGTTGTTACCGACCTTCATGGATCAGCGTGAATTCTCCATCGTCATCCTGCACAGATGGTCGAGTTTGGCAGGGATGCCAGAACTGGACATGTATAGCTCTTCTTTACAGTCATTATCACAGGCGATTTTAAAATTGATGAAAATGTGGTGTGACTCGATTTGGAGTTCCTGGGTTTTTCCAAGATCTAATCAGATTGTTGACAAAAGGTTTAAAGCATTAACATAATATGGGAGATAGGATCTTATATGCGATATTGAAGAGACTAATATCTGTAGTTGGCGAAGTTCGAAATATCTCTTTAGTCGACGATCAGGCAAACAATGTTGAGATTCCATTCGTCGGTCAAACATACTTTCATTCGACCATATCTTGCAGATGAGTTGATGTATGCTTCTTACCAAATCTTCTTCAACTGCTTTAAATAGATCTGCAGTTAGACCATCTACTCCATTAGCCTTGTTGGATTGTTGATCGTTATCGTTCGGGTTAAATGGAGTATTTTGCTTCATAGCGGAGTTTTGATCGACACCGACTTTTAGAAGTCTGCAGAATTGAGCTTTCCAAATTCTCAGCACTGACTGTGACTCTACTACTAGATGTTTTTATTCATCCCTGCATGCTACTGTTCTCTGTTCTACAGACTCCTCATATAACACCCCTCCTATAACACCCCTCTACTGACTTGATCTCACGCTTTCATATTCGTTCTTAAAAGCTGGTTTTCTTTTCTTGCTTTTTGCTTGCAGATGTCATAAGCTTCTCTCGTTACCCTCTGCAGCGTCGCTTTATAAAAGCTTCTTCATTAAACCAAGGGTTTATTTAGATAGGTAGTAATGCATATCAGGAGCAACATTCTTGATGGCTTTCTGACAATGACACCATTGCTCATCTGCGCTTAACACTGGGAGCATTGGACTTCTTCAGGGACACTCGATTGGAATTTCTCACACTACTTCATTGGTGTTGTGGTGTTTGGGATATTCGCATACGTATCTTGGCAGCAACAAGGTAGTGATCCAAGCCAATCTTAGCTGCTCAGAATGTGAGAAAATCCAAAGTACTGGAGGGGTACCTTGGATCAATTGTGACGTGATCAATTTAGCTGACAGTTATTTGATCCGGAAAGCCCGGGAATCGTGTAATAGCTAGCGTCGCCGCCATCAAGTTGATTAGCCCGAGTCCATTTCCGGAAGCGCTGCGAAGCTTTTCTCTGGAGTTGTGGACTCCAAACACACTTCGAAGCGGATGCTTCTTAACCACTCCTTCTCCACTAACATCGATTTACAGATGGCCATTGTCGGCTCCTGTGCTTGTCTGGCCGCGACCCATTGCAAACGACGATCCATCATCAAAGAGAGCGTACGTGTTGATGGCTTTTGCGGTCCGTAAATCATAACGAACAGAAGATTTTGATAAGCGCCAATAGTCTCCTTGGTAGATAAAACACTACCAGCAGAGCAAGCTGGAGCCTCTTATTGATTGTGGTTGGACTCTTTTCACTAGCTTGTGCTTCATGAAGCAGCTTGTGATGTGTTTGATGGCAAACCTCAATAGAATGGAGACCTTTGATATGGCAAATGCGTGTGGCAGACCCCTTTGCAAACATGTGAAACACAGGCCGTGTCGCTGTGCGTTGAACAAACGACCTCGTACTGTTGTCCCGAAGAAGTCTTTGCATTCGTTGTTCTTATATGGACCTTTACATATACGACATACAGCAGCACATTGTTGCTGCCTACCGGCATCGACAAGTGCCGCTTCATCTCCATTTCTTTAATGTCTTAAACCGAACAGATTACCTTGGCCCTATCAGTCATATCGAGGGATACAATAAGGAGAAAATGGTGAGATCCAGACATACTCGCCACACCGTACAATGCGTAGCTTCTTGCCACAGAAAGAAGGCTGTACACTACATTACTAATGTATAATATACTATTATAATAACAATTAATCAATCTAAAACGAAAACCATAATCGGTTCCATACGATGGCTTAATCATCAGTAATTTAATTAAATACCCCAGGTGTTAAGCCAGGTTGACTGGTAAATCTACCCTCCTTGGAGGCCGGTCCCATGGATTCTGGGGGGACCATTTATTGCTTAATAGTCCATTTGTAAAAAGTAAAAAATTAGAAAGAACTCCACCATCTCACTCAGCAAAAGAAAGATGGATTCAAACAACTCAATGAGACCTTGCTTAGTGAAATTAATCAGCTAAAGCCTGAGTTGCAAGCCTTTAAACAGCAGATCAACAAACAAAATAAGGAAGATACCACCGCTGTCGAGTATTCTACTGATGAAGATGAACTGCAGAAAGAGACAGGGGAAGAGAAACAAGAAACTTAAGATGAATACGTCATCCGAAATTTCATCTCCAAAAGCGAGATTATCATACACAGATAAAAACTCAGCAAAAAAAAAAAAAAAAATTATTCAAAAGCCTGTAAAAATTCCACCAATTATTGTGCTACAAATAATGAAGTACGGAGCTTTACTTACTATACTGGGGGAAAACAAAATCAAAGCAAGTACAGCATTGATAAATAGTAATAACGTTAAAATTAATGTACAATAAAAAATGAAGAATCATACAGAAATTTAACAAAGTTACTTAACCAAAATGAAGTACAATGGTATGCATATGAAAATAAACAAACGAGACCAATAAAGGTGATAAAAAAAAATTTGCATCCATCGTGCTTGCCCGAGAGTATAATCTCAGACCTGAACAAAAACGGCTATAAAATAAGCCACATACTAAAATATAAAAGCAAAGAACCGCTGCCTATATTTATGTTTACATTTGGCCACGATGAAGATATCAAATGAATCTATGCAATAGGAGAAATATTAGGCATGAGAGTAGAAATCCACTCTCTACGTCAAACAAAACGTGTTCCTTAATATAAAAATTGTCAGAAATATGGTCACACGCAGAAATACTGCAACTCAAATCCGAGATGCGTCAAATGTGCAGGTAGACACCATACCAAGGACTGCAACAAAGAAACAAAGACACCACTTCAATGCGTCAACTTACTGATTACAGAGGATGCTCAGTAGCGAAAGCGACAGGGAAAATATTATACTGTAATATGCGAGCTACGGCTCGAGTAGATAAAACAATATTCTGTGAAATTTATTTCTTTATTCTCTAGTCTATAGAACAATTCAGGTTCACACTATACTATTCTTCGCAATTCTTTTCTTACAATGGTCTCTGTCCTCTCAAATCACTTTATCTCCTTTCCATTACTTAATTCACAAATCCAAACTAATTACTTCTTCTTGTTAAATCTCAACTTTCAATTTATCACAAAATTACAACTTCGAACATTATCACTTTTCTAATCTCTTCGCCACAGTTTAAAAACGACTGCTGCTTTCTCAATCGCCATCTGTCCTTATATAGCAGAAGTTTCTGATAGCCAGAAACTTCTAGCAAACTCTGCGACCACTGGAACAAGAGAAATAATTCTTGCAGTTATAATTCCCTTTTATCCCTGATATTATTCGTCTCTTTCGTTGACATGAGCTGTGGAGACTTCGTCCCAGACACGAACCTCGAATGAAAGGACAGTTCGAACCAAAATTCTGCCAGAATGAAAAGTCACTTCGGAATTTGCTGCATAGTCGTAGGAGCGTAGTTATTATTATGCTACACTGCCCCCCTCTTAGACGTGTTCGTCCCGAACAAGTGCATCCTCATTTCGGCCATTGTATCGACTCAGTCGGTCCACATGAACCACTTTCATTTTGGCCCTCGGTCCTCGCTGGATGCGGTAGACAACATCGTTGATGCGGGTTACTATTCTGTAGGGACCTTCCCAGTTCCGCTGTAATTTAGGTGATTTCCACTTTTGGCGATGGGGATTATACAGCCACACCAGATCTCCTTCCTGGAATCCTGACGTTGTTGCCTTGGCATCATACCTGGTCTTCATGCGGTCGCTCGTCATCTTAATCTGGCTTCTGGTCCTTTGGTGTATGTCCCTAAGCCTTTCCATAAGGTCCGCCACGTACTCTTCTTCATTTCTGGGCTCATTGGTAGGAGATCCAAATTTCACCTCACTGGGTAAACGAGCTATTCCACCAAATAAGATTTCGAACGGCGTATGTCGAGTAGTGCTATGCACGGCACTTCTATAGGCCATCAAAAACAAGGGAATCTGCCGGTCCCAATCCCGTTGGTAGTCACCTACGACCTTCGAGAAATGTTCGTCCAAAGTCCTATTGAAACGCTCCACCATACCGTCCGACTGTGGATGAAGCGGGGTTGTCCTTGTCTTTTTGATTCCGAGTAGTTGGCACATCTCTTGGAAGATTCTTGACTCGAAATTTCGCCCTTGGTCAGAATGCAATTCCAAGGGCACACCGAATCTGCTAACCCAATTGTAGACGATCTGCTCCGCCACGGTTCTGGCTTCCTGGTTAGGGATCGGAAACGCTTCCGGCCACTTACTGAAGTAGTCCATCACTACGAGTATATACCGATTACCATTGTCGGTTTCCGGAAAGGGCGATTCGTTCGAAAGGTGCTCCAACGTTGTATTGGTGCATCTTACCTCGAGTTTTGATTCTCGGACCCTTGCTAGCTGCACATACGTCGCATTTGCTTCGATATATTCCTTCGCTTTTAACCAATAAAAACGTTCTCGTACCTTTTCTAGCGTCTTATTCACTCCCAAGTGGCCTCCGGTCGCCCCGCCATGCATTTCCTGTAACACCTCCTTGACCCTCGTCCGCGGTACGACAAGCTGCATTACAAACGACTTTCCGTGGGAGGATTCCCATTTTCTTCTCAGAACACCTTCTTTGACATGGAGGGAGTCCCACTGCGCAAAATATGCCTTTAAGGTCGGGCTTCTGTGAGAGATGTCCTGATGATCCGGTTTCTCCATGTTCTCCTTCCAGGCCAGAATCGGCTCGATATCCGGGTCTTCCTTCTGAGCGTTCCGGATCTCATCTACGCTCCAGCCGGCGATAGGTTCGGCTCTCATTCTTTGGATGGAAACCAGCTCCCGTTCTTCCTGACGCGCACAATCCGTTCTGCATGGTCTCCGGGACAGTGCATCCGCATTAGAGTGGAGTTTTCCTTTACGATGCTGTATTTCGTAGTCGTAGATTTGCAGCCTTTCGATCCATCTTGCGAACTGACCCTCAGGACTCTTGAACTGTAATAGCCATTTTAAGGCTGCATGGTCTGTGCGAAGAACGAACTTCCTCCCGTAGAGGTATTTGTGAAAATGCTTCGTAGCCAAGATCAAAGCTAGAAGTCTCTCCTTGTCACGCAGTATTTCCTTTCTGGCTTAGAGAGCACCTTGCTAAAGTACGCAACCACCTTCTCTTGGCCATCATGCACCTGGGAGAGTACGGCTCCTACCCCGACATTACTAGCATCTGCATCCACAATGAACGTTTCCCCGGGAGCGGGGTAAGCCAGTATCGGGGCATCGCATAGCCGTTGTTTAAGTGCCTTGAAGCTCTTCTCACACTCAATTGACCATTTGAATTGTTTTCCCTTTTCCGTCAACTGGTGCAGGCTCTTTGCGATCCCGGCAAAATCCTTCACGAACCGTCTGTAGTAGGTGGCTAGGCCCAGGAAGCTCCTTAGTTGGTGTTTGTCCTTGGGGACTGGCCAGTTTTTCACCGCTTCGACCTTCTCTGGATCGGTTCTCACTCCTTTCGCTGAAATTATGTGTCCCAGGTACTTAACTTCCGCTCTAAACAGGGCGCACTTCTTGGGGTTGAGCTTCAGGTGGGCACTTCGAAGCCTTTGAAACACATCCCTTAGATTGTCTCGGTGTTGCGCAAACGTTTTTCCTACGACGATGACATCATCCAAGTATTCCAAACAGGTTTTCCATGTTAACCCTTGCAGGACACATTCCATCAATCGCTCGAAAGTCGCCGGAGCATTGCACAGCCCGAATGGCATTACCGTGAATTGCCATAGCCCATTTCCTGCGGTGAAGGCGGTTTTCTCCCGGTCTTCTGGATGGATCTGTACCTGCCAGTAGCCACTCTTCAAGTCGACAGTGAAAAACCATCGGGCTCCTGATAGTGTGTCTAGCGTGTCGTCAATCCGTGGCAGAGGGTAGCTATCTTTCTTGGTGACGTAATTGAGCTGCCGATAGTCCACGCAGAACCGCGTGCTGCCATCTTTCTTCTTAACCAGTACAACCGGTGATGCCCACGGACTTTTGGAACTTTCAATCAGACCTTCTTTCTCCATTGCCGACACCATCTCTGCAACTTCTGTCTGCTTTGCCAATGGAAGACGCCTAGCAGGCTGACGAATTGGTCTAGTATCACCAGTGTCTATTCGATGTTGTACCAGGTGTGTTCGGCCGTATTCTCCGTCCTGTGAGGCAAATACATCAGCGTATTCATTGATAAGATTCTCTGCCATAGTTCGCTGCTTGTGATTCAGCTCACTGGACTGGAGAATCGTCTCTCTCGTTTCCGCTGTCCAAGGTGATGGGAGAGGTTTTGGAGCATCACGTTCAGATATTGTTGCGACGGCGGTAATCGGCGTGCATTTTCCAGTCACCTCCCCTCGCCTTAGTTTGACAGTGTGCGGTCTTGCGTTCAAAACTCTCACTGGGACCATGGTGTTATTATTATTATTATTATTATTATTATTATTATTATTATTATTATTATTATTGTTATTATTATTATTATTATTATTATTATTATTATTATTATTATTATTATTATTATTATTATTATTATTATTATTATTGTTATTATTATTATTATTATTATTATTATTATTATTATTATTATTATTATTATTATTATTATTATTATTATTATTATTATTATTATTATTATTATTATTATTATTATTATTATTATTATTATTATTTTTATTATTATTATTATTATTATTATTATTATTATTATTATTATTATTATTATTATTATTATTATTATTATTATTATTATTATTATTATTATTATTATTATTATTATTATTATTATTATTATTATTATTATTATTATTTTTATTATTATTATTATTATTATTATTATTATTATTATTATTATTATTATTATTATTATTATTATTATTATTATTATTATTATTATTATTATTATTATTATTATTATTATTATTATTATTATTATTATTATTATTATTATTATTATTATTATTATTATTATTATTATTATTATTATTATTATTATTATTATTATTATTATTATTATTATTATTATTATTATTATTATTATTATTATTATTATTATTATTATTATTATTGTTATTATTATTATTATTATTATTATTATTATTATTATTATTATTATATTATTATTATTATTATTATTATTATTATTATTATTATTATTATTATTATTATTAATATTATTATTATTATTATTATTATTATTATTATTATTATTATTATTATTATTATTATTATTATTATTATTATTATTATTATTATTATTATTATTATTATTATTATTATTATTATTATTATTATTATTATTATTATTATTATTATTATTATTATTATTATTATTATTATTATTATTATTATTATTATTATTATTATTATTATTATCAGTATTATTATTATTATTATTATTATTATTATTATTATTATTATTATTATTAGTATTATAATTATTATTATTATTATTATTATTATTATTATTATTATTATTATTATTATTATTATTATTATTATTATTATTATTATTATTATTATTATTATTATTATTATTATTATTATTATTATTATTATTATTATTATTATCATTATCGTTATTATTATTATTATTGTTATTATTATTATTATTATTATTATTATTATTATTATTATTATTATTATTATTATTATTATTATTATTATTATTATTATTATTATTATTATTATTATTATTATTATTATTATTATTACTATTATTATTATTATTATTATTATTATTATTATTATTATTATTATTATATTATTATTATTATTATTATTATTATTATTATTATTATTATTATTATTATTATTATTATTATTATTATTATTATTATTATTATTATTATTATTATTATTATTATTATTATTATTATTATTATTATTATTATTATTATTATTATTATTATTATTATTATTATTATTATTATTATTATTATTATTATTATTATTATTATTATTATTATTATTATTATTATTATTATTATTATTATTATTATTATTATTATTATTATTATTATTATTATTATTATTATTATTATTATTATTATTATTATTATTATTATTATTATTATTATTATTATTATTATTATTATTATTATTATTATTATTATTATTATTATTATTATTATTATTATTATTATTATTATTATTATTATTATTATTATTATTATTATTATTATTATTATTATTATTATTATTATTATTATTATTATTATTATTATTATTATTATTATTATTATTATTATTATTGTTATTATTATTATTATTATTATTATTATTATTATTATTATTATTATTATTATTATTATTATTATTATTATTATTATTATTATTATTATTATTATTATTATTATTATTATTATTATTATTATTATTATTATTATTATTATTATTATTATTATTATTATTATTATTATTATTATTATTATTATTATTATTATTATTATTATTATTATTATTATTATTATTATTATTATTATTATTATTATTATTATTATTATTATTATTATTATTATTATTATTATTATTATTATTATTATTATTATTATTATTATTATTATTATTATTATTATTATTATTATTATTATTATTATTATTATTATTATTATTATTATTATTATTATTATTATTATTATTATTATTATTATTATTATTATTATTATTATTATTATTATTATTATTATTATTATTATTATTATTATTATTATTATTATTATTATTATTATTATTATTATTATTATTATTATTATTATTATTATTATTATTATTATTATTATTATTATTATTATTATTATTATTATTATTATTATTATTATTATTATTATTATTATTATTATTATTATTATTATTATTATTATTATTATTATTATTATTATTATTATTATTATTATTATTATTATTATTATTATTATTATTATTATTATTATTATTATTATTATTATTATTATTATTATTATTATTATTATTATTATTATTATTATTATTATTATTATTATTATTATTATTATTATTATTATTATTATTATTATTATTATTATTATTATTATTATTATTATTATTATTATTATTATTATTATTATTATTATTATTATTATTATTATTATTATTATTATTATTATTATTATTATTATTATTATTATTATTATTATTATTATTATTATTATTATTATTATTATTATTATTATTATTATTATTATTATTATTATAATTATTATTATTATTATTATTATTATTATTATTATTATTATTATTATTATTATTATTATTATTATTATTATTATTATTATTATTATTATTATTATTATTATTATTATTATTATTATTATTATTATTATTATTATTATTATTATTATTATTATTATTATTATTATTATTATTATTATTATTATCATTATTATTATTATTATTATTATTATTATTATTATTATTATTATTATTATTATTATTATTATTATTATTATTATTATTATTATTATTATTATTATTATTATTATTATTATTATTATTATTATTATTATTATTATTATTATTATTATTATTATTATTATTATTATTATTATTATTATTATTATTATTATTATTATTATTATTATTATTATTATTATTATTATTATTATTATTATTATTATTATTATTATTATTATTATTATTATTATTATTATTATTATTATTATTATTATTATTATTATTATTATTATTATTATTATTATTATTATTATTATTATTATTATTATTATTATTATTATTATTATTATTATTATTATTATTATTATTATTATTATTATTATTATTATTATTATTATTATTATTATTATTATTATTATTATTATTATTATTATTATTATTATTATTATTATTATTATTATTATTATTATTATTATTATTATTATTATTATTATTATTATTATTATTATTATTATTATTATTATTATTATTATTATTATTATTATTATTATTATTATTATTATTATTATTATTATTATTATTATTATTATTATTATTATTATTATTATTATTATTATTATTATTATTATTATTATTATTATTATTATTATTATTATTATTATTATTATTATTATTATTATTATTATTATTATTATTATTATTATTATTATTATTATTATTATTATTATTATTATTATTATTATTATTATTATTATTATTATTATTATTATTATTATTATTATTATTATTATTATTATTATTATTATTATTATTATTATTATTATTATTATTATTATTATTATTATTATTATTATTATTATTATTATTATTATTATTATTATTATTATTATTATTATTATTATTATTATTATTATTATTATTATTATTATTATTATTATTATTATTATTATTATTATTATTATTATTATTATTATTATTATTATTATTATTATTATTATTATTATTATTATTATTATTATTATTATTATTATTATTATTATTATTATTATTATTATTATTATTATTATTATTATTATTATTATTATTATTATTATTATTATTATTATTATTATTATTATTATTATTATTATTATTATTATTATTATTATTATTATTATTATTATTATTATTATTATTATTATTATTATTATTATTATTATTATTATTATTATTATTATTATTATTATTATTATTATTATTATTATTATTATTATTATTATTATTATTATTATTATTATTATTATTATTATTATTATTATTATTATTATTATTATTATTATTATTATTATTATTATTATTATTATTATTATTATTATTATTATTATTATTATTATTATTATTATTATTATTATTATTATTATTATTATTATTATTATTATTATTATTATTATTATTATTATTATTATTATTATTATTATTATTATTATTATTATTATTATTATTATTATTATTATTATTATTATTATTATTATTATTATTATTATTATTATTATTATTATTATTATTATTATTATTATTATTATTATTATTATTATTATTATTATTATTATTATTATTATTATTATTATTATTATTATTATTATTATTATTATTATTATTATTATTATTATTATTATTATTATTATTATTATTATTATTATTATTATTATTATTATTATTATTATTATTATTATTATTATTATTATTATTATTATTATTATTATTATTATTATTATTATTATTATTATTATTATTATTATTATTATTATTATTATTATTATTATTATTATTATTATTATTATTATTATTATTATTATTATTATTATTATTATTATTATTATTATTATTATTATTATTATTATTATTATTATTATTATTATTATTATTATTATTATTATTATTATTATTATTATTATTATTATTATTATTATTATTATTATTATCATTATTATTATTGTTATTATTATTATTATTATTATTATTATTATTATTATTATTATTATTATTATTATTATTATTATTATTATTATTATTATTATTATTATTATTATTATTATTATTATTATTATTATTATTATTATTATTATTATTATTATTATTATTATTATTATTATTATTATTATTATTATTATTATTATTATTATTATTATTATTATTATTATTATTATTATTATTATTATTATTATTATTATTATTATTATTATTATTATTATTATTATTATTATTATTATTATTATTATTATTATTATTATTATTATTATTATTATTATTATTATTATTATTATTATTATTATTATTATTATTATTATTATTATTATTATTATTATTATTATTATTATTATTATTATTATTATTATTATTATTATTATTATTATTATTATTATTATTATTATTATTATTATTATTATTATTATTATTATTATTATTATTATTATTATTATTATTATTATTATTATTATTATTATTATTATTATTATTATTATTATTATTATTATTATTATTATTATTATTATTATTATTATTATTATTATTATTATTATTATTATTATTATTATTATTATTATTATTATTATTATTATTATTATTATTATTATTATTATTATTATTATTATTATTATTATTATTATTATTATTATTATTATTATTATTATTATTATTATTATTATTATTATTATTATTATTATTATTATTATTATTATTATTATTATTATTATTATTATTATTATTATTATTATTATTATTATTATTATTATTATTATTATTATTATTATTATTATTATTATTATTATTATTATTATTATTATTATTA